>JAKJMR010000107.1:1368872-1380766 GCA_024449315.1 Daboia siamensis | reverse complement strand
TTATTATTATTATTATTATTATTATTATTATTATTATTATTATTATTTACACAACAGTGTGAAATCACAGCTACCTTTTCTTTAACCCGTGTTGGCCTTCATATGCATCCAGTTCTTCCCAAGAACCTCGGATGTCAACATCTTATCACTATAGTATATGCGCAGATCCAAGCAGTGGGGACTTTTGAAACTGACAAATGGAAATTTTGTCTCTGTGCAGATTTTCTCAGTGCTGCCTGAGTTATGTCATCATCTTTCAACTTTTCAGATCTTAGATACTTTGTGGTCTTCTTCAATTCTTTATCATCCATTCTGTGTCCCCTGGCTGTGCTACTTCAATTATCCACGCTTTCTTATTTTTTAAAACCACAGCTAGATCTGGTGTGTTTTGAGCTAAGACTTCTGTCAGTTTATGTTTGGAAATCCCATTATTATTTTGGTTATTTTTGGTCAAACACCACTGTCAGATGTTTAGCCTGAATTTGGCATTTTTAATCTGCTCATTGAGTCTTTTCCGAGGACCTGGGATAGGTAGATGTCATTGTTTAATGGTATGAAAGGTCTGATCACAAGATGTAAATTATTATTCATTTATGTATTATTAATGTATGTATGCAATTATCATTATCAATTAAAAAGGCAGGATAAAATATATTATTGTTAATATATTTTTATCCTGCCTTTTCCCAAGGCAGTTGTCATTCTCTCCTTTCTCTTCTTCCTTCCCTTCCTCATTACCATGCTATTCTTCCTGTAGCTCAGCACAATGTATTTTCGTTTTGCCACGATTTTTCCATTTAGAGTCAGTTAATCCAACTCATTTCTAATTCTTGACACTTTTACACTTATCCATTCTTAATTCTATACCCTTTCTGCATCAGTCTGCCCCCACTTTTTTTTTTTTAAAAAGATAAATTCAAATTTCCTTATGTATTTTATTATCCCCCAGACAGACATTTTTTTTATAAACATTTTGTCCTAAAATATGCATTTTGTGCTATTCTGAGCAAAGAGCTATACTGTAAAATTTAGAACACTTTTTCTCTTGATCTGCTGGGAACGATGAATCAAGCTGGCTTGCTCAAGGATGTGAACACAATGAATGCATCGCTGTGATTGCTCCTGGCATTAGCAGGAATTCAGATATGCTTACTGTCAACAAAGTGGAAGGTTGATATGTTTCTAGTCCACTTCATTCTCTGGGGGTGAGCTTATACAACAAAGCATCAAATCTGAGCCCTTCCATTGATTGCTGTAGCAGCTCCATATCACTCCATCCCAAAAATCTATGGGGATGTTGCAAGAGGCCTTAGAAAGAAAATCAAATTCTTCCCAAAAGTTTCCGAGAATATAGAAGAATAAAGGTTGGAAGGGACCTTGAAACTGAAGCAGCTGTGAGTAGGAGTGCTATGATAGCAGTTTTGACAATTGGTCCATTCTAGGCAACTGATGGTCCAGTCTGTTCTTGAAAACCTCCAGTGATGGAGCACCCATAACACCTAGAGGCAAGCCATTCCACTAATTGTTCTCACAAGACATTTCTCCTTAGTTCTAGGTTGGACATCTCTTTAATGATCTTCCACCTGTTGCTTCTGGTAACAGGTGCTTTGCAAGAAGCAAAGCAGATGGTTTGGAGACTAGGTTGAGTCCTTCTTCTCTGTGACAGATTCTGAATAGCTGGAAGACTGCTAAGATACAACCCTTAGTCCTTCTCTTCTTTAGACAAGACGTATGTCTTTCTGTCAATTATTTATCAGATGGTTTAGTCTCCAGACACCTTATCCTCTTTGTTGCTCTTCTCCGAACCCTTTCTAGGCTCTCAACATCTTTTTGGTATTGTGGTGACCAAAACTGGACATGGTATTCCAAGTGTGATGTCACCACTGCAGTATAAACTGATACCATCCCTTCATGTGATCTTGAAACTACTGATGCAAACTAGGACTGCATTAGGTTTTTGGGCAGCTGCAGTAAATTTGTAGCTTCATTAGAGATGCTATATAGCAGGGCTTTTCAACCTTTTCACTCATTGTATCACTTTTAGGATATGGCAACATCCAAGTACCACCTAGGAAGGTGTCAAAAACTTGATGACCAAAAAAAAAAAAAAGGAAAAAAGTGATGAAGTACAGGTAGTCCTCGACTTACAACAGTTTGCTTAGTGACTGTTTGAAGTTACAGTGACACTGAAAAAAGTACCCCCTAAGCCACAGCCGAGCAAGATACCTGCCTGCCCGCCTGGCGGCGCTCTTCCTTCTATCCGAGGTTTCCATTGTTGTGAGCATTTCTGATGAGGATTGGCAGCGGGGGTGGGGTAGGGGTGTTTGGTTTTTATTCACCTCCCCATCTGCTGGGTGGTTGGAGCAGGTTTTGGTCACTTCACATGACCCTGGGACACTGTGACCATCATAAATATGAATCAGTTGCAAACCATCTGAATGTAAATCACAAAACCTTGGAGATGCTGCAACGTTCCAGCTGATCGGCACTTCTTCTGGGCTCAGAAGCGCCAGGATCAGCGCTGAGCTCCAGATGGAGCCTGGCGCTGATCTTGGCGCTTCCACTGAGCCCTGACAGCCTGCAGCTCCAGCCATCTCTCGCTCAGGCTTGTGAGGTGTTGCCAACGGTTAGCTCATTCCCCTCCCCCACTACCACTTTTCTAGGATGGCCCTGTACCACCTGCCAGGTGCCAATGTACCACAGGTGGTACCCATACCAGTGGTTGAAAAGCCCTGATTTTGACAGTAGTATGTCATGATTCAGTTATCATGCTACAACCACATTGAATAATTTTTTATTGAGGCATGGGACAATAGATGTCAAAGAAAGATTGGCTGAAGAAGGAGGAGTCAAAGGAGGAATTAGTCTGGAATCTCTATGTATGCACAAGAGTGTAAGATCCAACCCCTCTTTGAATGCCTTATCTAATCTGACCCAGGTACAAATTGACAATCTGGGAACATTCTTATGTTAACAGGCATGAACAATAAAAATAGCTTCATTGGTGAATTTGATTGTTTGCACCCTACATTAATCTTCTTAGACTGGCAATTTGCACCTGGTCCAGACTAGATAAGGTTCAACACCATTCAAGGAGGGGATCAAATCTCACCCTCTTGTGATTATGTAGAGATTCCAGACTAATTCCCCACTTCACTCCTCCCCCAGCTCAGCCAATCTCTTTCCAACACTATCCTCAGCATAATCCATCATGAAGCAAAAGTTCCAGGATGGCTACCACTCTCTTTCTATTGTTTCAATGAGGCCATCACAGAGCCAAACACTGGAAAATATGAGATATCTCCTAGGAATTTATGAGATAAATTCAGAATGAAAGAGACAGCAGCAATAGTCATAGGGGACCACTGAAGATAAAAGAGATTTTTAAATGGTTGGTAGCAACATGCTTGATTTTAGGAAAAAACAAAATAGCTACTATTTGCCTCAAGATATAAATGAAAAACCACTTGTTTGATTGGCTGAAGATGCTGAGATTCTTCTATAACAAAGTGTCTGAAATACACAGGGAATTTTTTTTTATAACTCCCTCTATAAACAAGTAAAGTATTCTAATTATAAGAAAATAAAAAGCAGTACTCTAATACAGCTGCTCTGTATTCACTTTGATATGCTCAAGTTGCTTTGCAGGAATATTAAATAACTCTGAATGGAAGGGGTGTGTTTTGCTTCATTAAATACTTTAAAGTTCTTCCAGTTTGCAGCCTGTCCATCTGCCCATGAAAGCAACAGCTATGAAGAAGTTGAAATAAGGTTTTGCTTTATTCCCCAAAGAAAGTACAGGATTATCAGAAGAAAAATAATTGAAGTAAGAAAACTGAAGTGTAATTAAATAAATGTAAATGCAATATGAGGGATGCGGTGGCTCAGTGGGTTAGGACGCTGAGCTTGTCGATCAGAAGGTCGGCAGTTTGGCGGGTCGAATCCCGAGTGCCGCGTAACAGAGTGAGCACCTGTTACTCATCCCAGCTTCTGCCAACCTAGCAGTTCAAAAGCATGCAAAAATGCAAGTAGAAAAATAGGAACCACTACGGTGGGAAGGTAACAGCGTTCCGTGCGCCTTTGGCGTCTAGTCATGCTGGCCACGTGACCACGGAGGCGTCCTCGGACAAGTGCTGGCTCTTCGGCTTTGAAACGGAGATGAACACCGGCCCCTAGAGTTGGAAACAACTAGCACACACGTGCGGGGGAACCTTTACCTTTTAAATGCAATATGAAAATTCCAGGTAATGCAAGGAAGGAGGAGGAGGAGGAGGAGTAAGAGATGATGATAACACACTTTTCTTTCTTTGCATTCAGGAGAGTGGGGGGAATGTTGTCTTCAAATGAATTCCTTGCATTGTCCAAAACTAGTCCTAAAGGTGAGGCACCATAAATCAATTGCTAGCATTTCAATGGCTCCTTTCTCTCAGACCCCTCGCCATATGACGAATGCACATCTAAGCAACTAACAACAATTTAATACCACAAGTTTAATATTGGAGAGTTGGTAAAAGTAACCCAATTTCCCAGGTTTTCCATTCTTGCCTCTAGATAAGACTATCATTTGCAGATGAGGGAGAAAAAGGCATAAAAACAGAGGAAATTATGACAAGCCAGTTTATGACAAGCTAAGGAAGTTTTTTTTAAAAAAAACACCTGTATCTTTATAAAGAAGCTAAAAGGTAAAGGTAAAGGTTCTCCCGCACATGCGTGCTAGTCGTTTCCGACTCTAGGGGCCGGTGCTCATCTCCGTTTCAAAGCCGAAGAGCCAGCGCTTGTCCGAGGACGTCTCCGTGGTCATGTGGCCGGCATGACTAAACACCAAAGGCGCACGGAACGCTGTTACCTTCCCACCGTAGTGGTCCCTATTTTTCTACTTGCCTTTTCACGTGCTTTCGAACTGCTAGGTTGGCAGAAGCTGGGATGAGTAACAGGCACTCACTCTGCTACGAGGCACTCGGGATTCGACCCGCCAAACTGCCGACCTTCTGATCGACAAGCTCAGTGTCCTAACCCACTGAGCCACCTTATAAAGAAGCTACCACAGCTTAATAGTGGTGCTATGACGTAATGAATGAGTTTCCAGATCATGTTTAACCAGAAGCAGCTAAATACATTATGGTTTAGTGTTAGATACACCAGGATCATTTTCATTTAGCTGCTCATTCTAGGTTGATGGGCTACTGATTCATAAATCTTTGTGTATCACTTGGAAATAGAGGAATCGTAGTTTGGACATAGAAAGAATAATAGAGTAATAGAATCACAGAGATGGAAGGGACCTTGGATATCTTCTCGTCCAACCCCCTGCTCAGGCAGGAAACCCTATATCATTTCAGACAAATGGATGTCCAATCTCTTCTTGAAGACTTCCAGTGTTGGAGCATTCACAGCTCCTTGAGGCAGGTTGTTCCACTGATTAATTGTTCTAACTGTCAGGAAATTTCTTCTTAGTTCTAGGTTGCTTCTCTCCTTTCCACCCATTGCTTCTCGTTCTGCCTTCAGGTGCTTTGGAGAATAGGTTGACACACCCCCTCTTCTTTGTGGCAAACCCTGAGATATTGGAACACTGCTATCACGTCACCCCAGTCCTTCTTTTCATTAAACTAGGCAACCCCAATTCCTGCAACCTTCTTCATGTGTTTTCGCCTCCAGCCCCCTAATCATCTCTGTTGCTGTTCTCTGCCCTCTTTTTAGTTTATCGTTCTAGATCTAGATTTTATCTCCTGATGAAGATACCAGGAGATAAAATTGCACTGACCAATCCCTAAATCAACCATCATGCAAGCTGTCATGTTCCAAAAATCTTATTTTCCCACCACTCCATTTTTCTGAAAGTTATCCTGGCAATAAAGGAAAAAAGACACGTCACCTTGGACTTCACACCCACTGTGACTCGGTTGACTCCCGTCTTCATTTTTTTATTTTTATTTTGTATCGCAAAATAAGATTTGCTCAAAAGCCTTCAACATTTCTGTGTCAGGCATCAGTGATGAAGTCAGCAAACGCAGCCTACTAGGCCAATAATCTTTTATGCCAGAGTTTCTTCTGCTGAAGCTCTTCATTGCGATCGTCTGCAAATCCTTCTTGGCAACCTCTCTTACCCTGCCCCATGAGCTGCTGTTCTTTTATGTCTGTATTTGGGACTGCCTTGCAATCAGCAGAGTCCTGGATTATTCAATCTCCCGATTATCAAAGGGAGACATACTAGCACAGTTGCTCTACAGACTCTGGGTTTTGATGCGCTAAGCTGACACATAAAGTCATTCCAATTTAAATAATCTGGAGAAAGAAGGGTTGCGCCAAAGCATCACAGCTTGATCTGCAACGTTAGGGCTTCACTTGTCGTATCATATTCTTCAGCTTGAAAAGAAATATTCAGACGATCTTCACCAGCGAACCATTAGGCCATTTCGGGCCGTCAGTTCTGAAGCAGCTTGAGGAACAGCTCCGTTTGAGCTCTTCCATCAAAGGGATGGAAACTGTTCAACATTTTTCATTATTTATGCCAGCAGACCAGGGAACAATCCCATTTTTTTCCCTTCAAAACCAGCTCCAATGATTTAAAAATAATAAAAAGGAGACAAAAAAAGGCCTAGGGAAAAGAAGAATCTCTATTAAAAAGCATTAATCTCTTTTTTTTCCCCTGAACAGAGTGAAATGTCTCTTCCAGTAATTAGTTGAAACAACTCTAAAATCACAAGTGTTTCTCTTGCTGACTTTAGCTTCAGTTTCTATGAATCAAAAAGCAACAAGAATTGCTAACTGAATCCATGTTTGCTATGTGATAAAACAAGGGAGTACAATTTCGGGGGGTCCTTATTGAAAGGATGTTGGGGGTCCTTAGTGACAGGTGAGGTGGGACACCACCACACCAAACTCCAAAATGCAGTGAATGATATCTGGAGAAAAAATTGTGTTCATTAACATTTGTAGAAATTTAAAGACTCTGCACAAAGATCTTTCTGTGTCTGTCTGTGTGTGTGTGTCTCTGTGTGAATCATGTAATCTGGTTATGGAATTCAACTGTTTTCTGGATTTGCCTAACGCAGCGGCTCCAATTTTACACATATACACTTCCTCCCCTCCCTTCAACACAACCCAGGCTTAGCCTATTTTGTATACTTCTTCCTTTATTTATTTCATAGAACTTTAGATGATCTCATTCACACTCAACTGCAAGTAGTTAACAGCTAAATCATGCACATCACTTAACCAAAAATCAGTAGTGTAAAAAGAATGCAGTTGCGATGAGACAATTGTAAGATTAATTATAATAATTTAATAAATGCAGGTGGTAGATTTGTAACTGGCTTCGTTAAGTGGGTTAAAAATTAAAATTTCTGGACAATCTTCTTATAGGTCTCAAAAAATGAAAGGGGGGGGCAACATCGAGGCTTAGGGTGTCACACTCTGAACCCAAACTTTTGCCTGGGAAACAACTTTGACTTTTTTTCTTAACGGAGAATAAGGGTAATGTGTTCTCCTAATGAAAAAGACTTTTAATATTGATATATGTACTTATTTAACATTTGGGTATGAAGATGAATCTGAAGGATACTCACAATGGAATTCTTTCCCTGGTCTAGTAAAAATCAAAGCTGTTCAATCCACTGAGATGTGTTTGAACAATCAGAGAATGTTAGCTCGCTATTGTTAGACCTGCTTATCAGATTCCCATTTTCCAGAATCATTTTAAACTTAAAAATATTCAAAACATAGAATAATAGGGTTGGAAGGGACCTTCCTCTTGATTTTGCTATTCCAACAATTCATTTGGTGTTGTGGCATGCTCCAGTTCTGCAAAATCTTGCTCAATTCTGATTTTATACTTCTAGGGTCTATAGCATCCTTATCACACCTCAAGTCTTCCACCAAGGAATTTTTTTTAAACTGAGTCTTCTTCTTCTTTTAAAGCCAGCTGAAGTTTATTCTCCATAGGTAAAGGTAAAGGTAAAGGTTCCCCCGCACATGCGTGCTAGTCGTTTCCGACTCTAGGGGCCGGTGCTCATCTCCGTTTCAAAGCCGAAGAGCCAGAGCTTGTCCGAGGACGTCTCCGTGGTCATGTGGCTGGCATGACTAGACGCCAAAGGCGCACGGAACGCTGTTACCTTTCCACCGGAGTGGTCCCTATTTTTCTACTTGTATTTTTACTGCCGACCTTCTGATCGACAAGCTCAGCGTCCTAACCCACTGAGCCACCGCGTCCCTTTTATTCTCCATACATTGCATCAAATGTAATTTATGACAAACTGAGTCCCAAAACATTTTTGTTTAGTGTTTTAGGAAAGAAATTTCTTCTGATTTCTTTTAAGAATGCAAATAGAAATTTCAATCAACTTTTCAAGGGAGGCATAAAGAATGTGTGTATTAGCTACTGTTACAAGTTATGAGAGTCCTGTATTTCACAGTCACTTCTACAGTAACCTGGATTCTTTCTGACTGTCCTAACTACAACTGAAACTTTGACTGAAGTTCAGACTAGAATCTATTTCAACAATGATAAAACAAGAGAGAAATATAAGACTAAATCATAAAAAAAGAAAAGAAAAAGAAACAGCGAATGAAATAAAGTTGACATTAAAGAAGACATTTCTGAAGCTGTGAGAATTGCATTAGAAGTATCTCTTCCTAAAAAACCTCCAGTGATGAAGCGCTCACAATTTCTGAAGGCAGTCTGTTCCACTGGTTAATTGTCCTCACTGTTAGGAAGTTTCTCCTTAGCATTAACAGAGGGATAGACTCAAGATCACATGTATTGGTATTGCTTTATAAAGCCTTAGTAAGACCACACTTAGAATACTACATCCAGTTTGGGTAACCATGTTATAAAAAAAGATATAGAGACTTTAGAAAGAGTGCAGAGAAGAGCAACAAAGATGATGAAGGGACAGGAGGCTAAAACCTATGATGAATGGTTGCAGGAATTGGTTTTCTGTAGTCTAGTGAAAAGAAGGACTAGGATGACATTATAGCGGTCTTCCAATATTTGAGAGGCTATCACAAAAAAGAGGGGGGGGGGGGTCAGTCAATTTTCCAAAGAAAAGCAGAAGGCAAGACAAAAAACAATGATCGAGGAGAGAAGCAACCTGAAATTAAGGAGAAATTTCCAGACAGTGAGAACAATCAACCAATGGATCGGGTTGCCTTCAGAAGTTGTGGGTGCTCCATCATGGGAGGCCTTCAAAGAAAAGATTGACAACCATTTGTCTGAAATGGTATAGGGTCTCCTGCTTGAGCAAGGGATTGGATTAGAAGACCTCCAAGGTCCCTTCCAACTCTATTATTCTGTTGATTACATGATTTGCTTATGCTGCCTTTTGTAGGGGAGATGGTTTATATTGTTTGTAGAAGCTAAGTAAAAAACAATTGCCCAGCTCCCACCCATAACTATGTTTTCTTAAATGCCTAAGGCTAGGAATTCATTGGTTTGCTCCTGTGAACCAAATGCTGCAGTTTGCCTTCATGGTGTGCTCAACTGAAGAAACACAAGCCAGATCTCTTTATTTTCCTTCATTTGACTCTTCTATCTTTCTCCCCCTGCCATCACGTTAAACAAAGAAGACCTGAACTATTGATTGTTATCCCTGTTTGTCTGGTGTGTGTGTGTGTGTGTGTGTGTGTGTGTGTGTGTGTGTGTGTGCGCGCGTGATGAATGTGTGAGTTATAAAGCGTATTCCTGCACCCTTCTCCATCCCTCCTTTGAATTTACCCATGTGGGCTTGTGTATTTGTCCCGTGGACCCTGTCAGGAGCTATTGAGAGCATGGCAGTTGATGATGTCAAAGTTGCAGAATAATTGGCAAGGTGTATTTCTCCTTGTTCTTTCAAAGGCCTCCCAGTCACTCCAAGTGATCTGACCTTTTCAAAATAAGAATCTTGCTGACTTGCAAATCCAAGGGCTACTGCAGAGAAACCGTATTGTTATTTTGAAATGGCTTCCTGTCGTTCAGCATCTAGCTTGGCTGGCAGAATCTCCTTGCCTTCTGTCTTTTTTATTTACCTACTTATTTATTGTTTTCTTTTATTATAATTAAGCTCTCCAACACCTTTTAAAAGGATTCACCTCCCAAGACAGCTTACAAACTGAAGGGTGAACAGCGGTAGGACAGCGTTGCGAGCTACTCGACTAATTTAAAACAAACCAACAAGCTTAAGAAATGCTCAGAAAGAGAGAGAGAGAGAGATGCAGGAAGGAAAAGTTCAAGTCTATGTCAATAAAAATATTTTTAGGGGCACATTTTTTAAACAAAATCAGTGAGGGATGTTATCTGTATATCCCAGGGGTAGGCAACCTTGGCTCTTTTATGGATCGTGGATTTCAACTCCCAGAATTCCTGAGCCAGCATGGCTCAGCTTGGAAACCTCTCCATTTCCCCTTAGCATGGCTGGCTCTGGAATTCTGGGAGTTGAAGTCCACGAGTCATAAAAGAGCCAAGGTTGCCTACCCCTGGGATATCCCCAAGAAGAGCAGTCCCCAACATTTGAGGCTTGGTGGCCTGGCTGGGGGAGGGGAGAGGGGAACCAGGCTGTGCCAGGAGCAGACATGCATGCAGATGTGCGCATATGGCTCAACTCATGTGAACAGTGGCCGGGCATGCACGTGCATGCACACACAGCTCATGCACTCATGCATGTGAGCGCCAGCCCACCACTTACGTGATTAGAACCGCATGCGCATATGCATCGGCTCGCAGCCCAGTTACAAACAGTCTGCGAACCAGTAATGGGCTGCAGCCCGGTGGCTGGGGACCCTTGCACAAGAACACCATTCCACAAATAGGGAGATATTACAGGCTGCCCTGCGAACAGCACAGGAAACAAGTGGGGGGACTTGGAAATTTGGCAACTGAAACTGCACGTTTCTGTTTTCAAATTTCAACCTGCATGAATGGCCTTCATCCAAGGGTGGAGATTTTGTCCCCATTTTTTAACACCCACATCCACAAGAAAGATCCTCCATTCCCTGCCATATTTCGCCTCTCTCAAAGCTGTTTGGATGTCTAGGAATCTTGCCTGAAAAGAAACTGCCAAAACTCTAAACAAGAAAGATAGTATCTGTTTGGCTCACCTCAGCTTTGATATTTCCCACCTGTAATTGTGGTTTTTTTCCCTCCATATTAAAGATTTCTCATCATTTTCTCTATTAATCTCCTCTAACAATCTGGTCTACTGCTTGCCGTTCCCTTCTTGCATAGTGATGGATATAATTATATCTCCGAGGAACTTCCACCCCATTGGTAAAATCAATGTTATTGTGAAAATGGTTCTTTCTTGGAGTGATAAAAAAATACTTCACACTCAATGTCCATTTCTCTACCAGGGCCATCAAGGCATGAAAGCCTCTGATTGTCATTTGAAAAAAAAGAAAGATGATTTGGATGGAAAATGCCCTTCTTGGATTGTTTAAAAGCAATTTAGCACAGATGCAAGAATAGCTGGCATCAGATGTATGCTTAGAGAAATCAGGTGGAAATATTTAGTTTCAGATTAAGTAAACAGTAACATTGCTTTCTGTGCTGATTTTATTAAGTTAGATGTGGAAATACATATTCATTCATTCAATCAATCAATCCATTTTTATGTCTCCTATCTCCCTTATGTCTCTCTGGGCACCTTACAGGTTATAAAACAAATGAAAATCTAATTAAAATATATTACAATAATAAAACGACACAGTTGAAAGTTTTAAAATTATACAAAAGTTCTTATGAGGTGGTAACCCTGAATGTTCCTTGGCATCTGCAAAACTTTAGAACATTGCTTGTGAAACTGGGGGAGGGAGAAAAGGAGGAGGAGGAGAAGGAGGAGGAGGAGAAGGAGGAGGACGAGGAGGACGAGGAGGACGAGAAGAAGAAGAAGAAGAAGAAGAAGAAGAAGAAGAAGAAGAAGAAG
>JAKJMR010000107.1:1339538-1368862 GCA_024449315.1 Daboia siamensis | reverse complement strand
GAAGAAGAAGAAGAAGAAGAAGAAGAAGAAGAAGAAGAAGAAGAAGAGGAGGAGGAGGAGGAGGAGGAGGAGGAGGAGGAGGAGGAGGAGGAGGAGAAGGAGGAAGAGGAGGAGGAGGAGAAGGAGAAGGAGAAGAAGGAGAAGAGGAGGAGGAGGAGGAGGAGGAGAAGAAGGAGGAGGAGGAGGAGGAGGAGTTGTTGGAAGTGTCCTTGGAGTTAAATCTTAGCAAATGCATATTTAGCACAGAGAACCCTTTTGCTGGCCTGTGGATGCAAAGTCCACGTTAAATTCATTTTCCATCAGGATGAATGAAACCCTTGAGCAACTACCATGTTTGTGGGGCACTGACTTGTTCTCCTGGAAGGGTGTCATGGAGACAGCAACCTCAAGGGAATACAAAATAGTCCTTGCAGGCTGCTATTAACAGAAAATGCTCCATTAAGGGCTGCTGAGATACACTCAGACTTTGGTTAGATGTCTAATAGACATGCAAATCACCATTAGTTGCCCATGAAAAGATCTGCATTCATAGACTCAGGATATATTCAGATAAAAGGATAAAAGGAGGCTGGATCAGAAGAAAAGGTCCTCAGGGATAGAAGACACCAGGTCTTTGGAAGAGGATCTGCTCATCATGATACAAGAAACCTGGTGCATACTCTTCCCAAAGGTGGCCTAGTCTTACATAATACCCACCCATCTCTCGTATGCCAGGATCATATTTCTCAGCTTTAAATATTTTATAACATCCATTTTTTTTCCCAACGTTGCTCCTGATATTCGTCTTAATTTGTTTTAATCTGCTATAAACCAGTAGGGTTTTCGGGAGGGTTTATCCTCCCCGTGCAGATTTTTACCTGGATCAGTTTGGACAATTCCCAGCAAACCTAACAACTCTTGGGGTCCTGTTTGTCACTGTCAGTTACACAATCTACCCTCTCAGCTCCTTTTGCATTTTTAATCCCTGTGTTGTACAGCTTGAAATGTAACAGGAGGAGGGATTGTTAAATCATGCCAGGCAGCTAATTAAGCCATATTTTTAGCCTGCCAGCTCAGATTCCAAGAGGCTTGTAGAGTGAGCAAGAAATAGGAAGAAAGGTGGGGAAACTGTAACAGTCTTTATAAGCCATCACAAATCAAAATGCCTCGATAAAGTCAACAGTCAATACTTTAATCATCCCGCAAATTAAAATAAATAAGCAATTGCATCATTCAGGCTAAATAATAGACATTTCTACCTTTGAAAGACTTGGGTCTCAGATATATTTATTAGTGCTTTAAGGACACTGCAGAAAATTTAAAGGAATCTGTTTCGTGCAGTGCAGACATTGGGGGGGGGGGAGAGAAAACAGTTTTCCTTACTAACAGAAGGAAGGACCAAGAAATAATTCTAACAAATGAGTGCAGAATTATATTAAATAGAAAAGGGAGGGGGCTGATATGGTCAACCAGCACTTTAAGGAACCCCTAGATAAAAATGCCAGTTGGAAAAAGTAAAGGTTTCCCTGTCCAATTGTATCCAACTCTAGGGGTGGTGCTCGTCTCCATTACTTAGCCAAGGGAGCCAGCATTGTCCAAAGACATTTCCATGGTCATGTGGCCAGCATGACTAGATACCGAGATGTATGGAACACTGTTACCTTCCCACTGAAGTGGTACCTATTTATCTACTTGCATTTGCATGCTTTCAAACTGTGAGGTGGGCAAGAGCTGAGACAAGTAATGGGCACTCACCCCATCGTGTGGCATTTGGGTCTTGAACCCAGGCTGTCAGCTCTCCAGCTAACAAGAGAATTGTGGCTGCACAATCACTCCAAACTGATGACATACTTAACTCCACCTTCTAGCTCATCCTGTTTATCTCCTACATGTAGCCACCAAGAGTCAACACTGCCTTAAAGGGACACACAACACACATACACAGAAACACAGAGACACACCAATTATGCCATACAACCAGATTTAAAGTGATTTATTTCCTTATAGCATGGTGAGTTGTGGAAACAGGCTGTTGCACTTTTTATTTGTGATGCAACAACCCATGATTATCTGCATAGGGAAAGCTACAATGACATTTAGTTATCACACCAACGCTCCATAATTTTCTTCCTATAGAACTTTACGACATTCCAGAAGGTGAATAAAACCAAGGGTTGTTTTTCTTGCCAGACAATAAACATTGAAATCAAGTTCTGCTTTGAAAGAAATCCTATCATTGATCATGATAAAAATAAGATGTTTTCTCCCAGGCAAGCTATTGTCTCCCTTCCCAAAAAAACTTAATAAATAAAAACAGAGGAAGTTTAATTGAATTGACTTCATTGATATTTTTTTTTCCAATAAGAAAACAATTTGGTTTTGCTGAAGAGGATTTTCTCTGCTGCTTCATCAATCATCAATCCAGCATAAAAAAATGTCTTTTTTTCACTTGACCCAATTTTATTTCAGCAAGCCTCATAACTCCATCACAGAAAAACGACAAGACATCAGCAGTAACTGAGTTAATCAAAATAATGAACCACAGTGGCCCATGAGTTTTGCAAGAGAGTGGGATGGCTTTCGAGTAACAGAAATCATTAGCCTTGCTTTCCTCGGGGAACAAAATTGATCTGCTAATCAACATATCCTGCTGTATTGTGGAATGTTATAAAATTACTTTTCTATATCATACATTTACATGAAAGCAAATGAATTCCATAAATCAACAAAGCTGGAGAGGAGAAAGTAATTATTTTGGCTGTGGGACTGAAATGGTTTGGCTGTAGGGAAATGACAAGGAAGACCCTGAAGGAGGGGTCAAACATGTTATCAGTCTCAAGTCCCTTTGCGCCCACAAGAGATTTAAGTCCAGCCCACCTTGAGTTCTGTTAACTTTTACTGCTCATTTGCTTTGACCATTAATAGTTCAGATTTTTGTAGAGAACATTAGCATACAGTAAACTTATATTCAGAATAGCAGAATAAGAGTGTTGGAAGGGACCTTGGAGGTCTTCTGTCCAACTATAACATACATATACCACCTCCGCCCGAACACCTGTTTGGAGACCTGCTGGTACTGGTTTGGAAAGCTGCCGCGGCCCGTTTACAGAGCTACCACCTTCAGTAGCTCTGTAAACGGGCTGCGGCAGCTTTCTAATCCGGCGGCAGCAGGTCTCCAAATGGGTGTTCGGGCGGCAGTTTGGAGGTCCCGGGGGTGGCTCCAGCGGTGCCCGGGCTGAAGGCGGCGCCGCAACCCAGCACCCATCACCAGGGAGACCCGTCGCCGCTGGCATGCAGGTGCGTCCACATAAAAAAAAGTGGAACCGCGCGCGTGTATCCACGCACGGGCATGCGCAAAAAACAAAACATTTTGCGTATCCACAAAACATTTTGTTTTATGCGCATGCACGTGTGTGGATGCACATGCGTGGCTCCCACTTTTTTTTAATTTGTGATGGAACTGGTTCCCAGTGGCTCTTTTGCTTTTTCAGGTTGCCGACCCCTGCTCTATACAGTCAGTAAAAGCAAGACTAGGAACTGACTGTGGCTCAGACCATGAGCTTCTCATTGCAAAATTTAGACTTAAACTGAAAAAAGTAGGGAAAAGCACTAGGCCACTCAGGTATGAACTAAATCATATCCCTGATGAATATACAGTAGAGGTGACAAATAGATTTAAGGAATTAGATCTGATAGACAGAGTGCCTGAAGAATTATGGACAGAGGTTTGCAACATTGTACAAGAGGTAGCAACTAAAACCATCCCAAAGAAAAAGAAATGCAAGAAAGCAAAATGGCTGTCTGAGGAAGCTTTGCAAATAGCTGAGGACAGGACGGAATCAAAAGGCAAGGGAGAAAAAGAAAGATATACCCAATTGAATGCAGAATTCCAGAGAATAGCTAGAAGAGATAAGAATGCCTTCTTAAATGAACAGTGCAAAGAAATAGAAGAAAACAATAGAATAGGGAGGACCAGAGATCTCTTCAAGAAAATTGGAGAGTTGAAGGGAACGTTTCATGTAAAGATGGGCATGATAAAGGACCAAAATGGCAGGGACCTAACAGAGGCAGAAGAGATTAAGAAGGGGTGGCAAAATTACACAGAAGAACTATACAAGAATGAGCTTAACATAACCATGATGAGGTGGTCACTGACCTCGAGCGAGACATCCTAGAATGTGAAGTGAAGTGAAGGCCTTAGGAAAGCTGAGCAACAACAAAGCTAGTGGAGGTGACAGTATTCCAGCTGAGCTATTCAAAATCTTAAAAGACGATGGAGTAAAAATGCTACATTCAATTTGCCAGAAAATTTGGAAAACTCAACAGTGGCACAGGATTGGAAAAGATCAGTTTACATTCCAATTCCAAAGAAAGGCAGTCCCAAAGAATGTTCAAACTATCGCACCATTGCACTCATTTCACATGCTAGTAAAGTTATGCTTAAAATCCTACAAGCTAGACTCCAGCAGTATGTGGATCGAGAACTACCAGAAGTACAGGCAGGACTTCAAAGAGGCAGAGGAACTAGAGATCAAATTGCTAACATACGCTGGATCATGGAGAAAGCTAGAGAGTTCCAGAAAAACATCTACTTCTGCTTCATTGACTATACTAAAGCCTTTCATTGTGTAGATCACAACAAACTGTGGCAAGTTCTTAAAGAGAGGGGAGTACCAGACCATCTTATTTGTCTCTTGAGAAATCTATATGTGGATCAAGAAGCAACAGTGAGAACTGGACACAGAACCACTGATTGGTTCAAAATTGGGAAAGGAGTCCGGCAAGGCTGTATACTGTCGCCCTGCCTATTTAACTTATATACAGAGCACATCATGAGAAAGGCAGGGCTAGATGAAGCAAAAGTTGGAGTTAAAATTGCAGGGAGAAATATCAACAACCTAAGATATGCAGATGATACCACTCTAATGGCAGAAAGTGTTGAGGAACTAAAGAGCCTCTTGTTGCGGGTGAAGAAGGAGAGTGCAAAAGTTGGCTTCAAACTTAACATTAAGAAAACTAAGATCATGGCTTCCGGCCCTCTCCATTCCTGGCAAATAAATGGAGAAGAAATGGAGGTAGTGACAGATTTTATTTTCCTGGGCTCCAAGATCACCACAGATGGGGACTGCAGCCAAGAAATTAAAAGACATTTGCTCCTAGGGAGGAAAGCCATGTCAAATCTAGACAGCACACTAAAAAGCAGAGACATCACCCTGCCAACAAAAGTGCATATAGTCAAGGCTATGGTCTTCCCAGTTGCAATGTATGGCTGTGAAAGTTGGACCATAAGAAAGGCTGAGTGCCAAAGAATTGAGGCCTTTGAACTATAGTGCTGGAGAAGACTCTTGCGAGTCCCTTGGACTGCAAGGCGATCAAACCGGTCAGTCCTCGAGGAGATCAACCCTGACTGCTCTTTAGAAGGCCAGATCCTGAAGCTAAAACTCAAATCCTTTGGCCACCTAATGAGAAGGAAGGACTCACTGGAGAAGAGCCTAATGGTGGGAAAGATTGAGGGCAAGAGAAGAAGGGAAAGACAGAGAATGAGGTGGCTGGATGGAGTCACTGAAGCAGTAGGCGTGAGCTTAAATGGACTCCAGAGGATGGTAGAAGACAGGAAGGCCTGGAGGAACGTTGTCCATGGGGTCGCGATGAGTCAGACATGACTTTGCAACTAACAACAACAAAATGATTTAATGATAACCCAGTTGTGGTTTATTAATGTGACATTATTTACACCCAAATTTAAATCAACGCTCCATTGAATTAAAGGGATCATCCATCTGACTCTGTTTTTTAAGTCTAGAAACAAACATAACTCTTGGATGACAAAGTGGAAGGTCATGGTTTCTACTCACAATTTAATTTCTTTTACAGATGATATGTGATATGGTATCTATGATATGAGATGCATTACAATAGCTGTACAAAAAAACATTCAGTGCTTCTCCAGCCTCGGCAAAGCTTAATTTGAATGCAATTAGCCCCAAGGTGTTATTTTTACACAGCTTTTCCCGCAAAGAAATGGATTGGATGTGCCTTTTTCCCCACCAATAAATGCAGTTCCAGAAGAGAATAATAAATGCCAGTAAAATCTGTTCCCTAATGTGCCCATTGCTAAAATCCTCTTTTGTTGATTATAGCTCGGCTTTCAACACCATTTTCCGAGCAAATCTCATCGAGAAGCTGTCTGACTTGAAATTTTCCCCCTCCATCTGCGATTGGATTCAAGACTTTCTTAGAGACAGGTTACAAACAGTGAGGGTTGGGTCTGCTTTGTCCACCCCCCTGACGCTTTGCACCAGCTCGCCACAGGGCTGAGTGCTTAGCCCCTACCTGTACTCTTTCTACACATATGACTGTGTATCATCCGACCCATCTACTGCGATAATTAAGTTCACAGATGATACTACCGTGGTGGGTCTTATTACAGGTGGGGATGACACAGCATACAGGCTGGAGGTACAAAAACTATCCATAAGGTGTTGTAACAACAACTTGCACCTGAACATTGCCAAGACGAAAGAGATGGTGCTAGACTTCTGGAGGAAAAAGGAGGAACCTGCCCCACTTTACATCGGGGAGGACTGTGTGGAGAGTTTCCTCCTTTAAATTTTTGGGAGTATATTCTGCAAAGATCTTACCTGGAAAGTTAATACAACCCAGGTGGCCAGAAAGGCCCAACAGAGACTTCACTTTGTCAGGGTCTTGCAGAAGAACAGGGTAGAACAACAGCTTATGACCCTCTTTTACTGGTCTACTATAGAGAGCATTGTTAGGCATATGGTGATAGCCTACAATGTTGGGTTTAAAATATATTAACCATGATATTGTGACTTTAAGATGTTAATTGGTCAATGGGTGTGTAAGTGTTCTCATGGCCATAAGAGGGAGCTAGGAACGTAGCTTCTCTCTCTCTCTGAATTCTCTGCTCTCTCTACTATTGTTGCTTTGCTGTACTGTTGGTTTACTACTGTGATAAATCTACACAACTGTCTTTTGACCTCTGGACCGGTAAGAAGACTTTATATTTGGAATACTCCTTGGAATGTTACTATTGTGTATGACCTGGACTGTTTATTTTTGACCATGCATTTTTGTTTTTATACCACCTCAAAAGTAAAGTACTTTTTATTGTCACAACTCAGTGTACTCTTGTAGTTACTATGTGACTCTTACTGCTCTCAGTACCCTTTCTTGTCTGTGCAACTCCTTGGTAGCACAAGGAGACCTCTGCACAACAATCCCTAACAAGCGTCCTCTCGTATGGTATTGTGGTTTGGTATGCTGGTCTTACAGCCACAGATAGGAAAGCATTACAGAGGGTGTTGAGCACAGCATTGTGGGCTGTCCCCTGACACCACTGGATGACATCACCAGGGCTCACTGCCTTGGAAGAGTGAGGAAAATTCTCAGGGATGACTCACACCCTGGACGGTATCTCTTTACTCTCCTATCATCAGGTAGGAGATATAGGAGTATAGCCAGCTGTACCAACAGGCTGAAGAACAGCTTTTATCCATGAGCTGTTAGGCTTTTGAATGGGATATAATTTTATAAACTTTATGCATGATTGACTTGCGAGGCCAGTGCATTGTGCAATTAGCTCACATGTGTAATAAGATGGAGGGTTTGTATCACTGTAAGTTGGGGTTGAGGGCATGAAGGGAGGCTCAGCCAATCTCAATGTATACATGGTTGTACTTTGACAATCAAGGTTCATTCATTCATAAATCACAGTTTTTTGTACCCTAATAGATTTCTAACAGACTGCTTCTCTTTTCAACCAGGAATGGAACTTTTTAAAAGAGTTGCTTTAAAAAAAAATGAGCTCCCCTTTTCTGAGAACATCTGTTTTTAATTTATTTCTATCTTCAGACAGCCGGTAGAGTCCCTTTTCCCTGTCCTCAGTGTCTTTGAACGATGAGCTTCGGCCACTTTCTTGCTGATCTTATGGTTTCTGATTGGCTTGTTTTTATTCTTTGTATCATCGGCCCTGCTATTTATCTTTTTAATGAATCACACGAGGAGTTGCAATGCGGAAGAGAGGAATATTAATGGCTTGAAATAAATAAGCAATTCAGGGAGGATAAATGCAAAGGGCCACTTGTTGATCACACCGTATCTAAATCAGACAGAAATGGAAAGAGCTGCTGCGTCAGAGATAAGGCAACCTTCTAGATCCGGGATCTTCAAAGTTGGCCCTTTTATGACTTGTGGACTTCAATTCCCAAAATTCCTCAGCCAGGCATTTTGGGAGTTGAAGTCCACAAGTCATAAAAGGGCCAACTTTGAAGACCCCTGTTCTAGATGGTCGAACTCAAGGACCATGGGTAGGGAAGCTTGGAGAAAACTCAAGGGTGTTTTGTTTTTGCAGGTGGAAATCCATGCCCTGAAGGATACCGAGATGGCGATGGTGATGATGATGATGATGATACCCATTCAATCATGTCTGATTCTTGGTGATTCTATGGGCCAGATGTCCTCTCCACATCTTCTTATCTTGCACTGCTTCTTTGAGTTGTTCTATGCTCTGGCTGGGATCAGCTTTCATGGTGTCCAGCCTCCGTTTTTTGGCGACCTGGTTTCCTTTTACCACAAACTCTTCCAAACATAATTGCCTTCTCCAGTGAATTTCTCCCAAAGTAAGATGCAGTTTTATTTATTTTTTTCTTACAATCACATGTCTGGTATTATGTGCTGCAGAACAGATAGTCCTCAACCACAATTGAGCCCAACATTTCTGTTGCTAAGCGAAACATGTGTTAAGTAAGTTTTGCACCATTTTACCACCAGCACTGCATGGAACCAATGGATGACTTGGCACCTGGGTCTGACGAAAGCTGGGAAGTATGGAAAATGGGAAATCCAACAAAATGGAATAAAGGCATTTATGTTTAGCTGGGCATCTGGCAAAGGAATTCTGTGGTTCAACTTCTGATCTTAGGCTGAAGCTACCTTAGCTTCATACAGGTCAATTTTGGGATGTCATATAGTGGCCAAATTTAAATTAATCCATTAAGTGCTCCAGAGCAATCAAGATCTTTAAATCCACTGCCAATAGAAATGGATCTCAGCTGGATCTCACCATTTCTTTTGAGAGCAGGCAACAGAATTTCATTTTTAATCTGGGCCAATATGCTCATATTGAAAAATGACAATAAAGGTTATCTTATCTTCTCTGCAAGATCATTCCAAAATTGCCTCTTTCTCAGCTTTTCCCTTTTTTATTTCATGCACACATTCACAAACAGGAAAAGAAGACAGGAAGTAGGGAAATGAATTGACACTGACATATGACAATGTTCACACAATGTGTTTATCCTGACCAGGTTAAAAAAAGAAAAAGACAGCTGAATTTCCACCACATGCTCAACCTGGAGGAGTGTAATCTTGATTAGTTTTTACATGGTCAAGTATGTTAAGCCAATTCAGCCTGCTTGGTTAGTCTAAGGCTAGTGTATGGAATAAACCCTAAAATGTTTTAATTCAGAAATAAAGTGTCATGGTTCCAATTTTAAAAAACACATCAGAGTACTGCATGATTATTTATTCTAAAAAAAAGTCTATAATGAGCAAAGCAGAGCATTGGCACTCATGGATGAATGCCAGAATCTGAATTCTCCTCCCCTTGACACGCCACATCATACAGAATTTCCCTCCCTTATTTACATGTCATGAATCACATTTACCAATTAATTTAACAGAAAAAGATTCACTTCCTTTCTGAAGCGGCTATCCCTTATCTTGTCAAAACATCCGGGTTGCATTCCACCTGCACTTTAGTGATTCAAAACCAAACAGTTAAAGTAAAAGACTGCCTCTTATATTGTCAATGCAAAAACATATCAATGTTTGCAGCATTGATATAAAGCATGTATGCAGCTAATGGGCAGTTATTCTATGGTCTTAGATAAAGAAAGACAGGTGATTGTCAGAACTCACAAACTGAAGTATCTTCCATCTTTCTAATATACAATAATGTTCACACTCCTTTCCAAAGAACAATTTTAACTATACAAATTTCAAGGCTTTTTTTTTAAAAAAAGTTTATGCTTCTTCTCAACAGGATTTTTGAGAATAACTCCTCTGAACATCAACATGCAAAAATCTTCCACGCTACTAAAATGTGCAGTTCAATATTTTAACCATACTTTTTTTTTTTGGCCCTCCCTATAAGGATAATTTAACTGCTATAATGCGATGAAAGAAATTTTATAGTGCTTCTGAAGGATTAGAACAATTAGATGGGGTTAGAGCTGCTACTAATTGGATAAAATGGAATTAAAGTACATTCCCACCATATAAAATGGAGAGCTCTTTAAAAAGAAAATACAGAAAGTGTAATTTGATAAAGGAGTAAACTAATGTTAAGGAACAGTGAGAATTATATTGCAATATCCTCATTGATCACTTCATTACCAGTGTTACTTGGCCCTACTTGAGATGGTGGTCAGCTGATGGTCTAGTATTAAAGTACCAGGCCAGAAAGCAGGAGACCCTAAGTTCTAGACCTGCCTTAGGTCAATCACCAGGAGATTGTGAGTTCTACTCCTGTCTCAAGCATAAAAGCCAATTGGGTGATTTGGGGCTAATCGCCAGGATACCTGGGGTTACTAGATTGCCATTTTCAACTTTCCCAGCTGGTTTTCAACAAGCAACATCAATGGGGGAAAGCCAGATTCACTTAATGACCGCCTTTCATTTAACAATTGCAATGATTCCCTTAACAATGGCAGAAAGGTCATAAATTCAGGCATGGCTCATTTAACAACTGCCTTGCTTAGCAGCAAAAAAATCTGGTACCAACTGTGGTCACAGGTTGAGAAACTTTTGTACCCTTAGAAGTTTTTGATGCAACTTGAGTTGTTCATCTAAAGGCTTCCCTGGCAAACATCCCCTTCTTCCATAACCTGCAGTTGGTTTATAACATCCATTTTATGACTTGAAATGACAGAAGCAAAGCAGGGCAATCAACACGGTGTTTGTTACACAGTTTGCTGGCATATCCTCTCAAATATATACCTTCCGAAGTGACTAACATTTGCAGCCAACATGGCAGCACAAATACATATTTTATTCATGAACAATCTGTAAGCATTCATCTGTAATACTGTGTTGAAGACAGGCGCAGACTGTCACAGAGACTCATCACCAACAGTTTCTGCCTGTCTTCAACA
This sequence comes from Daboia siamensis, assembly GCA_024449315.1. Classification (NCBI taxonomy): domain Eukaryota; kingdom Metazoa; phylum Chordata; class Lepidosauria; order Squamata; family Viperidae; genus Daboia; species Daboia siamensis. The sequence continues at coordinate 1,357,706 of JAKJMR010000107.1, read as the reverse complement.
GTGAAGAGACACAGGGCTAAAACCATCCTGCAGCCCAGAAGGCTCCACACACATTTGCACCACTCAGGTGACCCTGAGGACACAGATAAGCCTCCAGGTAGCATCAATGACTCTCTAAAAGAAGGCAAATGACCAGCGGTCTGCAAGGAATATATATCCTTCCATTCCCCACCATCCAATCAGAGCTGAAGAAGCTTCTTGGATGAGAAGCGAAATGAAAAGAAGAAAAACAAGTAAGTCCAGTTGCCTCCTGAAAAAGCACCTTTGGGATATTTTGCCAATAGTTTGCTTAACAAAATTAAGAATTAAGACCAAGTACAAAATTAAAACCAACGTCTATTGTAAGTGTAAACATACTTTATGCAGAAATACACTGAAATCAAAGTTATGTTTCCTCTTATCTAATAAGAACATGTTAAAGCATTTTAAGTTGTTTGATCAGCAAGTTTCATATCAAACTTTGCAAAGAGAAAATCTAGACAAGATAAAAGTAGCTGAGATAAGTTTTACGGATGAATTTTAGATACAAGAAAAAGAAGGGTTAAATTCCTCATCCCAGAGGAATTACAGTACAGTATAGTTGCTGTACTGCGAAAGAAACTTGATCTAAAAATAGTTAGATGCCCTACCTGTCTTTTGTTCACAAAACCCTTGAAGGAATCCTATATAACTTACAGAAGTTCAGAAAAACTTAAGCTTGGTCCAGGGCTAAACCCCAACAATGGGAAATCACAAATCAACAAAAGAGGGATGCTGAAGAACTAGGGAAAGTGTGAGAAGAATAACAAAGATAGCTGCAAGGCTTAAAACAGCATGAAAAAAAGAGTTAAAATAACTTGGTATGTTTAGTTTAAAGAAGAGAAGGTTAAAGGCAGACATGATAAAAGGGTGTGCGTTCATTCTCTGTAGTGCCCAAGATTGGTCAAGAATCAATCAATGGGACCCTAATCATATGAAACAGCTTGTCTCCTGAAGTTGTAAAGGCTCTATCAATAGAAGCTTTCCAATGCAGGGCAGCCATTTGCCTGGAAAGCCTGAGGATTCCAGTTTGGGGCATAGAGTTGGACTGTTATTGTTGTTGCTCAGTCTCCAAATCATCTCCAATTTTTCATGACCCCATAGACTGTAGCAGGCCAGGCCATCTGTCTTCCACTGTCTCCTAGAGTTTGCCCAAATCCATGTTCATTGCACTAATGATTCTATCTAACCATCTCATCCTCTTCTCCTTTTGCCTTCCATCTTTCCCATCATTGGTGTCTTTTCCAAGGAGACCTCTCTTCTCACTAAGTGGCCAAAGTATTTGAGCTTCAGCTTCAGTCACCATCCTTCCGAAGAACAATCAATGTTGATTGCCTTTTGGATTTGATCTTCTTGCAGTACAAGGGACTCTCAAGAGTCTTCTCCAACAAAGGGGGTTGGATTAACAGGATCTTCCAAGCAAATAATTCAATGGAATGACACATTCAGAAAGAGAGAGAGTGTGTGCTAATAATTCAAGCGCCACCCTACAATAACTCTTTCATGTTTTTTGAAAAGCTGAATCACTTCCTCTGTCAATCAAACCCACATTTGCTGATTAACCCAAAATATAAAGATTATGTCTCCCAAGTCTGTTTGCCTTAATGTTCATGTCAAATTACACATTATGTTCAGTTACATTAATTGTAATTAACACCAATCTCTAATTCAGCAAGAGTAAAAGAACTGATGAAATCTTAATTAACAGTTCACAAAAGGCTGCTTAATGTCATGTGCCATATGCATCTTAATTATCTCTCTGTTTTACTGCAAATTGGAGGATTGTAAAAGTTTGTCCCATTTCTTTGGAGCTTGCAATGCTGAAAGCCAATACTTGATTGGTATTATCCTTTTTGAGTGTGAAAGCATGGTCCTATTTGAAACAACTCACAATTCGGCATAAGTGTTTAAACTGTGATTAGAGAGAATATGAATACATATGGGTTTTTACAAATTATGTATTTATGCACATTTAGTCTTTTCTGTGAAATATAGGGGCATGTGTATAAAATATATAACAAAGCACTTTTTAAAAAATTTAAAATAAACAGCTCCAGAAGACTACAGTTCTAAGTGGAATTCAGACCTGTAGCTTGTTCCCTTGCCTGCTTCTGAAACACAAGGAAAACAGGTAATCATTAATAAAATAAAAGCCACAATTTCAGTCCTCCTATACATGAGTTTTCTCTTTGGAGATGGGATGTGAAGTGCTAATACTCCATTTCCTGATTCCACTCCTCAACGTATTGGTTGATCAAAGGAAACACAAAGCAGAAAACAAATGTTACAGAACAGACTTTCCATCACTTGGGACTCAGGTAATCTCAGAGAGCTGGACCTGTACTGCACCTGTGACCTGGCAAAAGGATCAGATTCTCTGGCTCTGTGTAAAAATCGATGAGGGTAAGTCTTAGGCTATGTCTTGCAGCAGCATTGATAACACCCCAAGAAAGATGATAGAACAGCTGACAAAAGAAAGCATGGGATTTTCATGTTTTCAGGACCTTGGACAGCTGCTAAGATGTTCCTGAATTCATCAATTCACAGTCAATGAAAAAAATCTGTCCACCACTACTACTCTTTTGGAGCAGAAATTTATTTGTTTGTTATTTCCCTCATTTATTATTTTTATAAACAACTCAGGGCAGTGAAAATATCTAATGCTCCTTCCTGCTCCTACTTCTAAAGAACTCCCAATTTCTACCCTAGTACATTTACCACTAGACCAAACTGGTTTCATTTATAATCAGAACAATAATGACTTTTGTTGTTGCTGTTATTTTTTTAAAAAAAAAAAAACCCATAATTTTTGCTGTAGTTTTTGGATCTTTGAGTGGATGTAGGTTGGATTATTGAATGGACAATTAATCAGTGGAATGACTTGCCTCCAGAAGTTGTGGGTGCTCTAACACTGGAGGTTTTTAAGAAGAGTTTGGACAACTGTTTATCTGAAATGGTATATGGTGTCCTGCTTGAGCAGGGGTTTGGACTACAAGACCTCCAAGGTTCCTCCCAACTTATTCTATGATTCTGCTATTCTTACTCTCTGAATCAAGAATAATATCTCTTTCTTGATATGTTCACTGCCTCCAAAATAGCAATACCAATAGCACTTAGACTTACTGTAAAGACCCACTTCAACTAACCACCCAAGAAAGCATTGTCTCAAAAGGTTACTTTTATTAGGGGTCAGTGACAGTAGGGAAGTCAAGGTGAGATCTGGGGGGGGGGGGAACCATGCAAATGGTATAGTTAAGCCAGCAACATTCCTCTTCCCACCAAAGCCATAATGTTCATTTGAAATACAGCCAATCCACAGGTGGCACAATGAGCAGGTAACTTGCATCTCAAGGTCTTCTCCAGCTTTCATTTCACTGTAACCATCTCCCTGATAAGGGAGACACATTCCTTTCTCAAGATGATAGAGGCAGGAGAGGGAAAGTAGAAAGTGAAAGTTATCCCAAGCGAAAGTATGCTCCACCTCCCCCCAGCAGAATGGAGGCCCCAAAATAGAATATATATGCAGGGAAAACAATGAGGGTTTGGGGACTTGATACTTATATACCACTATGCAGTGCTTTACACCCCTCTCTAAGCAGTTTACAGAGTCAGCCTATCACCCCCAACAATCTGGGTCCTCATTTTACCAACCTCAGAAGGATGGAAGGCTGAGTCAACTTAAGGTGATCAGGGTCGAACTACTGGCAGTTGCCAGTCAGCAGAATTAGCCTGCAGTACTGCATTCTAACCACTGCAGCACCATGGCAGCTGTCAGAAAAGTTGAGATCAGTTTCTGCAGATGCTTGCCCCTTGACTGAGTGACTGAACAATGTCCCTTTTATGATGAATGAAACTATCTCATCTAGATATGGACTTTTAGTTGACATTTTTTGTTCTCGGTTTTTATCCAGCAAGCATGACATTATTGCTTACAGACAACTTATGCATATAGTCTATCCAAATAAACACATTTTCTAAAATGAGCAAAGTGTGTCAGCTTGGATGACTCAACCTCTACTAGCATCACATCAGTTCCACTCTTTCACCACTGAAACTCAAGGCTCCTGATGTACTACCAAAGGATGGAGACTGTCTGGCTACCACATCTTCAACAATTTATAGCATGATGCCATTTCTGGGTTTATTTATTTTTCAGTCTTCACAAAAGTGATAAAAAGGGTATGCAATAATGATGAATTATCCTTTCAGAATCCAGCAGAAAAATTGGAATGGCACAAACCCAGCATCTAACAAACAGTAAAGGACATTGAAACCCATACACCCCCATTCCTAAAAGGATGTTACAAAGGGCTGAGGAGGACTCAAGACCTCAAACATCCAGGATTGGGGTCAGAAGATGTTCAAGGGAATAAAGTTGATCTAGGACAAACTAGGGATAAATATAGGTTGATCTAGGACTCCGAAGGCTAAACCATACAATGAACAATTGAGGGAATAAGGAATGTGTAGTCTAATGAACAAGGACTACGGGGGATAGGATAGCAATCTTCCAGTACATGAGGGGCTGTCACAGAAAACAGAGTGTCAACTTATTCTCCAAAGCACCTCACAGCAGGCCAAGAAGCAATGGGTGAAAGATCATTAAAGAGACCTCTAAACTAGAACTAAGGAGGAATATCCTGACAGTGAGAACAATTGATTAGGGGAACGGCTTGCCTCTGGAAGTTGCGGGTGCTCCATTCACTGGAGTCACGTGTTCAGAATTGTATAGGGTCTCCTGCTTGAGCAAGTGTTTGGACTAGAAGACCTCCAAGATCCTTATAATTATTTATAATAGGTCCTGTAAACCTAGTTCCAGATAGAAATATTCCAGATCAGAATCCGGTCCAAAATAGTAGTGATCTGCCAATCATTTCCAGTCTGATACAAATCAACAATTTGACATGGAGTTTTTTATTTGAATTGATTAAAAATTGCATTGCTTTAATGATCAGTTTAAATCATTAGATCAAGCTGTTTAGCTTTTCTGAATCAACATGCTGAAGCTTCTCAATCATATGCCTTGGTGGATGCCTTGGTGGATGCCTGGGAAAGGGCAGCCACCGAGGCACTCGACCGTGTTGTATCATTGCGACCCCAGACCTGGCACAGATCCCGTTGGGTCCCATGTTTTTCTGTGGAGCTCCAGGAGATGAAGCATTGGAGACGGGGTCTAGAGAGTGGTTGGAGGTCCACCCGGTCTGAATCTGACCGATTGCAGCTAAGAGCCTTCACAAGGTCTTACCTCGCTGCGATGAGGATGGCGAAGTCTAATTACTTCGCTGCCCTCATCGCGTCCGCAGATAATCGCCCAGCCGCCCTGTTTAGGATGACTCGCTCTCTCCTTGATTGGGAGATGAGGGAGGAACCCTTACAGGGTCGGGCTGAGGAGTTTAGTCATCATCTGGTGGACAAAATCGCTCAGATCCAGACCAGTTTGGACTCTGACTGGGCAGAGTCTGACATGGAGGAATCGAGTGGTCTTGAGCATGTTATCTGGACTGAGTTCGACCCTGTTTCCCCTGATGACGTGGACAGGATCATGAGGAGACTGAGCTCCACCACTTGTTTACTGGACCCATGTCCCTCCTGGCTGGTTTATGCGGCCCAGGAGGAGACACGAGGCTGGTTCCAGGCAGGAATAACTGCTTCCCTGAAGGAGGGTATCTTTCCCACCGCCTTGAAAGAGGTGGTGGTGAGACCCCTCCTCAAGAAGCCTGCCCTGGATGTGGCTGTTTTAAATAATTACCGTCCGGTCTCCAACCTCCGCTTCTTGGCGAAGGTTGTTGAGAGTGTGGTGGCGCATCAGCTTCCTCTGTTCCTGGAGGAAACTGATTATCTTGACCCGTACCAATCGGGTTTCAGGCCCGGGTACAGCACGGAGACCGCATTGGTCGCACTGGTGAATGATCTCTGGCGGGCTCAGGACAGGGGATGTTCCTCTGTCCTAGTCCTTTTAGACCTCTCAGCGGCTTTCGATACCATCGACCATGGTATCCTACTGCGGCATCTCAGGGGGTTGGGAGTGGGAGGCACTGTTTTACGGTGGTTTTCCTCCTACCTCCTGGGCCGCTCGCAGTCGGTGTTGACGGGAGGGCAGAGGTCCGCCCCGAGGTCTCTCGTTTGTAGAGTCCCTCAGGGGTCGGTCCTCTCTCCCCTCCTGTTCAACATCTACATAAAACCGCTGGGCGAGCTCATTCGTGGTTTCGTGGTGGGGTATCATCAGTAAGCTGATGATACCCAACTTTTTCTTTCCACCCCGAACCAACCCAGTGATGCACTTGACGTGATGTCCCATTGCCTGGAGGCGGTCCAGGTTTGGATGGGGAGAAACAGGCTTCGTCTCAATCCTGCCAAGACTGAGTGGTTGTACATACCGGCATCTCGGGTTAGCCAGGTTGTTCCATCATTAATAATGGGGGGTGAGGTGTTACCCCCCCATCAATAGGGCTCGCAACTTGGGCGTCCTCTTGGATTCACGGCTCAATTTTGAAGACCATATAGGAGCCGTGACGAGGGGGGGGGTGCCCAGCTTTGCCTGGTGTGCCAGTTGCGGCCCTATCTGGACAGAGATGCCCAACACACAGTCACCCATGCGCTCATGACCTCCTGGTTAGACTACTGCAATGCTCTCTACATGGGGCTGCCCTTGAGGACCACTCAGAGGCTTCAACTGGTGCAGAATGCAGCCGCGCGAGTTGTTATGGGAGTTTCCCGATACTCCCGTGTAACATCTCTTCTCCGTGAGCTGCATTGGCTTCCGGTTGCCCTCCAGGTGAGATTCAAGGTGCTGGTAATGACCAATAAAACCCTAAATGGCTTGGGTCCAGATTATCTAAGGGAACACCTGCTGCTGGCATCAACTTCCCATTGTCTTGTGCGCTCCCACAGGGAGGGCCTTCTCAGGGTACCGTCGGTTAAGGAATGCCGGCAGGTTATTCCCAGGGGAAGGGAGTTCTCTGTGGGCATGCCAGCCCTATGGAACCAACTTCCCACGGAACTCAGGACTGCCCCCGACCTTTGCTCATTTCGCCGGGATTTGAAAACCTGGTTCTTCAAGCTGTTTGGCCCAGACTGAGGGTTTTAATTTACTTTAATTTAATTGGGTTTTAGTTTAACTTCAGGGACTGTAATTTAATTAATAGTTTTAATTGATTTTAATTTTGTGTTGTTGTTGTTAGCTGCGAAGTCGTGTCCGACCCATCGTGACCCTATGGACAACATTCCTCCAGGCCTTCCTGTCCTCCACCATCCTCTGGAGTCCATCCAAGCTCACGCCTACTGCTTCAGTGACTCCATCCAGCCACCTCATTCTCTGTCGTCCCCTTCTTCTATTGCCCTCGATCTTTCCCAGCATTAGGCTCTTCTCCAGTGAGTCCTTCTTTCTCATTAGGTAGCCAAATTATTTGAGTTTTAGCTTCAGGATCTGACCTTCTAAAGAGCAGTCAGGATTGATCTCCTCTAGGACTGACCGGTTTGATCACCTTGCAGTCCAAGGGACTCGCAGGAGTCTTCTCCAGCACCATAGTTCAAAGGCCTCAATTCTTTGGCGCTCAGCCTTTTTTATGGTCCAACTTTCACTGCCATACATTGCAACTGGGAAGACCATAGCCTTGACTATACGTACTTTTGTTGACAGGGTGATGTCTCTGCTTTTTAGTGTGCTGTCTAGATTTGCCATGGCTTTCCTCCCGAGGAGCAAGCGTCTTTTAATTTCTTGGCTACAGTCCCCATCTGCAGTGATCTTGTATACTAATTTTGTATACTATGTATTTTAATTTTCCTGTAAACCACCCTGAGTCCTACGGGAATAGGGCAGTATATAAATTTAAATAATAAATAATAAATAAATAAATAAATATGTGATTCAGAAATTCAGTCAAATCAACTTTAGATCTAATTTGCATGAGCGTACTACAGTTTACAAGTCCACTGGATCGCTCCCACTCATATTATTTATAACTGATAATGAGAGCTACCCTACCTCTTTGAGAGATTCTCATAAGCAAAGTTAGGCCCTAAATTTAATAATATTATTAGTTTCACTGAAGATACATGACCATGTGTCTTATAGCCTTATAATATAGCTTTGGGATATGTCAAATCACAATTATCCAGAACTTACAAATTACTAATGGTGAATCAGTTCACACCAGAATCTGTACTTCCGATACTTGGGTGAACACATTGGAATCCCTTCATTAACCAAGCAATTAACTCCCTGAGCATCATTTTGGAAGGTCCCGTCCATCTCTTGGTGTGTATCATCAAACTTTCCCTGTGGCCAATGTGAGAAGGAGGAAGCAGATAACCAATCACTGTTCATCTTGCTTTAGGATAGAGTAGATTGCAGACAGCTGCTAGTTGAATTATATAATTAGTTGAATTATTATAAAAAAAAGATATAGAGACTCTGGAAAGAGTGCAGAGAAGAGCAACAAAGATGATTATGGGATTAGAGGCTAAAACATATGAAGAACAGTTGCAGGAACTGGGTATGTCTAGTTTAGTGACAAGAAGGACTAGGGGTGATATGATAGAAATGTTCCAATATTTGAGGGGTACCCCAAAGAAGAGGGGGGTTAACCTATTTTCAAATCATCAGAAGGTAAGACAAGAAACAATGGGTGGAAATGAATCAAGGAAAGAATGAATGTAGACCTACGTGGGAAATTCCTGACAGAACAATTAATCAGTAGAGTGGGTTGCCTTCAGATTGCCTTACTCAATCACTGGAAGCTTTTAAGAAGAGACTAAATAATCACTTGTCTGGAATGGTATGGGGTCTCCTGCTTGCGCAGGGAATTGGACTAGAAGACCTCCAAGGTCCCTTCCAACTCTGTTATTCTGTTCTGTTAAATTAAATGTTAAATTGGTTAAGGTGCGTTTAAGGCATGTTCTTCCATCCACCATCCTTGTTCAGTTTTATGCTATACAGTATCTGGCCTTACTACTGTGTGCAAAGTATTTTATTATCAATCTCATACATTCCACCCCTTGTTTTTTTTTAATGGGATCTGAAAACTGGGGATTCCTGCCAAATGAACTATAATGGCCAGGCATTGAGCAAAATTGTTGAAAATGAAAGCATTAGCATATCAATTTTAACTCTCGGGAGCCTAGCCATGCAGTGGGAAAGGGCTCAAAATTCCCTGGTCTGTTTTTAAAACAGCAATTATTTCTCATGGCAGCAATTAAGCCCTGTTGAACTCAAAGCAGAACAATTTCACATTCATTGTATCAACCACCAATAGTCCTGCAGGACTTAAATGAGATGACAGTTATCTTCCTTTGTACTGTCTTGAATATTCTTCACTTCAGACAGAACCATTTCCATGCAAGAGAACCTTACAAATAATATAGAATATTTTCTCGTTTGATGCTGCTTTTTAGTCCCATCGTAGTGTAAAACTGGATAAAGTTATGCCATTAGCAATTAGACAAAACAAGGCTAAGAAGCAGCGTTAATAGAAATGAACTAGTTACGAGTTTGCAAAACAAATATGTAAGACAGTATTTTAACTGGACTTTTTTTTCCCCCAATAGCATCTTCAAGAAGCTTTTTTGCAAAAAAAAAAAAAAAAAAAAAAGGAAGGGAGTGAGTGAATGAATGCAAATGTTTGTAAATGAGGGAAAAGAGCTTTTCATCTCAATTCTCATCTTTTCAGATACCATAGTGGGGGGGAGGGGGAATCATTCATCCATATCTGCAGGAAGACATAGTGTTTATTTGTAGGTTGTGATTCATGAAAACACAGTTTGATCAGGAATGTGTAAAGTTTTGCATGCAAATCGAAGAATATTTTGAGTCAGTTATTTTGTTCCCTACTGTAAGTCAACCATACATTCCAAAATGGCTAGAGTCCTGTTCTTTATTAATTATGACTGGTTGATTTATAGATGCTCAAATCAAATTGCTGGGACATTTTATCCTCCCAGATATCAGAAAGAACAGGGGGAAAAAGGGGGCATTTGATTAAAATGCAAGACTCTTGGACAGATAACAACCAAATCAAGAAATAGTACTGAGTGTAATTAAGTAGTGCAAAAGTTTCCACAAAAATTGGGTGTCAAGTCCCACTCAGCTGACAAGATCAAGAATGGGGGAACCACAGAGACTGCGGTATGATATCTTAAATATTATTTGTGGGGTGAATACTGAATCTTGGAAACTATAAGAAGGATTTCACAGGCTCATTTGGGGGGATTCATTGAGGTGGAGTCTGTCTGAAGATTTGAAACACTTCTTCCCATGTTTTTTACCCTCTCTGCTAAGTCACCCTTTATAACAGTGGCCCCCAACCTTTTGGACACCAGGGACCGGTTCCGTGAAGAGAGGTTTTTCTGCAGACTGGAAGGGGTGTGGTTTCACCTGTTGTCTGCATCCCATGGATGGGGCTTCACTTCTTTGTGTGGACCAGTTTCTGGCATGCTGTGGACCAGGGGTGGTCCACGGATTAGGGGTTGGGGACCTCTGCTTTATAAGATAAGCTACTAATGGACTTACTTTCTAGACATCTGCAGCTGCCAAAAGGCCAATGCAGTCCTAGCTACATCAATAGAGGGACAGGATAAAGATCATGAAAAGAGATAGTATCGCTCTGTATTGTACTAGCGAGGACACACTTGGAATATTGACTGCATTCAGTTTTGGTCACCACACTACGAAAAAGCTGCTGAGGCCCTAGAAAGAGTGCAGAGAAGAGCAACAAAGATGATAAGGATTTTGGAGACTAAACTAGATGATGACTGATTAAGGGAAGTAGGTATGTTTAACCTATTGAAAAGAAGAACTGGGGTGACATGATAGCTATCTTCCAAAACTTTGAAGGGTTGTCACAGGGAAGAGGGGGTCAATTTAATCGCCAAAGCACCTGAGGGCAGGACAAGAAGCAATGGAAGGAAGCTCATCAGAGGAAGATCCAACCTGGAACTAATTTCCTGACAGGGAGAACAATTAGTCAGTGGAACAGCTTACCACCAGAGTTGAGTGTGCTCCATGACTGGAAGCTTTCAACCTTTGGAAAACCATTTGTTGGGATAGAATAAACACTCTTGCCCTGCGCAGGGGACTGGACTAGAAAAACTTCAAGATTCCCTCCAGCCCTATAATTCTATGTTTCTATTTCTTGAACATTTATCTCTCTTCTCCCACCCATTCCTTTTTCAGCCTCCCCAGCGTCTATCACATCAGATAAAGAAGCATGTTAGGACAGCTGCAATAAATCTCTTGGGTTCACATGAACCTTACTCACCGTCTCAAGAGGGTGTGAGACGTACAATCTGGATGAACTTAGTTGGAACATGCTGACTTCTTCAATTACTGCTTCTGGTAGTCTTGAAAGGGAGGAATGGGTTGCTGTATTTAAATAGAGCGATTCTGTGCCTCCTTTATTGAATTGCAGGGTCTCCTTATCACTCTGAAAAAAGCCTTGACAAAGTGTGGGAAGCTGCGATAGCCAGAGGATTTCACATTGAAAAACAAGATATTCACACATACTTCTCAGACACTTTAGATCTTAAGGTAAATGCAAGAACTTCCAACCTCACTCATGTGAATTTCACTAAGGTTCTCTACTTCTTTTACTGAATGAGAATGGGGGAAAGTGCAGAAGAAGTGCTAGTTGCGATATTTGCTTTGTTGCAAGTGAGATCTCTTGCTTTCTTTTCTTCACTGTGATGTACTCTAATTGTCGTTGGAAGAATTATGTGTTTTAATGGTCATCACACTTTAAATACTTAAAGTGTGGTTCTCCAGCCTCCAGCCTGTCTAAGGAAAAAAACAAGGAAGGGAAAAGGGAAATTAACTTCCTTCTGTCCACTCGCTGCTATTATTACCATTTCCAGTCACTGGTAAACTGAGTTATGCGCATCACCTGAACCTCCTTAGTTTGCAAAAAAAAGAAGGTTGAGAAGAGACATGATAGATGTAATCAAATATCTGAAAGAGTATCATATTGTAGAGACTTTGGACTTATTCTCACTTGTTCCAGGTGGTAAAACTAGAACTAATTGGATGAAACTTCAAAGGTATAGATACAGAGATATAGATATAGATATAGATATATAAATATAGATATAGATATAGAGATAGAGATAGAGATAGAGATAGAGATAGAGATAGAGATATAGATAGGGACGCGGTGGCTCAGTGGGTTAGGACGCTGAGCTTGTCGATCAGAAGGTCGGCAGTTTGGCGGGTCGAATCCCGAGTGCCGCATAGCAGAGCGAGCGCCTGTTACTCGTCCCAGCTTCTGACAACCTAGCAGTTCGAAAGCACATAAAAAGGCAAGTAGAAAAATAGGGACCACTACAGTGAGAAGGTAACAGCGCTCCGTGCGCCTTTGGCATCTAGTCATGCCGGCCACATGACCACGGAGACGTCCTTGGACAAGCGCTGGCTCTTTGGCTGTGAAACGGAGATGAGCACCGGCCCCTAGAGTCGGAAACGACTAGCACGCATGTGCGGGGGAACCTTTACCTTTACCTTATAGATATAGATATAGATATAGATATAGATACAAAGTAAACATAAGGAAGAACTTCTCAAAATGAGTGATGTCAATCAGTGGAGTCTGTTACCATATAGAATGGTTTCTCATCCTTCACTGGAGGTTTACAGACAAAGGTTGGAAAGTCGTCATCTTCTAGGGATGGTGCAGTATGCAGGAAGTTGGACTTAATGACCTCTTAGGTTCCTTCTAATTCTATATATCTGCCCCAGCCCAAAAACAACATAGAACAATCCAGGCAAAGTTCTGTTCTTCATTTCTCAGACCAAATAGACAGAATCTTGCCAGACTTGCTCAGGAATTCTGGAAGTTGAAGTCCGCGAATCATAAAAGAGCCAAGGTTGCCTACCCCTGCCCTAGGAGATTTTAGAAAGTGGTTATTCTACATCTTTTTCCCTACTCCACCTCCAGATTGTGCTGCCTCCTTGGAATGTGCTTTCCCTATTTTGGGAAACTGCAACTTCACTGAAGTCCATCACACCAACTCTCCCTTCGTAGGTGCCATCCATCACATTGCGATTCTATGACTCTGTTGACTAAATAATTGAGCAGAATATTCAGAAGTCAAATATTTAGTCAATAGGATTCATAGAATTGAAGTTGGAAGGTGAGGTCATTAAGATCTTTTCTCCACATTGTGGTTGGCACTAGAAAGCCCTAGTGATATTGCATAATTCAAAATCCCAAAAGGCCCAGTCGGCCAATGATAAATAGTAATTTGAATTTACACCACGCCATATCTAAAGAGCACAGATTTCCCAAGGGTATTCTAAATGAAGAACAAATACATGTAATCCAGAAACATAAGAAATATAAATCATCCAGTCTAAATCAAGTCAAAAACTTGGAGATTGTCTGGGTCCCCAGATTAACAATGCATGGCTTTTAAATTCATTAGGTTTTTTGTTATGGTCTGCTTTAGATGCAGAAGTTATATAAACCTAGATGAGAAAAGGAACCTTGGAGTGTAATCATTAAAATTTATTCCCCTTATCTGGAAACAAAAATCGTATCAACAGTTTTTTAAAATTTGTTTAAGATGCATTATATCTACCCTGACCCATTCAAACCAGAATGAAATTATCTTTTAACAATGGCACTCTGATCAAATCAGTTTAATTATATATGTATCATTTTCAATGTGTCATAAGGAGTCTAAATTTTTACTACTGTTAGAGGAGGACAAAGCTTTTGACAAAATTAGCTCTGGGTGCAGGGATATTTTATAGTTATTTCTTATAGTCGTTTCTCTATCATTTCTCCGTTGTTTTCTTTATCTGATTGGCATAACGGTTCATTTTCACATTTGCTCTTCTCCACTGGAAAAAGGGAGGCAAATTTTAAAGAGACAGTTAATAGCCTAAGGGTGTTGTTCTTTTAAAAAAATAATAATGGAGAAACAAATCTCAGCCAAATGATCCTATTTTGTTTTGTACTTTGTTTTGTACTATTTTGTTTTGTACTTTTGTACGCCTGTTTTGTACTTTGTCTTCCAGTCCAACCCTCTGCTCAAGCAGGAGACCCTACACCATTTCAGACAGGTGGGTCTCCAGTCTCTTCTTGAAAACCTCCAGTGATGGAGCACCCACAACTTCTGGAGGCAAGCCGTTCCACTGATTAATGTTAGGAAATTTCTCCTTAGTTCTAGATTGGATCTCTCTTTGATAAGTTTCCATCTATTGTTTCTCGTCTTGCCCTCAGGTATTTTGGAGGATAGGTTGACCCCCTCTTCTTCATGGCAGCCCCTCAAATAGTGGAAGACATGCTATCATGTCAGCCCTAGTCCTGCTACGATTGTAATATAAGATCTGTCATATACTAAGATATATAGATAGAGATATATACCAAAAATCAATCTCATATTTACAGTTCAACAAGAGAAACCTCAGGTGCAAAAACGAACAAAACAACAACCCTACATTAAATATAAGGGAAATGGGAATTAAAGACAGAAAACGCAATTTTATACTGAAAATCCCCTGCTGACATTCCCTAAACTTTCCTCCATTCATAAACTGCTAAATTTAATTAATGCATTGTCTTTATTATAATTCTCAGTTAATTGGAATGAATGTCTTAGGACAGGCTATCACTGGTGAATTCTATTGTTATTAACTACATCATTAGAAAACTAATGGCTAAACTATGACATATAAATATTATTAGCCAAGACACCTTCACCTTCAGCTTAAATCTATAACTTTTAAAAAAAGAAACAATTCTCACTCTTGGAAAAGCAAAATGCCATAAGAAAAAGCTATGAAAAATGATAGAAGTTGATTTTTCTTCTTTTCTTCTGTCAGCCTTTACGGTCCGATTTTTACAGCTGTGTGTTACAGCTGGTCCCGTTTTCTGTGTGGCAGCACAATCTGATAAAGCTTTCAGTCTGTTGATTAAAATGCATTTTAGTTTCTTTTCCTGGGAAAGCAAAATGATATATAAATATACATATACATACACATACACATACACATACACATACACATACACATACACATACACATATACATATACATATACATATACATATACACAGTAGTGGGATTTAACCAGTTCGCACCACTTTAGGAGAACCAGTAGCTAATTTTTTGTTGCCCAGGCCCAGAATGGACTTCCGGAAGTGGCATCCACACAGAGAACTGGTTGTTCACATATTTGAATCCCAAAACTGCATATACATATACATGCGCATGCGCATGCACATATACAGTACATATACATATACATATACATAGGGACATAGTGGCTCAGTGGGTTAGGACGCTGAGCTTGTCAATCAGAAGGTCGGCAGTTTGGCGGGTCGAATCCCGAGTGCCGCGTAACAGAGTGAGCGCCTGTTACTCGTCCCAGCTTCTGCCAACCTAGCAGTTCAAAAGCACATAAAAATGCAAGTAAAAAAATAGGGACCACTATGGTGGGAAGGTAACAGCGTTCCGTGCGCCTTTGGCGTCTAGTCATGCTGGCCACATGACCACGGAGACGTCCTCGGACAAGCGCTGGCTCTTCGGCTATGAAACGGAGATGAGCACCGGCCCCTAGAGTTGGAAATGACTAGCACGCATGTGCGGGGGAAACTTTATCTTTACCTTTATACATATACATATACGTGTGTATTTGTGTGTGTGTGTGTACTTGGATATATGTCCCACACTTTTTAATTGACTAGACCCCGTTCTCCTTATGCTGGTCTTTGACCATAATAAAGATGTTATGATTAAGATGAAAGTGTTATCAGAAGGCAATCAACATTTGAAGTAGCCTTAATGCTGGAATACAGTCAATAGTCTATGCTAGCCATGCTCTGTTTGGTATATGGAAAACTTCAGCCAAGGGAAAAAGCAGAAGGAGAAAGTTTGGGGGCTTTCATGTTCAGATCATCATCACTTGATCTCAATGCATAGTCTACCCTTGCAGACTTTGGGATCTGATGGATTCTTGAAATGTGGGTGAAATTTCCAGAATTTGGATCTGTAATCCTCTCCAAGTCCTTGTCATCCCATAAAGCTTCTTGAGTTGGCTTACTGTATAATCTGCACTGGAAAATGTTGAGAAGCACTTTGAGAATAAAACTTATTTCTCCTGACACTGGTTTGTGAATGCTTCTATCTATAATACACGATATACTTGGATATTTAGGGCATCATCTCCTCAACTTACGACCATAATTGAGCCTGCAGTTTTAATCATGATGGTTGCAAAGTGGATCACCACGTGAGCATGCTCAATTTTATGAGCTTTTCTTGTGGTGGTTATTAAATAAATACAGTAGTCAAAATGTTAGCACTGTGGTTGCTAAGCAAACTCTTTGTTAGCTATGGAAATCAGAGGTAAACACTAGTTTCCAGCAAAAAGCATAAAAAAATCACAGTTATTTTGGCTGCATTAGAACCCTGCAAACAGTGCTAACACAGTGCTAGGCTGCATTAACAGAGGGATAGAATCAAGATCACGAGAAATGTTAATAACACTTTACAAGGCCTTGGTAAGGCCACACTTGGAATACTGCATGCAGTTTTGGTCACCACGATGTAAAAAAGATGTTGAGACTCTGGAAAGAGTACAGAGAAGAGCAACAAAGATGATCAGGGGACCGGAGGCTAAAACATACAAGGAACAGTTGCTGGAATTGGGTATGGGTAATTTAACGAAGAGAAGGTGAGGGGTGACATGACAGCAGTGTTCCAATATCTCAGGGGCTGCCACAAAGAAGAGGGAGTCAAGCTATTCTCCAAAGCATCTGAAGGCAGGACCAGAAGCAACGGATGGAAATTGACCAAAGAGAGAAGCAACCTGGAACTAAGGAGAAACTTCCTGACAGAACAATTAATCAGTGGAACAACCTGCCTCAAGGAGCTGTGAATGCTCCAACACTGGAACTCTTCAAGAAGAGATTGGACATCCATTTGTCTGAAATGGTATAGGGTTTCCTGCCTGAGCAGGGGGTTGGACTAGATGACCTCCAAGATCTCTTCCAACTTATTATTATAAAACTTTTATTCATAAAACATGAAACTCAGTCAACTGAACACTCAAACTGATTGGCATTAATGGTTGACACGGGTTGCTGCCAGCATCCTAGGGATGAACCAGGTATCTCCTCAAAATGTAAGATGTTCTGAGTAGCACAGTTTTTTGTAGCTTTGCTGCAGTTATTGCAGGAAGCTGCAATTTCTTGATGTATTTTGTAAAGTTTTTGGACATAGTTCCCAGTGCTCCAATGACTTATTATCATCATCATCATCATCATCATCATCATCTGCAGGCTGGTTGCTGAGCACCCCAAATGTGGTCGTATGACTGTGGGGTGCAGATGTCAGAACATCCAATTTTGGTCATAAATAGCTTTTCCAGGGTGTATCATAAGTTTAAACAGTCGGTAAGCAACTCGTCATAAGTCCAGGACTACTTGTATATCGGTTTGTTTCATGGTTTGTTCAGGAAATTTATGTTTTCCATTTTGGAAGAGAGAGGAGGTAGAAACTTCTTTATCCAACAGAATATTCTGTTCTGTTTTTCTTTATAGTTTTTCTCTACCTTTTTCATGAAAATGTTGCTATATTAATTTGGGAGGGGGGAGTTTGGTGGTTCCATAATGATTTTTATCTTAAGCTGCTTAGAAACAATATTGTATGAGAAGCAGTGTCAAAATATATGAACCAGTAAAACAAAATAAAAATAAACTGTGTTTGGTTCAGCAACTTGTGGAAGAAGCTGACAGTTAAATAATTGAGGACACTGCTGATTTGATTTATACATGATGCTATATCATAATTCACTTCCCAAAATAAAATATGCAAGCTATGAAGAAATGCTTTTCTTTGACAGTCTTGAACCTATTGCTAAGAGCTTCATCTGGATAATCTCAAGTTCTAACGCTGGGGTGGGGGGGAATGAGGAGAAAGCTACTTTCTATACCATTTTAGAAGCTGAGCTGGAAATGAATCTCCCCTTTTTGTGATGAAGAGAATAATAAATATGAATGAATGAATGAATGAGTCTTGGTGCTCTCTGAGCTTGGTTGTTTTCTTGCAGATGTTTCATTATGCAACCAGGAAACATCATCAGTGGTAGAAGGAAGTGGCATTTGTGGAGAGGAGGAGGAGGAGGAGGAGGAGGAGGAGGAGGAGGAGGAGGAGGA
>JAKJMR010000107.1:1306546-1323627 GCA_024449315.1 Daboia siamensis | reverse complement strand
AGAGACAAATACAGAGAGAATAGATGATATAGATACTTATAAATATATAGATCTAGATTGGAGATATAGAGACAGAGATCATCCAGAGTTGCTTGGTTGAGATGGCTAGTGTAGAAATGTAAGCAGTGACTAGATAGATAGATAGATAGATAGATAGATAGATAGATAGATAGATAGATAGATAGATAGATAGATAGATAGATAGATAGATAGATAGATAGATAAACAAATAACCCATCCATCTGTAAGGATAGGATTAGATGAGGCATTAATCTCCAGTTTTTCTTCTATTCCAAACTAAGTCCCAGTGTTATATCTTAGCCTATCTGGCCTTCAGTTTCCAACTTTTTAAGAATGCTACAAGAAGAATATGTGCTCTCCTGGGAGATGTCCTTTGTCTTTCCCCATTCCAGTTTTTTTCCGGATGAATAGGATTAAAACCACCTTGGCAAATCTAGTTCCCTAAGAGTGTCCTTCACTCTATCAAGGTTATAAAGAGATGGATATAACCATGATCATCGGTCAACCCTGCAAGACCAGACTGGAAACATTAATATATGAGTTAATTCCACTTCATTGTAAAGTTCCATGAACTGAATCTTGCAACTTTGAATTGACATTTCTCTCCTGTCACCTTTACAGCCCACGAAACTAGAGAGGGTCCCTTTTGAGACCTTTGCCATGCCCTGTCCCTTCAGTGGATCCAGCTGCTGTTTATCTGATGGTTGTCTAGTTTGCATCCCTTCACCTGGTCTTCCAAGGTCATTCCCCCACACCATTGGGAAGACCTTTGGAAGCAGCAGTAACCACATCCTCCAGATAATAGCAAAACCATAAACCCCATACAGAGAAGAGTACTTGATAGGTTCCTTATTATCCATTCTTCTTCAGGCTTATCTTTCAGCATGATTAAAGATAGTCTCATTATCGCGTTGGACATTTATATAGTGACATCATTGCAACAAACTGCTCCACACAGTTTGAGAGGACATCTGGGAATTATTATTTATCGTGCCACTTATGCCCAGTCCAACATTGCAAGTTGTGGCTTGTCAGAACTTCTTTGTTAACAGCTACGGTACAGTGGCCCTTTTAGCCTTCAGGCATCAGTTCCTTCCTTGAGTTGTGAGAAACCACAACATATCTATGTATCCGGCTCGGCTCTTCTTTCATTTAAAAACAACAGATATTATTTGCAGCTGAGGTCATGAGAGGTTTATGTGTTCCAAAGGAATCACTTTCTGAGTAAGGGAATGAGCTGGCTTATAAAACCAGATCTTGATCCATAGATGCTAATATACTGTATTGGCATGCTTTTCTAGTTCTATGGAAACGATGCTATATTATCATACAATATTGAAATGGGGAAAAAGGCCCCCAAATATCTCTGGGCAACAGTTCCCCAATCCTTTGATCACTGGCCAAAACACATGTGGAAATTAGAGTCCAAAACATCTGGATGCCCACCCATTCTCTAGCTTGATATAGCATCTCTAACAGGAAACTTTGAAAAGATCAAGCACTTGAAATTATTATTTTAAAAAAGACTGACAAGAATGTAGAACCTAGAATAATAGGGTTGGAAGGGACCTTGGAGGTCTTCTAGTCCCTGTTAAAACACAAGATCCTTTACCTTTCCAGACAAATGGCTATGATAGCTCTTCTTGAAAATCTCCAGTGATGGAGCACCCTCAGCTTCTAGAGGTAAGCCATTCCACTAATTAATTGTTCTCAAGAAATTCTTCCTTATTTCCAGGTTGGACTTCTATTTAATGATCTTCTACCTGTTTGTTCTAAAATGCTTTGGAAAATAGGTTGACCCCCTGCCCTCTTCTTTGTTATAGCCCTTTGAGTGCTGGAAGACAGTTATCATGTCCCCCCCACACACACACCCAATCCTTCTCTTTGTTAGACTAACATGCCTAGCTCCTTCATCCTTTCATCATACGATTTAGCATCCAGATCTCTTGTCATCTTTGTTGTTCTTCTCTACACTTTTTCTAGGATCTCAGCAGGTTTTTTAAAACTACTTAATAAAAAGAAAATCTCTTTCCAAAAGTATAATGTTTGGGGAAAGAGTAAAAGGTTAAGTAACTCTCTTCCTCTCCCATTTTCACGTTGCTAAGGAATAAGGAGAGGAAACCGTAAGTATGGACACTTAATGTAGAACTAATAATAAAATAAAGTGGAGGTTAGAGTTAGGGTTAACCATTAAATCCACTGCCTTTATAGATGGACAATTTTTGTTCGATGTCAACCTCCTTTCTCTTTTTGTTATCAACAAGTACCCAAACGAGTCCTGAGCTATGGGTGTCACAATGTTATGTGATTTTTCTTAGATGAGG
Organism: Daboia siamensis; assembly: GCA_024449315.1. Classification (NCBI taxonomy): domain Eukaryota; kingdom Metazoa; phylum Chordata; class Lepidosauria; order Squamata; family Viperidae; genus Daboia; species Daboia siamensis. The sequence goes on along the minus strand of JAKJMR010000107.1, from coordinate 1,321,282 downwards.
TGTCTTTTCTTGTTGTTTTGTGAGCGTGATTGTATGCAGTTTCTCTTGTGCTGAGCCAATCTGATATTTCACATGCCTGATTTCCAAGGTTGTCTGCGGGATCTCGTGAAAAGCCACAGAGCAGCCACATAGGAGCAATCAAACCCCCCACCTATGTTTTTTAAGGGTTTTGCATATTAAAATATGGATGGAGCTTCAATTGCACCATTTGTCAGGTGTGAAGAATCAGGACCACATGCTAAGTTCTAGTTAAGTCGATTTATTGCTTGTGCCTATGTACAAGATCTAGTCAACATTAAATTCATTAAATACAAGAGGGGTTGGACTTAGATCACTTGTGAGAATGTAACAATTCTAGGCTGATCACCCTCTCGATTCCATCTTCATCTCTGCCTGTCCTTCTCCTACAATAGTGGAAATCAGCACAAAGACACATCATTGACATTTGTCTACTTGCTTCCATAGTGTTGGCTATGCTATTCCAACTAGCTCTGGGTCTTGTAAAATAGGTTTCAGGGCAACAGGTAGCCCACCTACCAAAGACCCCCACCAATGCAAGGGAAGACATAATCAGAACTTGTTCCAAAAATAAATCAAAGATCAGGATGGGTCAAAGATACTCGGAAACGCAAAGCAAGCAAAAAGCAATGAAATAAAGCAGAAACGCTGGACATTAGAAAGCTAGCACTTGCAAAAATGCTCATTGTAATCCTACCTGGTTTGGGGATTTATTGCTGAACAATCTTACCTTGGTAGTTGATCTATCATCCCCTATTGGCAGGGGGTGCTTCATCATATCTGCCAGTATCCCCAATGGTGCAAAGAGCCCAGGAAAGCTGGATGTTAAATCATATGAAAAATGTCTCCCCCGTGGCCAGACTATGTCATCGGAGGGATGAATGCTATGTGAATAAGAGATTGGTGGGGGATTTACAAGACGCTGGGGAAAAGAGAATAGAGGGAAATATTTCAAGGGGTATTTTGCACAACAGCTTGGATAGCTGCTTGGGAAAGGAGTAAGGGAAGGGGTGGGTGAAAGAAAGCTAAGGTGGATAAAGTTTCTTAAATGCATTACATTGCTTCAGAGCCATCCCTAGACACTAAGAAGAAGGAAATACATTCAGCTCTCGTTTTGATGAAAACTTACGGAGGAATGAATTTTTTTAAAAAAAATATTTATATTTATATACCGCCCTACTCCCGAAGGACTCAGGACGGTGAACAGGGCAATATATAAAATACAGAATACAAAAATTAAAAAAGAATTAAATAGGAGCCCAAGATAAAACAGTAAAATGAAATAAGAGCCATAATAAAAGCCATAATAAAAATTTGCACTACATATCCAGCTAGGCTTAAAATGAAGAGAGGTAGTTGATGGTTTTCCATCTATGTAAACCCAGGCCTCACCTTAGCAAATGACTGTCCTTTTAAGAACTGATTGCAAAGTTTGAGTTTTATTCTTTTGCCCTCCTCTCTCTTTTTTCCCCCCTTCTGTATTGTGACTTTTTAAGAATCAGTTGGGTCAAGTGGTTAAGGACCAGGCTAGAAAGCTGGAGACTGTGAGTTCTAGTCCCGCCTTAGGCACAGAAGCCAGCAGTGTGACTTTGGGCCAGTCACCAGGAGACTGTGAGTTCTAGTCCCACTTTAGGCATAGAAGTCAGCTAATCATCAGGAGACTGTGAGTTCAAGTCCTGCCTTAGGCACAGAAGCCGGCAGTGTGACTTTGGGCCAGTCACTAGGAGACTGTGAGTTCTAGTCCTGCTTTATGCATAAAAGTCTGCTGGGCGACTTTGGGCCAGTTATTCTCTCTCAGCCCAACCTGCCTCACAGGGCTGTTGCCTTCTACCTAAAACATGCATTTTAGATTACAAAATTATGGACTGCTCTCACCATTGATATTCAGCAGAACAACTTTGTCCAGGTACATTTTTTTCTACAAATACTTCCTTGAATTAATCTCAACTCCTACATATCCGTGTAGCTTGCTTGGCAACAGTAGGGAAATGGTATGCTATCTCACCTCTGATACATTGATTTATTTTTCCCCAAATTTCCAGGGTAGCCTTCCATTTTCTGATGGACATCCAACTGAGTTCTAACCAAGGCTGAGCTCTTAACATGTGAAGACTACGCAAGACAAGAAACAATGGTTGGAAACTATCCAAGAAGAGAAGGAACTTAGAACCAAGGAGAAATTTCCTAATTGCGAGAGCAATTAACCAATGGAATAGTTAGCCTTTAGAAGTTGTGGGTGCTCCATTCCTGAAGGCTTTCAAAAAAAAGATTGGACAACTCTCTGAAATGATATAGAGTAGGGGTCCCCAACCCCCAGTCCATGGACCAGTACTGGGCCACGGCATGCCAACAACTGGTCCACACAAACAAGCAAAGCCCCATCTGCGAGATACAGGCAGCACACAAAAACACATTCTCCGGTCCATGGAAAAACCTTTCTCCATGGAACCGGTCCTTGGTGCCCAAAAGGTTGGGGACTTCTGATATAGAGACTTGTGCTTGAACAGGGAATTGAATTAGAAGACCTCCAAGGTCCCTTCCAACTCTGTTATTCTATGTTCTAAGATTGGCTACATGCTCCAGCCACCATTACTTTGAACAATTATTTAGAAGTCTTATCTGATCTAACCCAAAGGGGAGGATAGGTCTACATTTTATGAAAGCAAAGTTGAATGAAAGCAATTGGCAAATCTCATTGATTAAGAACTGTTGATCCTATCGTTTTTAATTTTAAATTGATCTGAGACTTTCCTTGTTATGTCTTTGTTTGTGAATGTTAGAAAGACTCTGTGTTTGGGGCTATTTCCCAGAACTGTTGCACAACTCTAGAGTCACTATTCAGCTCAGCATTCCATTTCGGCTGCTTTGTTTCATTTGTGTTGTGATCAGCAAATCAAATTGGCTAGTGCTTTTTTTTGCAAAATGATACTATTCATCATTCTGTTTTCTCTATTGTCTTGTGTTACTAAAAACTACACCAAAGGCTTAAATCCATACAGTATATGCATATACAGACATACAGACATATTCGTCCTTCATTTTCTTTGCAAATAGCATTTCAGTTTGTATGCTGATAAGGTGAAAAGCCTGTGGCAAAGTTTACAAAATACAGAATAGAAATAGAGTGGACAGCTGCATTCCAGTTCACCCGTTTGCCCAATATTCCTCAGAAGAATTCATGAGGATCGAATTCCTCCAGCATGCCAGCATTTAGCCTCAGGGCCAGGCAATGCTGGGGGTGACTTCATAATTTTTAGTTCTGATATGACAACATGGCAGACATCCTTAGGAGAAAAACAAAATTCCACTAACTGCCGCAAGCAAACTGCAATGTAGGAAAAAGTGGGAAGATAAGGTTAAAATAGGAGAAACCTGGCCTCAAAAAAAAGTGCAGCTTGAGCTAAAATAAAATAAAATAAAATAAAATGCACTAGAGAAAGTAACTATGAAATATTTTTGGTGAAATATTATTGCAGGGAGGATAATCCATCTGGCTGCTTCAAATCTGCTCCTTTTGAGATAAATATTAAAATCAAGCCACATGTGATGCTGGCCCATTAGCCCATAAAAAAAAAATGCAAATACATTCCCAGGAATTTCTGAAGTTTGAATGAGACAGCTATTTCGAAAGAGCTCATATATCAGGGGTGTCAAACTCAATTTCATTGAGGGCCGCATCAGCATTGCGGTTGCCCTCAGGGGGCCGGGTGGGAATGTCCAGGGTGGGCGTGGCCTACTGGGTGGGCGTGGCTAGAGTGCATATGGCCTACTGGGTGGGCGTGGCCAGCTCTACATCGTTGGCATCAAGGGTGCCTATGGGGGCCTGGGCAGGAGGGGGACAGATCTGAGGGTCTCTGGCAGAAGGAGGGTCTCTGGGCCAGGGCCAAGGCAGTGGGGGCCATTCCCTCCCTGTTTCCAGGATGGCTTCGCGGGCCACATGAAACCACTTCGCGGGCCAGATCTGGCCCCCGGGCCTTGTGTTTGACATGTCTGTCATATATGAATTCCTCCAAGATCTACAGAGATGTGCATGCCTCCCATTTGGTAGGAGCTTAGCCAAGCCTAGTAAAAGTTTTTGGTTTTTTTTTCTTCTGGAAGATGACAAGGCCATCAGTATCAAATTTGTCTTGACGGTAGCAGGCTTTATTTCTTTGCTTATTATTTATTATTAAATTCCTACAATGCTCACCTTACCTAATGCAGTATTTTACAGCAACAACTACATAACAAAACCATATAAATGCATAATAAAAACCTAGCTTAAAAACAGAGTTAAAAACAAGTCAAAGTTTAAAAGTACAAATTGGGGGGGGGGGGTAGGGAACAGGGTATGTCTAGTCTAATGAAGAAGGGAGTAGGGGGTCATTTGTTACCTGCCTTCCACAAGTACTGGGAGCAAGCTGTTCTCATGATTAATTGTTTTCACTGTTGGAAATTTCTCCGTAGTTATAGGTTGGGTCTCTTTTTAACAAGCTTCCACCCATTGCTTCTTGGCCTACCCTCTGGTGCTTTGGAGAATAATTTGACTTCTCTCCTCCATGAAAGCCCCTTAATATTGGAAGACAGCGATGTTCTTTAACGTCTTCACGCCAGCTGTAGACCCCCATAGCCTCTCCTAAAATTTTCTTGCCTTTCCTGTGCTGTGAGAAGACTCAGTGTGGACTTTGAAGTTGAAATAACTTTATACTGCAGAAGGGTATACTTGATTCATAGGTCACCCTTTTCCATTTTTGTTTTCCATGTTCAGGATTTCCCAGCTGGCTAGGGGGGGGTCTTATGTCAGAGACCCTTTAGAGCTACAGCTTCTTTTTACAACTTACAAGGATGAACAAGTCAGACTTATAGCCCTTAGTATTCAAAAATGGTATTGTAGCCAAAAGGAATAAGTTGGACCAGGTTCAGGGTGCAGCAGCCATGTAAATCACACAAATAAACGAAGCAGACCAAAATTCCAACATTTTGGTTGAACAGATCCATAGGAGAGAGGAGTGGAGGAGAGTCACCTATAGAAGAGGGGGGGAAATGAACCTCAGAGTGGAATTGTGGGGTCCTTGGTGCTCTCTGTGCTTGGTTGTTTCCTTGCAGATGTTTCATTACCCAACTAGGTAATAATAATAATAATAATAATAATAATAATAATAATAATAATAATACTGGCTGCTCAAGAACAAGCACTACAAACTAATGCCATGAAAGCGAAGATACAAAAATCTACTGACAATCCAAATTGCCAACTTTGCAACAACAAAGCTGAAACTGTTTCACATTTAATATGTGAGTGCAGCAAAATCGCGCAAACTGATTACAAAACTAGACATGACCGAGTTGCTAAACTAATCCACTGGGCATTGTGTAAAAAATACGACTTGCCTGTGTCCAAAAAGTTGTGGGAACATAAGGTGGAAAAAGTTGTCGAGAATGAGAGGGTGAAGATCTTGTGGGACTTCCAAATACAAACAGATCGCCATTTGGAACACAACACGCCAGATATCGCAGTTGTAGAGAATTGAAGCGTACAGCTGATTGATATTGCTGTACCAGGAGATGCCAGAGTCGAAGAAAAAGAACTGGAAAAAAATATGAAATACCGCAACCTGGCCATCGAAACTGCGCGATTATGGATGAAACGTGTAACAGTGATACCCATTGTCATTGGGGCACTGGGAACTACTGTATGTCCAAAAACTTTGCAAAATACATCAAGAAATTGCAGCTTCCTGCAATAACTCCAGCAAAGCTACAAAAACTGCACTACTCGGAACATCTTACATTTTAAGGAGATACCTGGTTGATACCTAGGATGCTGGCAGCAACCTGTGTCAACCATTAATGCCAGTCAATTTGAATGTTCAGTTGACTGAGTTTCATGTTTTATGAATAAAAGTTTTTATTATAATAATAATAATAAAGTTGGAAGGCACCTTAGAGGTCATCTAGTCCAACCCCCTGCTCAGGCAGGAAATCCTATACCACTTCAGACAAATGGCTGTCTCTTCTTAAAAACTTCCAGTGTTGGAGCATTCACGGCTTCTGGAGGCAGGTTGTTCCACTGGTTAATTGTTCTAACTGACAGGAAGTTTCTCCTTAGTTCTAGGTTGCTTCTCTCTTTGATCAGTTTCCATCCGTTGCTTCTTGTCCTGCCTTCAGGGGCTTTGGAGAATAGCTTGACTCCTTCTTCTTTGGGGCAGCCCCTGAGGTGACAACATCATGCTAGAAGGGAGTGGGGTTTACGGAGTGGAGGAGAAGGAGGAAGAGGAGGAGGACAACTGTGATGGGTCCTTGATGCTCTCTGAACTTGGTTGTTTCCTTGCAGACCTTTAATTGCCCAGCTAAGTAACAACAATCAAACGGAAAACAACAACCTAACCAAGGCACTACCAAGAAGAAACCAATGCTCCCACCAACTCTGACCACTGTATGTAAACTGGGAGCAAACCCCACTCCCTCCCAGCACTGATGACGTTACCTAGTTGGGTAATGAAAGCCCTGCAAAGAAACAACCAAACTCAGAGAGCACCAAGGACCCCTCAGAAGAGCGTCACTTAAACCAGGGGTGTCAAACTCAATTTCATTGAGGGCCGCATCAGCATTGCGGTTGCCCTCAGGAGGCCGGGGGGGTATGGCCAGGGTGGGCGTGGCTAAAGTGCATATGGCCTACTGGGTGGGCATGGCCAGCTCTACATCATTCGCATCAAGGGTGCCTATGGGGGCCTGGCAGGAGTGGGACAGATCTGAGGGTCTCTGGCAGGAGGAGGGTCTCTGGGCCAGGGCCAAGGCAATGGGGGCCGTTCCCTCACTGTTTCCAGGATGGCTTTGCGGGCCGCATGAAACCACTTCGCGGGCCGGATCTGGCCCCCGGGCCTTGTGTTTGACATGTCTGACTTAAACCAAATGTCGCTTAAATGCAAAAGAGGTGTTTATGCCTGCATAAAAAGTCAACCTTCCATTTTTTGCAGGCATCAAGGTAAACGTGGAACTTCTGTGGTTGTTTGAAGCCAAGGGCAACTTCCAGAGCCCCCCAGCCAATGTACTGCCAGTGGAGTCAAAGAAAGAAAAGGGATGCACAAGTTTGGCAGGATATCTCCTTCAATCACCCCACTTTTCTGCTGTCCTAATGCAGAAAGGCTCCCTGATTGCAAGAGACAGGAAAACGGGAAATGCCTTTGCTTGTAATTTAAATTACAAAAGGAGAAAAAAATGTAAGTTTCCGGGAGTATTCAAAATAGCTATTTATTAACTTCAGTTGGCTTTCTGGAGTTGCATATTAGTTAATAATAATAATAATAATAAAAAGATACGCCATTAGGGAGCGAGGAGATGCAACATTAAAAGCTGCCTGCTGTGTTAAAGAAACGTGCGCGTTCTGTTGAGGCCATTAAGCATTGATTGTTCAAAGACAGGAGACCGTCTAAAATGGCTTTTTAACAATGCGGAATATTAGGCCTTAGAATTAAACACACATAGAAATGGTGTATGATTCAGTTCAGAGGGAGGGAGGGGGGATAGAGAGAGAATTTAGCAAAATGCACAATTTCCAAGAAAGAGCCAGGAAAGGGATTGAACTAAGACAAAAAAAAATCCAGTTATGATATGTTGAGTTCATTTTTCACTCTGGGCCCTTTGCACAGCTGTCACAGAGGTCATAAAATCACAGAATCCATACATTGGAGACGATTATGCAGGTAGCCCTTGACTTCATTTAGTTACCGCAGCACTGAAAAAAGTGACTTCTACGACCCTTTTTCCCACTTTTTCCCATCCCAAAAATCACATGATCAAAATTCGGGCCCTCGGCAACTGGCATGTTTTTATGACAGTTGCACTATCCTGATGAAGTGTTCTGTAACTGGATCAAAAAAAAGAAATTGTTTAGCCTAACTATTGCTATCTCACTTTTGTAATCAGCTTTTGCGTCAGGGACAAATTTCATGCAAGCGTGGAAAAACTTGTACATGGATGGGATGTACTGAAGGAGGGAATAAGGAGTGTACAGGAATGATTGGTGTCTTTCTTATGATGTAATGGCTCTGTTGTCCGATTTTCATGGGCTAACAAAGTTTATAAAGCAACGCTACTAACTTTCTAAGGTGTGGCACTTCTGGACGTAACTCTGCCAGATTGTTGGCCACACAGCTGTTTTATTTGATCAGTTAAACTGTTTCCTCAAGAAGCCTCTGCTTGAGTTGCCTGTTTAGACTTTGAATGGTATCTCAAATTTAAGTTAAGGGCCAGGGTTACACTGGGTTATGAGACCTTCCCAGCCAGCTTCTCACAAGCAAAGTCAACAGGGGAAGCTAGAGTCACTTAACAATTGGGGCAAAAAAAAAAAAAAAGGTTGTGAAATGGGGTGCAAAACTCACTTAACAAATGCCTTGCTTAGCCATGGAAGTGTTGGGCTCAGTTGTGGTCATGAGTGGAGAACTGCCTGTATTAACAATAAAAACAACAATAACAACGTGAACAGCAACCAGGAAAAGGAACTACATCACTGGTTGAGAAAGAAACAAAATCCAGATAAACTCCACAGTTAAGGGTGGCAAGAGAAACAAGACTTTTGATAGAGTGTCATGTAGTTCATTAGTCAATATTCTCAAAGGCAGGACGAGTAACTAAATATTGGCTGGGAAACTGGTAGCCTGAAACTATAATCTTTTCAAACTGGGTTGTATAAACAGAGACATAGAATCAAGATTACACGAAGTATTAGTATCACTTTATAAAGCCCTACTACAGGGGTCTTCAGACTTGGCCCTTTCATGACTTGTGGACTTCAACTCCCAGAATTCCTCAGCCAGCGTGCCTGGCTGAAAAATTCTGGGAGTTGAAGTCCACAAGTCATAAAAGGGCCACGTTTGAAGACCCCCTGCCCTAGTAAGACCACATCTGAAATGCTGCAGCCAATTCTGATCACCATACCACAAAAAAGATGTTGAGATTCTGGAAAAAATTCAGAGAAGAGCAACTAAGATGAACAAAGGCCTGGAGAGTAAAACATATGAACAACGACCGCAGGACTTGGGTTTGGCTAGTCTAAAGAAAAGAAGAAACAGGGGAGACATGATAGCAGTATTCCAGTATTTGAGGGGCTGCCCCAAAGAAGAGGGGGTCACATTATTCTCCAAAGCACCAGAGGGCAGGAGGAGAAAGAATGGTTGGAAACTGATCAGCAACCTGGAATTAAGGAGAAGCTTCCTAACAGTGAGGACAATTAACCAGTGGAACAGCTTGCCTCCAGAAATTGTGGGTGCTCCATCACTGGAGATTTTGAAGAAAAGGCTAGACAGTCACTTGTCTTAGATGGCATAGGTTCTCCTGCTTGAGCAGGGGGCTGGACTAGAAGACCTCCAAGGTCCCTTCCAGCTCTATTCTATTCTGTTCAAACTGAGCTTTTTTGTGAAGCTTTGGATGGCTGATTTGATTCAAAGGTGATCTGACCTTTTAACAAAGAGTGACCTGATAGCAAGTCTTCCAATATTTGAGGGGCTCTCACAGAAAAGAGGGGGCCAACTATTCTCCAAAGCACTTGAGGGCAGAACAAGAAGCCACCGGTGGAAGCTTAATAAGGAGAGATCCAACTTAGAACTAAGGAGAAATTTCCTGGCAGGTTTTTTCCCCCCTTCTTTTAATGACCCTGTAAAGTCCCTTTTATCAGGTAGAGTTGGGGTGATTGAATGGAGCTGAGCATTTACTGACTGGATGCCCTTCCTGGTGCCTATGTGGAGTTAGCAGCAGATATTTTCTCTCTGCGCCCTGATAGAGAAAAATCTGTTGCTGCCTAGAATTGAACTCTCAACTTTCCGAGTGGGAGACAAGCATCTTCAATGCACTGCTCTAGACAATTTCCTGAGACGGAGAATAATTAATCAGTGGAAAGGCTTGCCTTCTTGAGCTGTGGGTGGTGCATCAATGGAGGTTTTCAAGAAAAGATTGGATGACCCTTTGCCCAGGATGGTATGAGGCAGTGATGGCAAACCTTCTAGAGACCGAGTGCCCAAACTGCAACCCAAAACCCACTTATGTATCATCGGGTGCTGGGCAGGTGTGGCCCATTGGGTAGGTGTGGCTGTGGTGGTAATGGCAGACTGGGACTAAAAAGTTCAATCAATCAATTGCAACTTTGCGAGATCTTTTTTTTTCCCGTGAGAAGTTGAAATTGATTGATTGGTTGAACCTTTTTTTTTTTTTTCACACGGCGGCAGTGGCCTAAAGCGAAAAGAGTTTATAAAACCAAACCCATCTCAAGGCCTAGGACTGGGGCGATGGTGCATGTGCCCACAGAGAGGGCTCTGCGTGCCATTTGTGACACGTGTGCCATAGGTTCGCCACCACGGGTATACAGTCTCTTGCCTCAGGCAAGGGTCTGAAGTAGAAGACCTTCAAGGTCCTTTTCAGCTCCATGAATCTATGTTCTATGACTTCTAATCGTTGGTAAATGAATGGCTGTACATTAAGGACTATCTGTACTGTCAACTCCTTGAATCTCTATAGCCGTCTTCCTCTGGAAGGGAGTCCCCACAGTTATTTGGATACATTCATCACTTGAAGCAGGGTGGCAGGAAAAAGGCAACAAAACTCAATTAGGAAGCCATTTAGTTATTTTTCATGGGCTTGTGATCTATTGCTTAGAGAGGTTGACTCACTGTTTAATAGAAGAGCTAACCTTGTGGGAAAGTTCTTTTTTATTTATTTTTCTTTGAGTATTGTTTTATTGTATTATTATAAAACGCAAGTAGGACATTACAGTGTTTGGGCATAGTGGCATCTATACAGTATGGATTGGAGATTATTGATATTCAATGACTGAGATAATTTAAAGCGTTAAAAGATAAAGAAAATGACACCTCTATCGATATTAACTGATTTCTACAATGATATTGCTAAAGCATATGCAATTGTTTAAATTTTATATCTGAGGCCAAATGTGGCATTAAGAAACAACTGCAAAATGGTGTCAGTTATATGTTATATTATGCACATGTCTGACTTAAGTTTAACATTTAACACTAAGGTCTCCACTGTACTGCTATTGTTTGTGTATTTCACTTTTTTATTTCCTGCTTTTATTATTTTTATAAACCTATTTTTATTAGGTGGTGAACATACCTAATACTCCTTCCTCCTTCTATTTTCCCTACAACAACAACCCTGTGAGGTGGACTGGGCTGAGAGAGAGCGACGGGCCCCAAAGCACCGAGTTGGCTTTCATGGCTAAGGTGGGTCTCCTGGCATTTGGTCCAAAGTCACCCAGCTGGCTTTCATTCCTAAGTTTGAACTCCTTGTCTCCCAGTTTCTATCCTGGTACTTAACCACTAGACCAAACAGGCTCTCCAAAAAAAAGAAACTTTTAATTAATACATTAATAAATATTGTGTGATAGCTCAATATTTTTCTGTTTTATAGAATAGAATAGAATAGAATAGAATAGAATAGAATAGAATAGTTGGAATGGACCTTGGAGGTCATCTAGTCCAACCCCCTGCTAAGGCAGGAAACCCTATACCATTTCAGACAAATGGCTGTCCAGTCTCTTCTTAAAAACTTCCAGTGTTGGAACATTCACAACTTCTAGAGGCAGGTTGTTCCACTGGTTAACTGTTCTCACTGTCAGGAAGTTTCTCCTTAGTTCCAGGTTGCTTCTCTCCTTGATTAGTTTCCATCTGTTGCTTCTTGTCCTGCCTTCGGGCACTTTGGAGAATAGCTTGACTCCCTCTTCTTTGTGGCAACCCCTGATTTTAATTAATTAATTAAACCCCTAATTTTAATTAACATGATTGCTTGAATGATAAAATAGAAATCTTATTTAAAGATTATTACCTGATTTTAATGAGGGATAATCTCCTATCCAGGTGTTTGCTGTGTTTGACATCTGTGCCTAGTACTAAATTAGATTAGGGTTACATTTAGCCTGTCAGATGAACTGCCATTAAACTGTAGTTAAGGGATAGGACCTTAATCCTCCGCTTTACCTAAGCTTTGTTATTGCATCTTTGCTGGGGGGGGGAGTGTTAACCCAAATGGGAACCCTGCAGATTTATTTTTATTTTATACTTTTTAAAAAAATAAAAAATGAAGTATCAGTCTGACAGTCATCATAAATGTTCTTGCAGCTCTAGTGAAAATATCTCCTTGCCACAAATTGAATTTGCCCTGGGTTAACTGAATTATCTTACTAGGAAGGATTTGATAAAACTCGGTTGATACTAATCAAGATTGCTAATTTGCATTTGCTTTGTTCTGGGGCATTATTGTTGTTCTTTGTGGTTGCTGGTTGCTCAGTCAGTCAGATGTTTAGACTGGGTTTGGCATTTTTACAATATTCACCTATGGAGTCTTTCCCAAAGACCTGGGATAGGCAGATGTTGTCGTTTGGTGGTGTTAAAGATCTCATTTTATTCTCCAAAGCACCAGAGGGCAGGACAAGAAACAATGGTTGGAAACTGACCAAAGAGAGAAGCAACCTGGAATTAAGGAGAAACTTCCTAACAGCGAGAACGGTTAACCAGTGGAACAGCTTGCCTTCAGACAGTGTGGGTGCTCCATCACTGGAGATTTTAAAGAAGAGACTGGACAACCACTTGTCTGAAATGGTATAGGTTCTTCTGCTTGAGCAGGGGGATGGATTCTTAAGCTCTGGCTGTAGCCTGCTGCAGAACCCTGTGTGTGTGTGTGTGTGTCTGTGTCTGTGTCTATCTGTGTGTCTGTCCATGGGTGTGTATTCCAACAGGGACAATTAAAAGGAAGCTTTGGATTTAAATTCTAGGTTAAAAGACCCTCCAGCTCTGATTACCAGCTAACTGGAATGAATAAGAGGCCATCAATTGTCATGGTGACATTTCCATGACTTTGCCAGAGACATTGATCTAGATAATCCAACACAAGTCTCTAGTTTAGGAAACAATTTCAATACCTCTATTTGCCTCTTCTTTGGATAATTTCTTTTTTTACCCCCATCTCTCATTTTTTTTAAAAAAAAAAAAAATTAGCTAGAATTTTCCGTGCAATAAGAGCATACAAAATTATGAGATAATTAAGTCCAGTTGCACGATTCAACTTCCAAACAGCTCTACCTGGATAGACTGAGAATCTTCATGGACATATTGATTCAAAAATAGTTCTGTGCTTTTGTATGCTTCTTTCATGTGTGCAATAAAGCCAGGCGATATTGAAGGGTGCACATTGCCATTGTCTAAACCAAAAGATTTCTATAAAATGTGCGTGACAGGTTAAGTCACGGGTTGTTTTCATGATTAGCAGACAAGATAAACCCCAAAGTGTTCGGCAAAATCTTTGGTGTCCAGTAAATCGATCACAATCCAGAAGACTCTTAAGTAACAATTTAAATACTCTGTAGACCAGTTTGAGGCACAGATTTGATTTTTACAACTTCCGTGTTTGTATTTGTCAAATGTAAGGTTTTATAATTCCCCTGCATACTGTCCAACTAGCTCATTTTCATCATGGCTTTATTGACGCAGCATTAGGCATCTTGAGTAAAGATTCACAGGTGTGAGCTTTTCTAGACATCCAGCATTGCTGACTGTCCCATGCGCATTTTGGAATCTCTTTTCTGAGCTAGTAAATATTGACTGAATTACTTACTCAGATTGGCTCAATGGATTAACAACAAAAACAGGAGACATGGAAGGACAAACTCAATGAAAGCAGCCATCCATCCATCTGTCCAAAGAAGCTTAGATATCAGCCCCTGGCCTTGTTTGCTGATTCGCTTTGTTAGGCCATTTCTGAACTGCCTCTTCAATGAATCGTCTCAAAATATGGCAAAACATTCCGTAATTTCATCACAAACTTAAGGCAGAATCCACGTCCTTAGGAGGGTCTTTCAGTTATTTTGCCAACAAAGATACAGGTAGTCCTCAATTTAGAATCATTCGCTTAGTAACTATTCAAAGTTACAAACGGCATTGATAAAAGGGACTTACAACCAGTTCCCATATTTATGACCATGACAACATCCCCATGATCACGTGATCAAAACTCACGGGCTTGGCAACCGACATGTTTTTACAACACTTGTAGTGTTCCCCGTCAGATCTGCCATCTTCAGCTTGATGCTTCACTGGCAATCTGCCATCAGACACAAGAAGCAGGGAGGAAAAGAGGAAATAGGCAATTGGCATGTAAGGAGCAGAGAATAGAAATAGAATTCTCTATTGGCCAAGTGTGATTGGACACATCAAGGAATTTGTCTCTGGTGCATAAGCTCTCAGTGTACATGCAATCGTGATCATTATCATAAGATATACATGGACAAACACACACATACACACACAAACACATTTGTATTTATTTCTTCTGCAGTATTGGCAAAGACTCTGGCTAGTATAGGACAAAAACCACAGATAGTAAAACAGTAGTAAGTAATCACTTATTTAATTAGCACTAGCACAGGTGATAAGGGACGCGGTGGCTCAGTGGGTTAAGACGCTGAGCTTGTCGATCAGAAGGTCGGCAGTTTGGTGGGTCGAATCCCGAGTGCCGCGTAGCAGAGTGAGCGCCTGTTACTCGTCCCAGCTTCTGCCCACCTAGCAGTTCGAAAGCACGTAAAAATGCAAGTAGAAAAATAGGGACCACTACGGTGGGAAGGTAACAGCATTCCGTGCGCCTTTGGCGTCTAGTCATGCCGACCACATGACCACGGAGAAGTCCTCGGACAAGCGCTGGCTCTTCGGCTTTGAAACGGAGATGAGCACCGGCCCC
>JAKJMR010000107.1:1274441-1284959 GCA_024449315.1 Daboia siamensis | reverse complement strand
AGAGAGAGAGAGAGAGAGAGAGAGAGAGAGAGAGAGAGAGAGAGAGATTGAGAGAAAGAACAAATTAGTTCTTGGAAGCACAGCATCTTCAGATTAAAAAAGACTATGAAACAATATTTCAAGGTCCTCTAATGCTGCTTGGCTCCTGTCCACCAGCAGAATTCAACCAATGCAAAAATATGAACTCAGATTTTTAATGGGGCAAAAACTTTGGCTCCCAGGATTTGCAGAGGAAATGTCAACCCGGGAGCCGCTGAAGATGCTATTCCATCTGTGACTGTCCTGGCAAACAAAATCAGATGCACACAAGTAGGCAACCGCATTTGAGTGCTGTGAAGATAAATGATATTATTATTGTTGTTATTGTTATCCTTGGTGGAGCAGTGGGCTAATGTCTCCTTAAGTAACACCAGCTGCCTGCAATTAGTGCAGATTCGCATCCCACCAGGCTCAAGGTTGACTCAGCCTTCCATCCTTCCCAGGTAGGTAAAATGAGGACCCAGATTGTTGGGGGCAATAAGCTGACTTTGTAATAATGCCGCTTGGGGTGTGTGTGAAAGCCCTAATAAGCAGGCATATACATAGAATGAAGGCTACTGCTAAGCTTGTAAGCCGCCCTGAGTCTTCGGAGAAGGGCGGGATATAAATGGAATTAAAATAAAAATAAAAAATAAAATAATAGTTGTTATTGTTGTTATTATTTCAACTTTATTACAGCCAGCCTCATCCGATAGACTCTGGGCAATGTACAAACCCCCCAGAAATCCATAAAAATAGATAAGACATAAAACTACACTGAACAGCCTAGACTAAACAATTCGTAGGACACATCAAACAAAACAGGGCCACCAAAATGCACTACTATATCACAGGAGAAAGTTTGTGGCAGAAAAGAAGACAAATCAACAACAGAGAAGGCAAGGTAAAGAGAAATGGGATGGTGGCATTAAACAACCTGAATATAATATATAATATAATATAATATAAAATATATAACATAATATAAAAACTCTGTTTTTGTAACAGAGTTGTCAACATCTGGAATATCTTACCCAATTCAGTTGCCTCAGTAACTAGCTTTCACAGTTTTGATTGCAACTTCACTTCTGTGGACCTCACTCCCACATTTAAGAGGTTCCCAAGATATAAGTGCATTCACGTGCCTATCCTCCATGTCACATTTTGGTAGATAATTAAATAAAGAATAAAATAAAAAATAAAAATAAAATAAAATAATATACATTGAAAGAAGGGACATCCATAATAGGGTTTCTCTAGTGTTGGAATGGGAACAGTTTTGAAAAGCATATTGCCCGTAATCTCTTTTAAATAATTCTGTAAGATTGTTTTCCAATCTGAGCTTTTAAATAATTTCTTTTAACGTTGCAGAGCTCACGAGTGAAGTCTGAGCATCCTTCTAGGCTTGTTCTAGAATGTTTTATGCAAACACGAATAAATATTCATCAAAGCATATCGGTATAAGGAATCTCTCGACTATTTTCTCCTTTCTTTTATTCATGTCTTGTTTGAGCCCCTACATTATTAAAGCCGAATGTAGCTTAGCTTTCCCTTTTGAATTCAGCCCCAGAGCACTTCAAATTTTATTATACTTAAGACAATTCGTAGAAGTTCAATAACTTGCTCTGAACATCTATTCTGAGGCTGCAATTTTTTTTTATTTTTTGGCACAATAGCTTCTAATGTGTGCATCTGGCTTAATGAATAGCCAGGAGAACTGATCCTTAAAAAAAAAAAATCCAAAAAGCCGTTATTTATCACTTTGATCAATGAAGTATCTCAGTCTAGGCAGTAGTTTCTCTTATGCCAAAACTTTATCCTTTCAAAGAATTTCCCACCTATTTCTTCTGCAGAGGGGTAATAACAAAATCACACAAAATGATAGTGCCGCTTTATACCGCACTGGTAAGACCACACTTGGAAAATACTGCATCAAAATAGAATAGAATAGAATAGAATAGAATAGAATAGAATAGAATAGAATAGAATAGAATAGAATAGAATTATTATCACTTTGAATATACACTAATCGGCATATATTAAAATGAAATTTTGTTGCATACAGCTCTCAAAGGGTCACCACCTCCAATACACACTACATAAATATGACAAAAATAAATAAATCCAGAATTACGCATCTACCCACATATATTATATGACACAGAGAAACAACACAGTCTCGTTCAGATTATGTATACATGCGCACGGAAAGAAAAACGAATCTGGTGAGTGACCGTGATACAAGAAAGGATGTTGACACCCTAGACAGAATGCAGAGAAGAGCAACAGAGATGACAAGGGTCTGGAGGCTAAACTATATGATAAACAATGGAGGGAACTAAGTATGTCTAACATATTGAAGAGACGGATTAAGGGGGGACATGATCGTAGTAGTACTTAAGGGGCTATCGCAGAGAGGAGAGGATTGGCTTATGCTGCAAAGCACCTGAGTTAATGGGTGGGACATCATAAAAGAGAGATTCAACCTAGAACTAAGGAGAAAGTTCCTGAAAGTGAGAACAATTGACCAATGGAACAGCTTGCCTCCAAAAGTTGTGAATGCTCCATCACTGGAGGTTTTCAAGAAGAGACAGGATAGCCATTTGTCCAGAATGGTATAGGGCAGGGGTGTCAAACTCAATTTCGCTGAGGGCCGCATCAGCATTGCGGTTGCCCTCAGGGGGCTGGGTGGGTATGGCCAGGGTGGGCGTGGCCTACTGGGTGGGCGTGGCTAGAGTGCATATGGCCCACTGGGTGGGCATGGCCAGCTCTACATCGTTCGTATCAAGGGTGCCTTTGGGGGCCTGGGCAGGAGTGGGACAGATCTGAGGGTCTCTGGCAGAAGGAGGGTCTCTGGGCCAGGGCCAAGGCAGTGGGGGCCGTTCCCTCACTGTTTCCAGGATGGCTTCGCGGGCCACATGAAACCACTTCGCGGTCCGGATCCGGCCCCCGGGCCTTGTGTTTGACATGTCTGGTATAGGGTCTCCGTCTCAAGCAAAGAGTTGGACTAGAAGTCCGCAAAGCTCCCTTCCAGTCCTATTATTCTGTGTTCTACCTCCTTCTGAGGCTGCTGTAACATTTCTTCAGTTGATGTTTTAGCTGACTTTGTTATTGGAGGTAGCAGAGGGTGTATTGTTAGAACTGCTTTTGTGGAGGGGTGGGGGCTACATCTCTCTAGATTCCTTCATTCTTCAGGGTCTTGACTTCTTGATCCTGAGTAGACCTTTGCAGTTCTTCCAGTTTGGCTTCCGTGGATACTTTATTTCATATTATCAATGGATGGTGATCTGCTAGCCTCCCTTCTTTTAATTCTGATTCCAGATGTTGCTCTTTCTAGAACTGATGACTTCTTTTCAAATATCCTCTTCTTGTTGGGTTTGATTTGTAATGACAGATCCTTATTTCTTCGTTTCCTATCTCTGTATGTTTGCAACAGGGTAAAGACCCTTCCCCACCCCCCGCCCCCCATTAGTCCCGCAGCTGCTGGTCCTGATTGTTCTGCCAACAGCCCGGTAGCCCATTTCTCAGGGGTGTCCAGGAATTTCAACACCTAGACCAGTCTATGGAGATTCTCAGTCATCCAGCTCAGTGCTGAAGCAGCTTCTTGGATGAGAAGCGAAACGTCTTCAAAGAGAAAAAAGAAAACCCAGCTGTCTCGTGAAAAAGCACCTTTGGGATAACCTAGATCAGGGCTTTTCAACCTTTTCACCCATTGTACCACTTTTAGGATATGGCAACACCCAAGTACCACCAGTCGCCTAGCAAAAACTTGATGACCAAAAAAAAAAAAAGGAAAAAAGTGATGAAGTACAGGTAGTCCTCGACTTACAACAGTTCGCTTAGTGACTGTGTGAAGTTACAACGGCACTTTAAAAAGCGCCCCCCAAGCCACAGCTGAGCAAGACACCTGCCTGCCTGCCGGGCGGCGCTCTTCCTCCCATCCGAGGTTGAGGATTGGCAGCGGGGGTGGGGTGGGTGTTTGGTTTTTATTCCCCCCATCTGCTGGGTGGTTGCAGCAGGTTTTGGTCACTTCACATCACCCTGAATGTAAATCACAAGACCCTAGAGATGCTGCAACATTCCAGCTGGGTTCAGAAGTGCCAGGATCAGCACTGAGCTCCAACTGGAGTCTTGGGTCCGGGATATCTGAGGGAACACCTGCTGCCGGCATCAAGCTCCCTTCGTCCAGTGCGGTCCCACAGGGAGGGTCTTCTCAGGGTGCCGCCGGTGAGAGATTGCCGGCGGATGACACCCAGGGGTAGGGCCTTCTCTGTGGGTGCGCCTGCCCTTTGGAACCAGCTGCCGGTGGAGTTGAGGACTGCCCCCGACCTCCGTTCATTTCGTCGGGACCTGAAGACCTGGCTCTTCGAGCTCTCTGCCCCAGGCTGAGAATTTTTAATTTTAATTTAGTCCAATTGGGTTTTTTTAATTAATACAGGGATTATTATAATTTATTTTAATTTGTTTTTAACTTTTATATTTGTGTTTTTAATTACCCTGTAAACCGCCCTGAGTCCTTCGGGAAAGGGCGGTATATAAATGTAATAAAAATAAATAAATAAATAAAATAAAATAAATATCCTGGTGCTTCCACTGAGCCCTGACAGTCCCGAAGAAGTGCTGATCCTGGTGCTTCCACTGAGCCCTGACAACCCTGCAGCTCCAGCCATCTCTCACTCAGGCTTGTGTGGTGGTGCCACCAGTTCAGCTCATTCCCCTCTCCCACTACACTTTTCTTAGATGGTTGCATACCACCTGCCAGGTGCCAATGTACCACAGGTGGTACCCATACCACTGGTTGAAAAGCCCTGACCTAGAGAAGTCCTTATTGACCAGTCAATGGCCAATCCAATATGGGTTTCTGTAACCTACATCTCACTGTATTGTTTACGGAAGAGACATCTTAAAAAAAAAGAATCCTTAGAATCGAATTTAAACCTGGGCAGAAAAACTAGAAAAGAATTCTCAGTGAAAGACAGAAGAATTACACACTCAGTTGCATCCTTACTCATGTAAGCACAAGAACTCTGAACTTGTCTTTGGGATTGGGGGGGGAGGGTTGAAATTAAAAGTAATTTCTTGCCCATCAAGCTGAATAAAACCAGCAAAAAAGGGGGCAATGATTTTTATTTTATTTTTTTTGGCACAGGATTGATTTGAACATGAAAATAGCTTTTTGCAAGGCAGGGAAGTTTCCCATCTGCAGTCTGTTATGCCAAAGTGCTATGAGGTTGAGAGTTATTTCAACTGTATTTCTTTTATGGCACAATCTCTAACATTTTGGTCTGTGGCAGAGAGGATAATGCAAAGTTTTCTGCTAACCACAAAATTGCCTTGTCTCCCTTCAAGAAATGGGCAAGAGCAGCCAACGCTAATAAAGAATAACGCTATTTATATCAAGCGTTTCCAGATTGATATCATTGTGACTTATTATTTGAAAGGCTAGGAAATGGTGTAGCTGAAGGTTTAGGACCTGAATGAACTCAGGCCTTACAGGAAAAAACAAGAAAGAAAAAGAAATATTAGGAGTAATATTTACACAGATGACACTGTCCCTATCTCTCTTGTGTGTTTAAAAGCTCAAGGTGAGCCTGTTGCAGTTTTCCCTGGGCCAAGCAAACAAATGAAAAGAAAGTTCAGTAATACAGATAATCCTCGACTTACGACCACAATTGAGCCCAAAATTTCTGCTCTTAAGTGAGACACTTGTTAAGTGAGTTTTGCTCCATTTTATGACCTTTCTTGCCACAGTTGTTAAGTGAATCACTGCAGTTGTTAGTTAGTAACCCAGTTGTTAAATGAATCTGGCTTCCCCCATTGACTTTTCTTGTCAGAAGGTCGCAAAAGTGGATCACCTGAGCCTGGGACACCGCAACCATCATGAGTCGGTTTCCAAGCATCCCAATTTCCATCACGGTCGTAAGTGTGAAAAACGGCCCCAAGTCACTTTTTTCAGTGCTGTTTTATGTTTGAACAGTCACTAAATGAACTGTTTTTATCCCAAAACTAGGATAAAAAAAAGAAATATATCCGAAGTCCTAATGCAGGGGTAGGCAACCTTGGCTCTTTTATAACTCGTGGACTTCAACCCCCAGAATTCCTGAGCCAGAGCCAAGGTTGCCTACCCTTGTCCTAATGGATTGAAAATAGCCAGAGGCTTATTTTAACCCAAGTCTCGCTAGCACAGAGCTCCCCAAACTTTCCAGCTTGGCGGCCTGGAAGGAAAGGGAGGAGCATGGAAATGTGGGTGCACACAGCCTGCACATGCACAAACAGGCCAATGGCGCCCATGCAGATGGGCCGATGGTGCCCGCATGCATGCGCAAATGAGCCGCTAGCACCCATGTGACACTGGTGGTGGTGCTAGCACACCCGCACATAGACAAACGAGGTAGCTAGCACCCACATGGCAGCGCTACCATGAGTGAGGGGGTGCTCGCCAGCTATTTCCCTGGCCTGGTGGCTAATAGCCCATGCCCAGTACCAGGCCACGGACCATAGGTTGGGGACCCCAGCACTAGGATTTGGTCTCAGTGTTGGCAGGAGAAAGAGATCCCTAAAGTCTACAGCAGGGGTGTCAAACTCACAACATCATGTGACGTGTCACAACATATCACAACTTTTTTTGCCATTGCCAGCAATGGGGTGGGTGCTGTTTTGCTATGATGCATCCGGCCTGCGGGCTGACAGTTTGGCACCCCTGGTCTACAGAAAACAGAGCCCTAAGTAGAACTAGGTTTGTTGTAGGCTAAAACTAATCCTTCGGTGGCTAATTGATTGTCCCCTTTCCGAACTCCTCACAACACGATAGGTGAACTGATTTTGCCCCACTCAAATGTGTCATGGCGGAGCTGACTTTTAGGCACAATTTTGGTTGTGAAGAGGAAAAACACAGCCAGAATAAATTATTGCCATTCTTGCATAAGGCCTAATAAGCTGGTCTGAGTTATCCTGGTTTATTCTGATGGTTCAATCTGCTCAAAGGTAGGACTTTGCCCTTCTCCGAAATTGGAGTTGATATTTCTCCTCATGCTGTTTAAGCCTAGCAGATAACAGATCTTTTTGTGGTGTTGTTATCTCATTTCACTGCGGGCATTTATGAAGAGGCCAAGATTTGAGGCAATCACCTTTTATATCTTTGGCCTTCATACTTCAGATCTGGATGGCTCAGCAAGATTGGTGGCATAAATGGCACATTTATTCTGACATGATCTCTTTACTGAAAGATTTCCGCATTGTATAAAATACCTTTTGACTTTTGACATGTAATCTTTTATTAACTTTTACTTTGGCTTGTTTTTCCTCAGCATGATAAGATTGGGGTGTTTAATGAATGTAGTAGCTAAATAATGTTGAAGTGCAGATTGGGCGCAGGTGAAGGAGAAGGGATACGATATACACCATTATTTAGATGTTAAGATGGTTTGCTGAAGGCTATCTGAAGCCTGCTTGGAAACCCCAAACTCTGGGCTGATGGTTTAGATGATGGTTTAAGTTTGTTTGCTGAAGAGGATCCAAAACCTGCTTAAAAATACCCAGTTCTGAGATTTGCTGGTTTAGCTGAGTTGGTGGTTTAAAGTTTGTTTGCTGAAGACTATCTGAAGCCTGCCTGGAAACATCAAACTCTGGGTTGATGGTTTAGATGATGGTTTGAGTTTGTTTGTTGAGGGCTATCCAAAGCCTGCTTAAAAACACCTAACTATGGGTTGATGGTTCAGCTAAACTGATGGCTTAAGGTTTGTTTGCTCAGGCTACCCAAAGCCTGCTTAGAAACACCAATCTCTGAGTTGATGATTTAGCAAGGATAACTTGTCAGATAAGGTGAGTTCCTTGTCCTTACTCATCCTGATGCCTTACAGATTTATTGGACTTCCACTGTCCCTCCAATCTCCAATTAATAGAAGGGAGCAGCATCGTGATTGGCTATGTGGAATAGGGACTGGGTGGGGGGAGATATTTTTTTCCTTTCTGTAAGATTAGAAGTACACATTGAGTTCTCTCTGCAGGACTAGAAGACCTCCAAGTTCTCTTCCAGCTCTATTCTATTCTATTCTGTTTGAGCAGGGGGTTGGATTAGATGACCTCCAAGGTCTCTTCCAACTCGCTGATTTTAATTCTGTGATTCAACATTGTTGTTGTTGTTGTTAGCTGTGAAGTCATGTCCAACCCATTGCGACCCTATGGACAATGTTCCTCCAGGCCTTCCTGTCCTCTATCTTCTGGTGTCCATTTAGGCTCACGCCTCCTGCTTCAGTGACTCCATCCAGCCACCTGATTCTCTGTCATTCCCTTCTTCTCTTGCCCTCAACCTTTCCCAGCATTAGGCTCTTCTCCAGTGAGTCCTTCCTTCTCATTAGGTGGCCAAAGTATTTGACTTTCAATCTCAGAATCTGGCCTTCTAAAGAGCAGTCAGGGTTGATCTCCTCCAGGACTGACCGGTTTGATCGCCTTGCAGTCCAAGGGAGTCTTCTCCAGCACCATAGTTCAAAGGCTTCAATTCTTTGGCGCTCAGCCTTTTTTATGGTCCAATTTTCACTGCCATACATTGCAACTGGGAAGACCATAGCCTTGATTATACGCACTTTTGTTGGCAGGGTGATGTCTCTGCTTTTTAGTGTGCTGTCTAGATTTGCCATGGCTTTCCTCCCAAGGAGCAAGCGTCTTTTAATTTCTTGGCTACAGTCCCCATCTGCAGTGATCTTGGAGCCCAGGAAAATAAAATCTGTCACTACCTCCATTTCTTCCCCATCTATTTGCCAGGAATTGAGAGGGCTGGATGCCATGATCTTGGTTTTCAGGATACAGATGAGAAACTAATCACTAGCTGAGTGTACTGGAAAGGTCAGTAAGAAGAAAGGAAGCGCTGATCTCATGAAAGCAACCCCGTGGACACCAAAACAATTATCAAACTAACACCCTCTACCTGGAGATATGCTTCCTCCAATCTTGTTGATTTGTTTATTTCTTGGCTAAGGACTCGCAAGATTTGCAAATGTCTCCATTGATAGGATAAGAAGAGCATGGGTTTTATTTGCTTTTAACATTGAAGCATGTCTTCTTCCAGGCAGTTCAACGTGATTCCGCACCATATATCTTAAGCAACGTGTCCTCCCAAACAGGTTGACAATCTGTTGGCTTCAAGTTAACATTGCCGGTCCAGAGTAATAGATGACATGGTCTCTTTCGATAGAAATGCACGCGTAAGATGACAGCTCCAGATGCAACAGCAGCAACTCTTGTTCTTCATTCAAGAACGAGAAGGGGCTCGGAGTCACAGGCAAAATCACAGCAATGAATCATTGCATTAAGCAAATGTTTTGCTAGCAAAGTGCTGGCAATAAGAGGTTTAATTTTTATTTGCTCTTAAGAGGAAAATGGAAGCAAAGAAGAATGACGGGCTGACCAGGACAATTTACGGCATTTCATATCTGAAAGTCATTCTTGCTTGGGCATCCATCAGCAGCAAGTACAGAAATAACAAAAAACTGTCGTTCATCTTCAGTTGGGCTTCATAAAATCCACTCTTTTGCTATATTTCTTTCTCTTGTTTTATTTGTTAAAAGTTAGTATTGAACAGGCACAAGGTCTCTCTCTTTTCAGTGTTCCAAACTGTTTACTTCCCTTATTGATTTTATTTATTTATTTGTATCCTATCTGTGTTATATTTTACAAATAGCTCAAGACAGGGAACCTATCCAACATGATACAGTAATGGCCAAAATTGTGGAAACCTTTTGGGAAAAGCGTATTTTTGAGGTTTGATGGCTAATAACACCACTTTGGGGGGCGAGTAGTACCATAAAATTATATATTAATGGAAAGATAATTTAATCAAGAATGTAATGCAGCAAAGTTTGTTCGATCATCTGTACTGTATTCTGTGAAAAGTTATAGCCAAATATAGCTTTCCTTCATCTGATTGTAGCCAACGAGCGTGAGTGTTTAGAGAGCCAATCAGGTGTCATCTTGTTTTGGCAATGAGCCAATCAGACCACACTAGGATTCAGTTACTGATGTCATATATGGAAGCTGAGAGGAGGACATTTGTCTCTGTGTTATGTGATTGCTATCAAGTTGGTTGGTTTTGTGCGTGTTCTTTCATTTAGTGAGCTTGTAAAATGTAATAAAATTAAAGTAATGGTGCAGAGTTGACCGGTCGCCCAGAAAGCGATGTAAAATAGTATTATTAAGTGAACAAGGCTATAGTTATAAAGAAATTAGAAGAAAAATTGGTGGAAACTTAACCAAAGGTGGTATTTCTACTTTACACTTTTCCTAAAAGGTTTCCACAATTTTGACCACTACTGTATGTTGAAAGTGACTGGCCCAGAGTCACCCAGATGGTTTTCATGGTTATGGCAGGACCAGAACGCACTATCTCCTAGTGATTGGCCTGAAGTCACTCAGCCAGATTTCAGGCGTAAAATGGGAGTAGAACTCACCATCTCCTAGTGTTTGGTCTAAAGTCACCCAGCCAGATTTCAGGCCTATAGCGCGATT
>JAKJMR010000107.1:1266941-1269441 GCA_024449315.1 Daboia siamensis | reverse complement strand
AATTTCAACTCCCATAATTCCCCATCCAGCCATGAACACATGGACATCCCTGCCCTATACCATTTCGGAAAAATGGCTGTGCAGTCTCTTCTTGAAAACCTCCGCTGATGGAGCACCCACAACTTCTGGAGGCAAGCCGTTCCACTGATTAATTGTTTTCACTGTCCGGAAATTTCTCCTTGATTCTAAGTTGGATTGTTCTTTAATGATCTTCTTCTTTATAAAGGACTGTAAAGGCGATGGGGGAGATTTGTACTTTTAGACTTGCAAGATTCTGTAAATGGTAAGTGGTAATAAAGTAGAATTATTTCATCTGGAGGTGCTTCCTATCAGGGCTACCTTGCAAGGATGACCAGAGCAAATAAACTGGTAGATGAATAGGGGACTAGAGAAAGGAGAAGCTCCTCAAATAGCTGTCTAGAACAGACATGTCAAACTCGTGACGCGATGTATCGGGACTGTTTCGTCATTGCCGGCAATGGGCTGGGTGCGGCTTCCACATGACGCATCTGGCCGGCAGTTTGACACACCTGGTCTAGAAGTACTGAATTGAAATTCGACTCTTGGCTGCAGAATAGATACAGTTCTATCTGTATGAAATGGAAATTCCCACCATCTAACATCAAGCAATGTACTGTCTATGAATTTCTACTAGGGTGGCTTAACCAAAAAGCTCTTGTGAAAAAATATAGACATCCCTTTTAGAATCACAGAATCATGTGGGATGGAAGGGACCTTGGAGGTCGTCTAGCCCAACCCCCATTCAAGCAGGAGAACCCATACTATTTATATTCCATTATTTCTGTGATATTTCATCTATCATCTCTATCATCTCTCTGTCACTCTATCTTCTATATAATCTCTATCTCTATCCATCTATCATCTGTCACCTATCATATATTTCTATCATCTCAATCTCTCTATCTCTATCCATCTATGTATCCATATCTATCATCGCTAGCTCTATCATCTCTATCTCTATCCATCTATCCATCTATCCATAATCTCTATCATCTCTATCTCTATCCATCTATCCATCTCTCTATCTCTCTATCTCTCTATCTCTCTATCTATCTATCTATCTATCTATCTATCTCTATCTATATCATCTCTCTCTAATTATATTGATGCTATTATTAATAGTATCATAATTGCAATAATACTATTGATATCCCATACTTTTCAACCATATGTGAATGATGCTGTCCTATACAAAGGCTTCTGAGGGACAACCCCCGCACACCCTCACCCCCATTTATATTTGGTTTATTTTAAAAGATAGGTACAAAGTCACTCACCTGAGATGACCTTGGAGGTCTTCTATCCCAACCCCCTGCCCAAGGTAGGAGTCCTGATACCCTCCTGGACAAATGGTTGTCCAATCATTTCTTGAAAACCTCCAGAGATGGACTACCCACAACTTCCTGTGTCAAGTCATTCCACTGATTAATCGTTCTTACTGTCAGAAATTTCCTCTTTGTTTCCAGGTTGAACTTTCCTCTAACAAGTTTCCATCCACTGCTTCTTGTCCAGCTATGGGGAATAAATGAATTTTTAGGGGGGGGGGGGGAATCTTCCCTATGGCAGCCCTTCAGATATTTGCAATGATCATTTTTCCTTGGCAGTTAATCTAGCTAAATAATCATCCCTGAACAAGTGCAGTAATCATTTGAAATCCACTTTTTACATGTTATAATGCAGTTCATCAATAGAGACATGTATTAAAAAGAGAGGATTGCAATTATTATTATTATTATTTTTAAAAAAGTGGGTGAATTCTGAAAAAGTGTATGGATATTTTTATGAAGAAGAGCATACAAAGTAAGCATATTACGGGCAAAATTACCCGGAAATATATATATATATACATACACAATTTTGCATGCAGCTTACTAAAAAAGTGCAGAATCAGGATGCAATAAAATGTATAAGGCTAGAAAAATGAGCTAATCAGCAAAAATGAACTAGAAAGATTTGTCCACCTCTGCTCATAAGATTACTTTTCTAAGCCATTCTGTCTCTTAGCCCAACTGTTCTAAGGTCTTCTGGGTCAATTATCCATGATGTATATTTGTTCTTGTATTTGCTGTTTTTATTATTTTTACTAAGTAATGCTGCTTTTAAAATTCCCCTCTTGTCCTTTGATTTTTCTTTTTTACCTAACACTGCACTTTAAATGGAAAAGGGAAAGCAAGAGAGAAGAATGTCTTAATGGGGGAAAAACAGGTTATTAATCTCAGGTGAGTGTGCTTGCCTCCAAAGGTGACTTTGTACCTGTCTTTTAAAATAAACCAAAATATCTAGTAGGGGGGGGGGGTTATCCCTCATACACCTTGGTATAGCACAGCATCATTCATGTATGATTGAAAGGTATTGGATATCAATAGTATAATTGTAATTATGATGCTATTATTAATAAAAGCATCAATATAATTAGAGCGAGATTAGATAGATAGATAGATAGATAGATAGATAGATAGATAGATAGATAGATAGATAG
>JAKJMR010000107.1:1252131-1263266 GCA_024449315.1 Daboia siamensis | reverse complement strand
TCTATCTATCTATCTATCTATCTATCTATCTATCTATCTATCTATCTTCTATCTATCATTCATCTATCATATCAATCTATCATCTAGTTATCTCTTTAATCTATCATCCATATCATATTGATCTATCATTGTCTCTATCTATCTATCCATTCATCCATTTATTTTATTATTTATCATCTATATCATACTGATCTATCTCTGTCTATCTATCATACTATATCTATCTTATTGATCTAACATCATCTATCTATCTTATTGATCTAACATCTATATCTTATCAATCTATCATTGTCTAATCTCTATATATGTGTGTATGCATCTGTATCTGTATCTGTATCTGTATCTGTCTGTCTATCTATCTATCTATCTATCTATCTATCTACTATCTATCTATCTATCTATCTATCTATCTATCTATCTATCTATCTATCGGTTGATGCTAATAAATTTACCAAATGCCACATAAGCAAAACAAAACAAAAAGGAAAGAAAATTGCTCTATATTTAGTGCTAGCAGATGGTTCGCAAGGGCTACATTTTAATGACAATAAATCTTTATTGGTTTGTAACTACATGGTCATTTGATGTTCCACCTTGGCACTTTAAACCCACTTAAGCAATCCAAACGTAATTATCACTCATTTAGTCTGCCCTGTGGTTTAAGAAGCAAACTCAATTGCATATTTGACCTGTAATATCTTATTACCCTCTGTCTAATTCTCATTGTCATGTAGTTAGCTGGGACCGACTTCCCTTTGTAGAAGAGGCACATGATCCCAGTTAGAAATTCTTCACTTGCATAGCAAATCCATTCCTTGGCCTTGGAGCATGCATACAATTAAGCAGGATCTGAGGTTTGCACACTGCAATGTCCCCTTGTTCATTCAAGCGTGCAATTGGCATGCATAGGCTGACTCTTCTAGACCTTAGATGGCCCAACAGCAGCCTGGGTGCTGCATTATTAAGTGCCAGCATTGATAGACAGTTGACTTCTTAAATTAATTATTTTCTTTTCCATACTTGCAAGATGGGCAGTTTTGCAAAGGGGCTTCATAGCCATTTTTTAGGCAAATACTAGACCAGATTCACCTCCACATAGACTAATAGAATAAGAACACATAGATTAATAGAATAATAATGAGAGTTGGAAGAAACCTTGGAAGTCTTGTAGTCCAACCCTCTGCACAAACAGGAGATCCTATATCATTCCAGACAAATGGCTGTCCAATCTCTTCTTAAAAACCTCCACTGAGGGAGCACCAACAACTTCTAACGGCAATTCCTTTCACTGATTAATTGTCCTCACTGTCAGAAATTTCTCCTTAGTTCTAGGTTGGATATCCCTAGATTAATTTCCATCTATTGCTTTTGGTCTTGCAAAATAGGTTGACCCTCCCTCTTCTTTGTGGCAGCCCCTCAAATACTGGAACACTGCTATCATGTCACTCCCGGCCCTTCTTTTCACCAGATTAGACATAACCAACACTTTGCTTGGGAACTGGGTCTGCTGTAGAATAACCACTGATTTCTGAAAGCTGTAGGCTGTGTGACGGGCCTTAGGCAACCGCAGAGGCAGAAGAGAACAATCAGTTCAATTCAGCAAGGGTTGACTCAAAAGGAAAGGGACAGAAGCAAAGGATGCGGGCAAAATTAGGGAGATGGTCAGAACACAGGAAGACGACAAGACAGGAAGACGACAAGACAGGAAAAATCAAAGAACTAATCTGGATCTCTGAAGCTCAAATAAAGCTAGTCCTCAACTTACAACCACAATTGAGCCCAAAATTTCTGTTGCTAAGCAAGACAGTTGCGAGTTTTGCCCCCTTTCTTTCCATAGTTGTGAATCCCTGCAGTTGTTAAGTTAGCAACACGGTTGTTAAATGAATATGTCTTCCCCATTGACTTTGCTTGTTAGAAGGTTGCAAAAGGGGGGGGGGGAATCATGTGACCCGTCATAAATATGAGTCAGTTGACAAGGCTTTGAATTTTGATCATGTGGCCATGCTGCAACAGTTGTTCAGTGTGGAAAAATGCCCATACATCACATTTTATAGGGCTGTTGTAACTTCGAACGGTCACTAAAGAAATTGTTGCAAGTCGAGAACTTTGGCCAACTAATGGGAAGAGAGGACTTACTGGAAATGACTTTGATGTTGGGAAAGATTGAAGGCAAAAGGAGAAAGAGACTACAGAGGATGAGATGGTTAGATGGTGTCATTGATGCAATGAACATGAATTTGGGAAGACGTAAGGAGAAATTGGAGAGCCTAGTGTGTGCTTGGCTCATGAAGAGTCATGAAGAGTCAAGACATGACTTAGCAACTAAACAACAACAATGAAATTTGATCTGCCTGTAGGTTGTAACTGGCTCTATTTTCTAAGCCCAATTATCATTCAAATGGTCCCCAAAATGAGTTCCATAGGTTCTAGTCCAGAGGTCCCCAACCTTTTGGGTACCAGGGACTGGTTCCATGGAGAGAGGTTTTTTCATGGACCGGAGGGTGTGTAGTTTTGTGTGTTGCCTGCATCCCACGGATGGGGCTTTGCTTGTTTGTGTAGACCAGTTGCTGGTATACCGCGGCCCGATATTGGTCCACAGATTGGGGGTTGGGAACCCCTGTTCTAGTAGGTCAATATTTAGTAGAAAAGAAGATTATCTCAAAACTTCAGCATATAGCTGTATTCCACAGGGCAGAGGGACCAAGGTTATGCAATCTGGTCTGAATCATCAATTCAATGACATGAATGGAGTTGGCTTAACTCTTTGATTAATGAATGGAGCTAATCCAACATCAGTTTGATTAATACTCTCGCAAGCATGCATGAAAATCCACCAAATGATCAATCCGCTCAATGGCACCCCCATTCAGTGTGATTATTTGAGCTAACGATCCACTTTGAAAGGGTTAGTCAGTTGAATAATGTTTGAATCAAAGCTCTGCATGTCCCTGACACTCATCAGAATGCTGGTTCGCTCAGCTAAACTACTTTTCTGAGTTTATCTCTCACACACTAAACATAAAGGGAAAGGTCTCCCCGATGCCCATCTTGGTTTCTTAGCCGAGGGAGCCAGCATTGTCTGAATACATTTCCATGGTCATGTAGCCAGCATGACTATATGCAGAGGTGTACAGAATGCTACCTTCTCAGCCAAGTGATACCTATTTATCTACTCATATTGGCATGCTTTTGAACTGCTTGGCAAAGAGGCAAGTAATGGGAGTGTCAAGCCCCGCCGGCTTGCCATACGTTCGGGCTTCACCGTCCTCGCCATCTCTACCACCGTCCTCGCCGTCTCTGCCGCCCTCAGCAGCAACACGGGGACGCGGTTCCTTCCCCCTCCTTCCATCAGCCGTCACCGGAGCCCGCCGGCCTTCTGGGGCTGCAGCAGCTCACTGCCGAACAGCTGACAGGCGCATCCGCAGCCAACCGGTGCGGGCGGAGCTGACAGGCGCGTCCGCAGCCAACCAGCGAGGGCGGGGCCGAGCGCCCACCAGCCAGCTACCGGGCACGTTTGTGCAGAATGGACCCCCGGCACCCGGGCGACCGGCCCCGGAGCTGCAGAACACGCCTGCGTCTGGGCCCTGGGCACAGCGCCAGCCGCCCGCCTACCAGCCGGCGGCCACACAAACAACGGAGCACCCCGCAGGGGCTCGGATGCAGCCGGAGCCGGGGCGAGTGGAGAGTAGGGGAGAAGCAGCCAGAAAGGCCGGCCTGCTACTGCCGGAGCCAGAGAGAGGCAGCCGGAAGGACTAGCTCGCTGCATGCAGGTGCGGACTGGATAGTGGCCATGCCTGCGCTGCCTCTCTCATCGGCCAGGCGTTTGGGTGGACCAAGGGGGTAAAGCACGGATGCAGGGCCAGGAGGGCCAGGGGGGCATAGAGAAGGGGAAGGACGGGACCTACCCGGAGGACGGCCCGGGAGGACGTGGCAACACACGCAATGGGTGGTGGGTGTGCACGGTGATGGGTGGGGTCTTTATGGGGACGTGGGCAGATGCCGGTTTGCTCTGAAAGGGTGGGGTTGGGGTTGGGGTGGTGCTGCATGATAAAAAGAGCAGGATGCCGGCAACGCTGACTTTTCCGTGGTTTGCATTGTGTTGGGTTTTGGTGGCAGTCATGAAATCCAAAGCAGAAATTGCAACCATTTGGGGCTTCCAGGTTTCCAAAACCAGAAGCTGCCAAATGCAACAAACACTGGATATAAGTTTCAGTTACTAGAAATCTGTAAGTGCTATGTCCTAGCCATCAAAGATATTGCTCGTGTTTTGTTTGTCAACTGTATGTCCCTCTTAGGCTTAGATACAAGGCAATCCTAGCACTGATGAAGTTACCTAGTTTGGTAATGAAACATCTGCAAGAAAACCACCAAGCTCAGAGAGCACCAAGAACCCCACAGCCCTCCTCCTCATTCTCCCCCTCCTCTCCACAAACCCCTCTCCCTTCTAGCACTGATGATGTTGCCTAGTTTGGTAATGAAACATCTGCAAGACGACCACCAAGCTCAGAGAGCACCAAGGACCCCACAGTCCTCCTCCTCCTCCTCCTCCTCCTCCTCCTCCTCCTCCTCCTCCTCCTCCTCCCCACAAACCCCTCTCCTTTCTAGCACTGATGATGTTACCTAGTTTGGTAATGAAACATCTGCAAGAAGACCACCAAGCTCAGACAGCACAAGTTTTCTTCTGAACTTTGGGATAAAAATGCCACCATCCTGATGATATATATATATCAGTTGGAAAACAGCCTCTACAAACCAATTAGATTGCTGAAGAAATAAAAGAGAAGCCGTTTCATGTGGATTCTTGAACATGCATTGATGGTACCTTTCAGGCAAAATTATACTTTAATGTCTTCCAAGCCATTCTTAGGACTGGACAAACAATGGCAAAGAAATTTACTTTTTAGAGTAAATTTTAGACAACCTGAGTAGGGGGTTGGACTAGAACACCTCCAGGGTCCCTTCCAACTCTGTTATTCTATTATTCTGACTACCTCTACATTGCACAAATTCAAATAGGTGAGTGGTTACCATGTGCTAAGCCGCACACAAACATAAGGCAGCTGAAATCTAAGTTTTACATTTTGACACATCTAAATGGCTAATCGTATTGGGAGTACGTGTTGTGTGTATAACGTGCTCACATAACAAAGTTAAAAGATGCCAACTTCCTATCTCATGCAAATATAGTTGCCAACTCCTTGAAGTAAAGGGACAAGGTTGGTGTTCCGGATAGATGACAAAAAAAAACAACAATCCAAAACCCAAGAGCTGTGTGGCTTTAAATCACAATCTGCAAAGCCGGCTTTGCTTCACCAACTGTTTCTAAATCAATGAAAACACATACGGTCCATTTCATTACTGTCCAACTCACCAATACTGAATTTAATCGCTCCAGGGTGATAGTTGTGAATCATACATATCAAAATCAAATTACGCTCCCTGTGATTAAGATGTTCAATTTTGCAAAGACCGAAAGGATAGTCGGTGGAAAGGGCATAACCCAATTAGCATTGAATGTACAGTACATTCCAACTAGTGAAACAAGATAATAAAAAAACCCAAAAAACCGAGCAGTGATTGAAGAAAGTAATCTGTACCCATTATAGCAGTTCAAGCCCAGCAAGTGCACGATCGAATTGCACAACTCAAGCAAAGCAGAGGAGCAGATCAGGACTACCAAAGCCTTTGTTCCAAATCAAATCAGGGCCAGAAACACAATTGTAGGTCTTGACAGCCATGACCCTGAAGATCTTAGGAGGGGCAGCTAGGCAAAAGATCCTTGGTGATGCCAAAACTGCTGATGCCTGCACTTTCTGCCAGTCAATTACCCAGCGGGTGTTTCCACTGGATTGGAAGTGGCACAATAGATGGGTGGGTGGATGGATCAACAAATCAAAGATGATAAATGGAGAGATAGAGGGAGGAGGAGCAGATGGAGAGAGAGAAAGAGACAGAGAAAGGATGGATGGATGATAAAACATAGAGTCGTTTCCGACTCTAGGGGCCGGTGCTCATCTCCTTTTCAAAGCTGAAGAGCCAGCGCTTGTCCGAGGACGTCTCCGTGGTCATGTGGCCGGCATGACTAGACGCCAAAGGCGCACGGAACGCTGTTACCTTCCCACCGTAGTGTTCCCTATTTTTCTACTTGCATTTTTACGTGCTTTCGAGCTGCTAGGTTGGCATAGAATCTTATAAATAGATAAATAGATAGAGGCCACCTTGGGGTCTACACACACAGGAAGCCCCATTGTTGTGTTCGGTGGTAGCGACAGATACTCAGAGATGGATAATGGTTAACTCTTGTTTATTCCAATACACGTGGCTGAACTGGCCTTACATGCCCCGGTAACCCTTATTTGTCTGGCAACTGCCGGACGCTAGCCAACCCCCTGGCTGGGATCTCCTGCCTTGCCTCAGACACCCAACCCAGTGTCCAGGAATTCCCGCCGGCAGGATCAGCCAATCATGAGGCTGGACAGGTACATACAGAACACCCACGTTCCCCATTGCCTCATGTCTTTAACAAACTTGATTCCATGGGGGAAGCTTCAAGAGGAGCAGCATGGAAGGTAGAAAGGGGTAAGGAAAAGAGAAAGGCGATATCAGACCTCCTCCAATACCATTCCTCACTATCAGCAACAGCAGTGATACCATCACTTGCCTACTCTTACCAGATCCCTTGAAACTGGAACAATATAGATAAGGTGATATGGTGGACATGGGTCATCAGAAATCCTGGTGCTTCTCATGCTTGCTGCTGACCTCTTTCTTTCTATTTCTTGTGCGGTTTAGACCTCTGCAGCACAGAAGACAAAACAGCTAGGTGTTCCCTCTCTTCCATCGTCTTTCAACTGCCGCAGTTGAAGGGGGGAAATTCAGTACCTGCACTCCATTACCCTTGGGCAGGGGTAGGCAACCTTGGCTCTTTTATGACTTGTGGACTTCAACTCCCAGAATTCCTGAGTCAGCATGGCTGATTCAAGAATTCTGGATATTGAAGTCCACAAGTCATAAATGATGTGCTTTAGGGCCCAGAAAACTCTTCTTATGCTTCATCTCATCATGAAGCTTCAAGGAGAGAGTGCTCACCTCACTAGATTTGCTTCAGAGAAGTGTTCCTTGTTATTTTATCCATAGCTTCTCCATATGCAGAGGTCTGTCTGTGGAGATTCTCGTGGTCATGGATGTCCCAAAGGTGCTTTTTTCCCCCCAAAAGGCACCTGGACTTTGCTTCTCCTCAAAGACGTTTCACTTCTCACCCGAGAAGCTTCTTCAGTTCTGACTTCAGAACTGACCTCAGAGTCAGAACTGAAGAAGCTTCTTGGATGAGAAGCAAAACGTCTTCAAGGGAAAAACAAAGTCCAGGTGCCTTTTGAAAAAGCACCTTTGGAACATCTGTAGAGGTCATTGTTCTCTACAAGTGAAACAGCATGTCATACCACTGTTAGGAAGTGAGGGTCTGCCCTGTATTACAAACTGGTTTTGAGAAGGTGCTTCACACAACATTTTATGGAAGGAGAACAACTCTTAGAATTCTTTGAAGCTCTTCCAAACCCTTGGAGCCACATCTTCCTTTGCCCGGTGACCCATCCATTCTCCACAGACAAATTCTTTCCCCTTTCCATTCGATGAATCCATTATTCATCTGAGAACCAGGCTCTGTTTTTCTGCCCTTCTGACTTCAGCTTCCCCTTTCTTGAATGAATACTTTCCTCTCTCTTTTTTTCTATTTCTTTCTTTTCTTCTTCCTTTGAGAAGCATCCCTTCGGGAAGGTCCAATCCCTGCCTTTGGCATCCTGAAACTGACGTCAGAAACTTCAGATGACCTTTTCTTAATTAAGTCCCACAGTGGCTGTTGAAATTAGGCAGTCAAGTGCCATGCTGCAATCAATAATCAATTCGGCAAAGTTCTTTAAAGGCTTCAGTGCTCAATCCCAAAGGATTGCCCTATGCCAATTGAAAATCTGAACCTGAAATGGCTGCAGGAAAATTTAGTTACAAAAGAAATGTCAACTTAGGGCAGGAATACGTATTTTACTGACTGTACAGTCAGTAATACCATTTTTCTATAAGTAAAAATACAGAGGAATGGATTTGGGGGGATGTTTTATTGATGGAAGGGACGCAGTGGCTCAGTGGGTTAGGACACTGAGCTTGTCGATCAGATGGTCGCCGGTTTGGCAGATCGAATCCCGAGTGCCTCGTAACAGAGTGAGCACCTGTTAACTCATCCCAGCTTCTGCCAACCTAGCAGCTCGAAACCACGTAAAAATGCAAGTAGAAAAATAGGGACCACCCTGGTGGGAAGGTAACAGTGTTCTGTGCACCTTTGGCGTCTAGTCATGCTGGCCACATGACCACGGAGACATCCTTAGACAAGCGCTGGCTCTTCGGCTTTGAAACGGAGATGAGCACCAGCCCCTAGAGTCGGAAACGACTAGCACGCATGTGTGGGGGAACCTTTACCTTTACCTTTGCCTTTGTATTGATGGGTTGGGTTGCTTGGTTTTTTTTTTTGGAGGAGAACTATAGTGTGCATAGTGCTTTATTCCCTTCTGCAGCCGTGTTTGGCCTGAAAATCATCCCTAATCTGACAACCAAACCTGGTCAGGAAATTTCATTTGAACTGTAGCAAGACGATTATATGACCCAAAATGAAAGGTTCGACACAACCCACAATGGAGGAATGGTTGGTGAAGACGAGGGGACTTCCAGAGATGGCTGGTGAGATGGGTAGCATATACATGTAATAGCTCAAATAAATTTATATTTAATAATTTATGAAAAAGACTTCTTTGATTAGATGGAAAGACAAGAGTAACAGAAATAACAGATTGACAGAATTGGAAGGGACTTTGGAGGTCTTCTAGTCTAACCCTCTGCTCAAGCAGGAGTCAGACAAGTGGCTGTTGAGTCTTTTCTTAAAAGCCTCCAGTGATGGGGCACCCACGACTTCTGAAGGCGAGCCGTTCTATTGATTAAATGTTCTCACAGTCAGGAAGTTTCTCCTTAGTTCTAGGTTGCTTCTCTCCTGGATTATTTTCCATCCGTTGCTTCTTGTCCTGCCTTCAAGGTGCTTTGGAGAATAGGTTGACCCCCTCCCCTCATCTTTGTGACGGACCCTC
The DNA here is from genome assembly GCA_024449315.1 of Daboia siamensis. Classification (NCBI taxonomy): domain Eukaryota; kingdom Metazoa; phylum Chordata; class Lepidosauria; order Squamata; family Viperidae; genus Daboia; species Daboia siamensis. Next base: position 1,254,141 of record JAKJMR010000107.1, on the reverse strand, counting down.
AAATGCATGTCACCCCGGTCCTTCTTTTCACTAGACTAGATAGTTGAAACTCACCACAAAAGACACTCACATCTGCAGCTTTCTTTTGCCACTGATCGATAATAGTTTAGAGATAGAGACAGACAGACAAACAAAATCCACAAAACTAAACAAGGGTCATTAAATAATTACAAACATGAACTCCAGGCCTGGGACTAAAGCAGCATTTCCAAAGCTTTCCAGGCTCCCATTCTTATCTCTGAGCAGGATGCTGTTCCAGAAAGTGCAAGCCTCAATCATAAACGATTGAAATTAGTCTGATGCTTCTATTAATATAGAAGGAGGTCGATCTGGGGAAGAACAACTAAGGAATGAATAGGCTTCCAGAGAGACCAATGGTGAGGAAGTCGGCATTTTGGTAAAATCTGGAGCCCAACACACCTTGCTCAGGTTTGTGGTAAAGCTTGAGCAGTCCAACAGCCAAGATCCCTTGGAAATAGCAGCAAAATAACACACAGTATTATGCAAGGCACACCATGGGGCTGTTTTGCTGCATTCTACAAAATGTCCCTTTCAGTGACAAACGATCACAGTCAGGAAAGAAATGGCCAGATTTAATGGAGAAGAGATAAAATTATTCAGCCCCTTACCTAAAGCAATAGAAACATGAGTAAATTTTGGATGGAGACCCTTTCCTGTTTAATTGACAATGCAAGCCAGGTTTTATGCTAAGGGACATCAGCATTAGATCTATGGCACGCATCTATGTTTTGGTTTTTTTTACTCCAAATACCGATAAATTGGAGCTCCAGCAGAAACATTTGCAAATTCTCAGAAGCTTATTTTTAATTCATCGCAAATTAAAACCTCTCATGTGTACCTGTGGCATCCTGATCCAACTCATTAAATAATCAAACAATAATCCTATTTGCTTAAATGCAGCATTCGTTCTACCCAAAATGCTTGAGACAGACTCAAGATGCTCCTCTGAATTGCCTTATCTAAAATAAAACCAAATGCTTAGACATAAAACTAAAGAGCTTAGACAATTCTGCCCACATTTGATCACCCGAGGAATGCGGTGGCTCAGTGGGTTAGGACACTGAGCTCATCGATCAGAAGGTCGGCAGTTTGGCGGGTCGAATCCCAAGTGCCTCGTAACAGAGTGAGTGCCTGTTACTCGTCCCAGCTTCTGCCAACCTAGCAGTTTGAAAGCACGTAAAAATGCAAGTAGAAAAATAGGGACTACTACAGTGGGAAGGGAACAGTGTTCCATGCGCCTTTGGCGTCTAGTCATGCCGGCCACATGACCTCGGAGACATCCTTGGACAAGCGCCGGCTCTTCGGCTTTGAAACGGAGATGAGCACCGGCCCCTAGAGTCGGAAACGACTAGCAGGCACGTGCGGGAGAACCTTTACCTTTACCTTTATGTATGCATCCAGCCCATAAGCTGGATAGGTGAAGAAAATCACAACCTGGACCTCAAACCAATCTCACATAGCCTAATCCAACCTGTTTCCATTTTCCACTTTGGCAAATGAGCAGTCAGCGTGTGTAATAAAGGTTTGAATTGTTTGCTGTGGCGTTTTTTCTTTTTTCTAACTGCTGCAAAGAGTCTGTGTATTTTTAGGAACAATGATAGAATTCAATCAAAGTGAGCGGTTAATCTCTTGTTCAGCGTCTCTTCACAATACTGAAATTGCAACCTTTCGGCTAGTGGCCTGACCTGTGGAATCGTTTAACCGGTTGAGCTCCGGATGGCCCCTGACCTTCGCTCCTTCCGACGTGACCTAAAAACCTATCTGTTTGAACAATCCGGCCTGGTCTGATGGGTTTATTTCAATTATTGTTTTAATGTAATTTATCTTCTGCATTTGGGCACTAGGGTTTAATTTGTTTTCAATTTCTGTATTGGGCATTTTGATATTTATGTCCCTGTTCACCACCCTGAATCCTTCGGGAGAAGGGCGGTATACAAATCGAATAGATAGATAGATAGATAGATAGATAGATAGATAGATAGATAGATA
>JAKJMR010000107.1:1237485-1252121 GCA_024449315.1 Daboia siamensis | reverse complement strand
TAGATAGATAGATAGATAGATAGATAGATAGATAGATAGATAGATAGTGTTTCTGAGTCACCGGCTGATACAAAAAGGACATCCAACCGGAAGGGTCTCCGAATACATTCACGCCTCACAAAAGACTTCCTTCCCTCCGGTCCATTTGTGAAAAGACTCTGCGGTGAGCCAGAAGATAATTTGCAGCCATCTGCATAATATTCACCCTTTTTGTCTAACGCGACTGCCTGCCTTTTTTTTTTTTTTGGAAGCGGTTATTTAAGATGGCTATTTCCATTAATGTTTGGCAAACTGATACAAAGGGAGATACCCATAAAAAAGCGGGAGCGAGTATCTCTCAATCGTTGGCTGCTAAATGGCGCAGAAGAACGTGTGGCCACACACTGATCAATCTCTACCTAGAGAAGGTGGGATAGAAGCCTTGGTGACCCACGGCTAAATCATCGGCTGGGCGCCCACTTGGTCCCCCCACTTTGTAAGGATGGGAATTGATGAAATTGTCACTAAACGCACCATTTGTAAGTCAAGGACGACCTGTGCCCAGTTCAAACAACAGAACACCAGCCAAAAAGGACACCTAGAATAAATCAGCAGATGATCATCAAAATTGCCATCAGAGGATCCCAATCACACTGGTATTTATTCTATCCCACTCTATGTCAGCATCTTTTTCTGACTCTCATAAAGCCACGTTAATTAACTGAAAGTAATTAGTTAAAAGCAAACAACCAAAACAGACCCACTGCGTTCAGCTAAACATGCTGTGGATATACTGGGAGTAGCCAGCTTAATCCGGTGGTTAAGGCAGCAGGCTAGAAAGTGGGAAGTGGTGAGTTCAAGTCTTGCTTTAGCCATGAAAGCCAGCTGGATGACCTTGGGCCCCAGTCCTTTTCTCTCAGCCCAATCCACCTCACAGGGTTGTTGTTGGGGGGGGGGAATAGGAGGAAGAAGGAGTATTGTGTGTTTGCTGCCTTGAGATAGTAGTAAAATAATGAAAGTGATAGATAAATAAATAAATATGAATGAATATTTCCATTTTACCTCTTCCTCTGTGATGTCCACTAGAATTTATATGAAATGAAAAGTAAGTGACATTTCTTTTCTCTTCCCCTTTTCTTTATACTTTATACTTTCACCAAAACCAATGTCCAAAATTCTTTTTATCAATTACCGCACTATTGGCTAATCAAAAGATGGGAGAGAAAAGCATTAAATTCTCTTGCTTTAAGAATCATAATCTTGTCTCAACATCAGTCTGAACCACAGTGGTGATGCAAGGCAATATTTCCTTTTTCAAAAAAAACCAAATGGCAAGTAAAATAAAATAAAATAAAATAAAACTAAATAAAATAATAAAATAAAATAAAATAGGCATCACATGAAGTTTAAAAACAATAAAATTGGGTCACATATCATTTTTATGTTTAAAACAGAACAAAAGTTCTAAAACTTGGCAAAACAAAGTATAGAAATATAAGCTTCTTTAGAATAATAGATTTCTGCTTGCAGCCTTGCACTATGCATTGAGGACCAGAAAAACTGGGAAAACACAAATAATAATTAACTCTATAAAAGTCATATTAAGAGTTTCCCAAGCAGAATACTTGCAATAGCAATAGTACTTAGATGTATACACTGTCCCATGCTGCTTTACATCCCTCTCTAAGCAGTTTACAGAGTCAGCAAATTTTCCCCCAACAATCTGGGTCCTCTGAGCTGGTCAGAATCGAACTCCTAGCAGGCGGCAGAGTTAGCCTGCAACACTGCATTCTAACCGCTGAGCCACCACTCATTTTTAAGCTGAATATTGTAACATAAGGCACACTCATTTACAAGGAATATGGTAACTAAAGGCCAGAAAATGGATCACTGAATGGATACATTTCAAAAAGATTTTCCATGTCACCATCGATCTGAGAAGATATTATCATTGTTGTATGGTTGTGGGCTGAAAGGAGATTATGGAAGACTGCCTGACTTGATCTCGGCACTATGATCTTCAGCACAACCCATTTATTGGGAAGTTGCCAAATCTGGAAAGCACTAGATTCGATCTAACACTGACCTAGTCACAAAGCCACAGAACAGCCCCACAAAAATGAGTCAGCTCTAGATTCTCTTGTTGTATGGTCAGGTAGGAGTTGAAACAGGAGAAGGAAGAAAGCCAATTTTGATATCCTATACAGAAACCCCTCTCTGATAATGGCATTAAATTTAGTGTCATAACTGCCTAACAGCAGCACAGTTTCTTCACATTTCAAAGGAGGAAATGTATAGAAGTGGTACTATACGTTCTAAGCTTAACGTATTATTTAGAAGAAACACCCTTTCCCACAAATATGATCCTGTCTAGTTCCCTGACAAAATCTTGCACACTTCCCATCACTGTTCCTGTTTTCACAGCCTCCCAAATCCTTGCAGTACAGCTTTTGGCCACACAGTCCTTCTCTTGTGATTTTTTTTATTTGCACATATTTGGATTGTTCTGTTCTTTTCTGTAAACTATCTTGGAATTGCAATCAGAGAGCGGTTTAAAAATACCTGCACCTACATACACACATAAAAGAACACTCTGACCCAGCATAGATACTGGTGGAGCAGATCTAAGCTACATCTAAAGCCACATCCCTGAAGAGACTTTTTAGATACAATTTGTGCTAGCTGAAATGCAACCGGAGAAGATTTTGTTCTCTTCCATGAGAGAACAGACTGACCCAAGCAGATTTGAAAACATGTTAAGAAACCAAACCTTCAGGGGTGCTACATCAGCAAAAGAGACCCCAATGCATCATAGAACCATAAGGCTGGAAGGGACCTTGAAGGTCTTCTATTCCAACCCCCGCTCAAGCAGGAGATCTATACCAACCCAGTCAAATGGACCTCCAGTCTATTCTTGAAAGCCTCCAATGATGGAGCACCCACAACTCTGGGGAAAAGCTATTCCATTGATCAACCATTCTCAATGTCGGGAAATTGTTTCTTATTTCCAGGTTGCATCTCACTTTAATGATCTTCCACCTGTTCCTTCTTGTCCTGCCCTCGGGTGTTATGGAGAGTAAATCAATGCCCTGGGACAGCCCTTCAAGTATTGGAAGATGGCTATCGTGTCACCTCTAAGCCTTCTCTTTGTTAGGCTAAATACACCCAGTCCCATTAGCTCAGAAGTGAACTCCCAAATAAATGTCAACTAATTTAAATTGTAATTCTGTTGTTGTTGTTACAATGCAAGGAAAGGCGACAGCCTACAAACACTGCAGTTCTCCAGATGGGGCCAGTCTGGACAACAGGAGCTGGGAAGCACAATTCTTTTGGTTTGGTTCTTGTTGTACTGTCTTCTTTTTTTAATGTTCTGAATTGTATAGAGCCATTGGGAATTGGGCAATGAAGTACAATGAAGTACAATCAAATAATCAATATTGCTCCTTTGCAATTTACATCTGCCACTGGCATGTTTCAATGTGCATGACTGTTTTGGTAGAAGCAACATAATTTATGGTGTCATGCAACCATCCTAACTGCCTGATTCATACTTCATGTTAAATTATAACATACCTTGTTTGGATCTGGTTTAATATGCTGAGTTATCTGTAAACTGCAATGATGGTTTAATACAATGCACGAATACAACCAATTGTGTCTTATTTCACAAATTGAGGGGAAACAAAGGAAAGCTTTGCACAGGGCGAGAGCTAAGCTATCATTTATTATCTTTGCCATGGAAGTAGCTTTAAAAATTCAGATTATAGATTGGATCCCCATTAAAGAGACAAGAACAGCATGGTGCTGTTTGAAATTTTCTAGATACGTCTCCCAATTCTGAAAACTGGTTCCATCTGGATTGGCAGAGAGAGCCCAACAGAGAGAATCATAGCTGCAAATGAGGCAGAACACAGTTTCAAACTTGTGTGGAACAAGTTTGATGTGGTATTGATAGATATTAGTCCCTTGGGGTGGCAATTTTTCCTCATGGGAATACCAGCATACTAGTTTGTAGAGAAGAAAAAGGGAAAGCGCCTGGAATGGCTGCGGCTGCATTGGCTCTTGAAGGCGAATAGTTTTGGGAGGGATAGTAAGGGCTATAGGCCACATGATCAGGAAGATTTTAATGTGTTTGAGCAACATGGTGGAACTAAGGTAACATACAACATACGACCGACAATCTTTGCTGGCATGGCGAGTTTCTAGTTGTTTTGGATCTGTTGGTGAGACCATTAAAAGTCGTTGGCGCTGCTTGAATTTGTTCTACCAGCAGCAAGATCTGACTGCTGGCCCAGTGATGGATTCTATTGCAAATCAGGGCTGTTTCCAGAGGAGGCAGTGGAGGAGAGGACCTGGAGCTTATGGAGCGAAGGAACTGGATGAGGCTGTCGGCAGGCCCAGAGGAAGAGAGAGAGGCTTTTGGAGGAGTTGGTGGCGGCAGCAGCGTGCTCCAGGGGTGAAAAGAAGCAAGGCCTCTTTAAGGAAAGGGTGGAAGAGTCAGGATCAGAAAAAGGAAAGAAGGCGAGGTTGTCAGAATACAAGCGAATTTGAGGGCTAATCCACATGGAGCCCCATTTCCATCTGTCCTGTTTGCCATCGTTCACTCCCTAGAGACGAAAATGGACAATGTGAAATTTGAGCGGGCCCCGAACAAGGAGTATATATCGGAGGTGGTGACCCTTTGACAGCTGTATGCGACGAAATTTCATTTTGATGTATGCCGATTGGTGTACATTCAAAGTGACAATAAAGTTATCATCATCATCAAAGAGGTAAAAGTGGATGAATTAAAACAAGCATACAGAAGAACAGAGACCTGATTTCCAGAGATAAATTATTTTCAGCCCATAGCAGCATATGATACAAACCCTGACACCATCTGACTTTAGGTGATCCTGAACAGAATGTTTTCTAAAAGCTTCTTACACACATGCTGGGCCTTCTCCATTGTTTCCATTTTCTCTTTTCCTAGTCGTTGTGCCTTTTTTCCTTATTCTCATCTTACCACTTGTCCAAACCAACCTTTACTTATTCTTTCTCTATTTCTAAAATGATGAAGCTACAGTTGTGGCCATCATTGCCATTCCTCTCCCACTTCTCCATTTCTCTTCACTTATAGACTCTTTGAGAAACCAAGATGCCAATTCTACTTCAGCATTAGCCTAGGGCGTGACGCCTGAACTCTTCACAAAGTTATTAGAAAAATTAAAGAAAAGTCTCACTCTTTTTGCCTCACTCTAAGAAGGGAGGAATGAGTAAGTTTGGGAGAGGAAGAAAAGCAGAGAAAGGCAGCATGTAAGAGAACAAACAGAACCTCTTTTGAATCCATCATATGTGATACTGAATTTAGAACTCGTAGAAGCAGCCAATCCTAGCAGTATCGATTGTAACAAATAGCTTGGCATAAATTCATTGCATTAAGTACATTGAGTACAGGTAGTCCCTAACTTATGGCCACAATTGAGCCCAAAATTTCCATGGCTAAGCAAGGTGGTTGTTAAGTGAGTTTTGCCCCATTTTACCATCTTTTTGCCATAGTTGTTAAGCGAGTCACTTAAGTGAATCATGTGGTCATTAAGCAAATCTGTCTTCCCCCACTGACTTTGCTTGTCGAAAGCTAGTGGGAAGGTTACAGATGGTGATCACATGACCCTGGGACACTGCAACCATCATCAATGCATGCCAGTTGCCAAGCGTACACATTTTGATCATGTTACCATGGAGATTCTGTAGTGGTTGTAAGTTTGAAAACCAGTCATAAGTCACATTTTTTCTGTGCCATTGTAACTTTGAACAGCCACTAAATGAATGGTTGTAAGTCAAAGTCTAGAGTTACAGGTATGGAATCTTATGGGTAGACTAAATACATGCTTGTTATATCTTTAGTGCTATTGTGTATTTAGCAAACGTTCAACTTATCTTTTTTTTTTCCTTTTGGTACGGTCCATGGGGTTTTCATGGCAAAGATACTGGAGTGGGAAAGATAGAGGGCAAGAGAAGAGGGGGATGACAGAGGATGAGGTGGCTGGATGGAGTCACTGAAGCAGTAGGCGTGAGCCTAAATGGACTCCAGAAGATGGTAGAGGACAGGAAGGCATGGAGGAACGTTGTCCACAGGGTCGCAATGGGTCAGACACGATTTCGCAGCTAACAACAACAGCTTATCTACCATTCAAAGACACTTAACAAGGTGCCCAAATGACTAGGGCTCTGTCCAGGGTGCTGAACTGGCTTTCCGGCTTCACGGCTGAACAAATGAAGTTTCCTTTTTTCAGTTTGAAGGGCAAGAAGGTTGAAGGAGCTGTGCTATTTTATTTTATTTTTCCAACAAAGTTAAATAGCCTCTCAATTTTTTTTTAGCCCCCTTGTTTGGGAGTTGCAAGAAATGTAAAATAGGGCAGCGAGAATGATTAAGCAGTGGAGCAAGTTCCTGAGGGAAGTAGAGAAAGCCCCATTTCTTGGTATTTTTAACTCTAGAGCAAAAGCGAAAATGCACTTGTTACAAACAAGGCCAGAATTGGCAGGAAATCAATTGGCCCTTCGAACAGGGTCCGTTTCAGCATAACTTTCTCAAGCATAACCATCAAAAAGTGCACAAGTGTTTGTGCAACTTCTTAAACTGGAAATGAATTTCTCATGCCCTCCCCCACCCCCAAATAAATAAATAAATAAAACAATACTAGAAAGTTTTTCATTTCTTTTTAAGTTTAAAATGAGGCCCATTTTTTTCCAAGTGGCATAAAATAAAAAGGACAAATCACATCCCATTTCTGGAGACTTCTTCACTATTAACATTTAGAAGCAAATCTACTGAGACACAGTCACATAGTTTTTACATAGCTTTTTACTACTAACAGAGTTGCTTTAATGCTTTAAGTCTCAGAATAAGGTTAGAAGATTTGACAAACAATCTTCACATACTTTTCCTCCAAAGGTTCACTAAATTCATGGGCCTAGTCATATATAACACAGTTATATTCACTAAAATCATGGGCCTAGTCATATATAATATAGTTTCTAACACACAGTACAAGCACTAGAAAAAAGTGAAGACCATTAGGAAGAGAAAAAGCAATAGCAATACCACTTAGACTTATAAGCCACTTCATAGTACTTTATAGCATTCTCTAAGTGGTTTACAAAATCAGTATATTGACTGCAACAATTTGGATGCTCATTTTACTGACCTCGGAAGGATGGAAGCCTGAATCAACCTTGAGCCCCATCAGGATCGAACTCCAGTCTGTAGGCAGAGTTAACTTGCAATACTGCATTTTAATCATTGCTCCACCAGGGCTGTGAAAGTCTGTCATGACTTGATCTGCTAATCTAATCTTCCTTATCTGCATACCATCTTTTATAATTGCAATCTAATTTTAACCCTTCCTTCAAGAGCCTGAATTAGGATTATTCCTGAGAATTATCCTTAATAGATTTGTAAAGGAATGTAGAATTGATATGGGCAGACGGATTACAAAACTGTTAAGGAGGGATTTGAAAAAGGATTAACAATCCTTCGAAAGAGGGAAGCACAAGCAGGAAATGAAAACAACCCCACCTAAAAAAGTTTTAGCGTAATATGAGACAGACAGATAGATGAGCCTTGTACAGGCTCAAGGTAGATATTAGTCTTTCAAGCAAGCCAGGTTAAGAAACAAGCCCAATAGAGATTTCAGGAATGTTGTTTGTTCTGGTGAGGTAGAATAACAGAATATTGAAGCCTATCTGTCAGAACCCACCCCAATCCACACCTTAGAAAAGAAGAAGTCTTGGAGACAGGATTGTCCAAACAGGAACTTTTACTAAAACATGGTTGACAGTGGATAATCTAGACAGGATCTGGGAACTGTCTCGCAGGTCGATACTTTTAAAGTGTCCCTGAGTAAAACCCCTCCCCTCAGTCCATTTGGTCAGTATCGGATCAGTCAGGTTTCAGTTGTCCAACTCCTTGTGGGAAAGGAGAGCCTCAGTACATTTGCAACATTATTACTTCCTCCCCTTCACATTCCAGTCGGAGATACAAACCAGAATTCCCCCCCTCTCCCTCTTTCTTTGTTCTTCTTAGTTCAAAGGGTTCTTCCCTGGTCTTTTGTGATGGCCTCCAGGCAGGCTGAATACACAAACCTTGCATCCAAGGGATAGAGATGGCTCTTTACAACCCTGCCTTCTCTTCCCCTCCTTGGAAAATGGCAGAATCCAGTAAGGGGGCGAGATTTAGATTTGCACAGTTAGAAATGAAATATAAATGGATTCTGACACTATCTCATTAGATGTTTCTGTCAGTGCCCTTACCAATCCTCCTAGAGTTTGTAGATCTACTCACATCATGCTCGTTTGCCTTTGATCCATACTTGGGGGGGGGGGAACCCCAAGAAACATCATTTGCCCACTTAAGCTAATTCACCCTTAAAATGCATGACATTGGCAGACAGTCAGGCAAAACTTTCTCAATTGTGGTTCATAAACAGAAACGTTTCCCAAGGTAGATATGGGTGACTTATCTATATTGGTCTTCAGATGAGCTGTGAAGATATATGTGTTTTGAACTGCTGTATCTGCTAATGCTGCAGTTGGTTGTTTTCTGATGGTTTTTATAGTGGAGATTTATGGGTTTTAAATGGTGTGCTTTGCCAAAATGGAGATTGCAGTTTATTCTCACCACCACATTGCCGAAAACTGCCTAAAATTGCTTTAACATGAAATAAAAAGATTGTTTAAAACGGGCAAATACAAATTCAGTTTTCGAGAACAAAGCAGGTAACATTGTAGCTCTTTTTTACCGGGAGGGGAGATATTTAGTTAATGATACAAATGAATCAATAGGAAAAATCACTCTTTCAAATAAAAATACCAAGGGAAGTCTTGGCTTAAAATATGCCATGTCACATAAATACACAGACTAATTGTGTTCAGTCCAATATTACTGCTGATAAAGCATCCATAATCAAATAAGATTTCTAGATAGATTGTCAGAAACCCCAGATGGACCACTATCACAAAAAAGAAAGCAAAGCATGCTCATATGGAACTTTTAATAGTATCCTTATTCTGGGATCTGGAAGCCTACATGTATCTTCCATACCATACTATTTGAACAGATGCAATGGAAGAATGTTCGATTTTGGACCTAATGATGCTAGGGGTTTTTTTTTTCCTTTCTTGAGATGTTAACCCATATTGTTTCCTAATGTGTTAAGCCTGTCATTGCTTTGGAAGGCTATCCTGCTAATGCATCTGAGTGAAGTCTCAGCCTTGTGCTATAAAACTGTACTCTGATGATCTGTCCAAGAAGACAACCAGTCTCATCTCCAACATCAACCTCTTCATCGCATACCCAGTTCCTTCCATCTTTGACAAGCAAATTGGTTTCATTACTATGCTGTACACAAATTATGGAAGAAAGGTTGAATTCTATGCTACTAGAAGTAAGACTGGAGCCATTTTGCAGTTGTAATTCAGATTAGAATGTTGCATTGGAAGAAAGGCTGCAGAACAATTTAAATAGTTTTTAAAAGTAACCCATCGGATCCTAAGAAGAGTTGTTGACTCAGAAAGCCTAGAAAAATAAATATTTTAAAAGTATTTATATGGAGTAGGATGTCCTTTACTACCACCAAAGAAAGATCTTTTTTTAAAAAAAAAACATGATAGACTATTAAGACTTTTTTTCCTACAGTGCGACCACTGATTGCCTCAACTTGATGCTCATTCAAAAAAATGAGAATGAGTATAAAAGCAGTGAAGTGATGCTACTGCAATGTTTCCCATATTCCATTCCCCCTAACAAAAACAATAACTTCTAAAGTCTCTAAAAATTTCTGGTTATGGAAAAGGTGCAAAGGATGAAGCTGAATCTAGCCAAAAACAGAGTCTCGACTCTTTATGCAAGTTCAGCATTCAAAGCTTGACAAAAAAAAATAACAGAAACTGTCACTTGCCTGAGACATAAAGCTTGGGTGTGACTCATAAATAGGCTAACCTTGTTGAAGATAGTTTCCTAAAATTCTAACTTCCTTCTTAGCTCTCTTCTTCATCCTTAAAAGGTAAAGGTAAAGCTTCCCCCGCACGTGTGTGCTAGTCGTTTCCAACTCTAGGGGCCGGTGCTCATCTCCGTTTCAAAGCCGAAGAGCCAGCGCTTGTCCAAGGACGTCTCCGTGGTCATGTGGCTTGCATGACTAGATGCCAAAGGCACATGGAACACTGTTATCTTCCCACCGTAGTGGTCCATATTTTTCTACTTGCGTTTTTACGTGCTTTCGAACTGCTAGGTTGGCAGAAGCTGGGACGAGTAACAGACGCTCACTCTACTACAGGCGTTCACTCAGGATTCGACCCGCCAAACTGCCGACCATTTGATCAACAAGCTCAGCGTCCTAACCCACTGAGCCACCGCGTCCCTCTTCATCCTTAGCATATTGCTAAGAGGAAGGCTTTGAACTATGGTGCTGGAGAAGACTCCTGCAAGTCCCTTGGACTGCAGGGCGATCAAATCGGTCAGTCCTAGAGGAGATCAACCCTGACTGCTCTTTAGAAGGCCAGATCCTGAAGTTGAAACTCAAATCCTTTGGCCACCTAATGAGAAGGAAGGACTCACTGGAGAAGAGCCTAATGCTGGGAAAGATTGAGGGCAATAGAAGAAGGGGATGACAGAGAATGAGGTGGCTGGATGGAGTCACTGAAGCAGTAGGCATGAGCTTAAAGGGACTCCAGAAGATAGTAGAGGACAGGAAGACCTGGAGGAATGTTGTCCATGGAGTCACGATGGGTCAGACACAACTTCTCAACTAACAACAAAGAGGAAGGATTTATAGCAATAGCACTTATCACTTAGACTAGATACCGCTTCACAGTGCTTTACAGCCCTCTCTGAGTGGGCTACAGAGTCAGCCTATGGCCCCCAACAATCTGTGTCCTCATTTTACTGACCTTGGAAGGATGGAAGGCTGAGTCAACCTCGAACTGGTCATGATCAAACTGCTGGCAGTGGGCAGAGTTAGCCTGCAATGCTACATTCTAGCCACTGCACCACCATGGCTCTTATAACTTATATAATGCCCAGCTGGCCAGGTTGTTGACTGGGGATTATAAGCATTACAGCCCAATGCTTCTGGAAGATACCTTCTTTGTATCTCATTGGTTCCCTTGGGATTTTATCAGTGCTACCCCAGAATGGGGCATGATGGCTCAGCAGCTAATGACGATGAGATTGTCAGCTGGAAAGCTGACAGCCCAGGTTCAAGACCTGAGCACCATATGATACAGTGAGCTTCCAGCCCTCACCCTAGGTCCTACCCACCTAGCAGTTCAAAAACATGCAAATGTGAGTAGATAAATAGGTACCACTTCAATGGGAAGGTAACAGCGCTCTGTGCACTTTGGTGCATAGTCATGCTGGCCTCTTGACCAGGGAAATATTTGTGGACAATGCTGGCTCCTTTCACTAGGAAGTGGAGATGAGCACTGCCCTCTAGAGTCAGACACGCTGGACAGGGAAACCTTTACCACTACCTCAAAATGAGACCAATTTAAAAATCCAACTGAAACATCAAGAGGATAATAAAATCTCAAGGAAGGATTCACCCCTGTCCACTTTTGCAGCTTCCCCTTGCCCCTGCAGAATCACCTCCATCCCATTGGCCTGGATACATTTCCAGAGTTTGGGCTTTAGCCAGGGGAGATGCTAGTTTTTATCTCCTCGCCTCCCAACCTCCAAGGATATTCAAAAGAGACTTCTGCATTTGCTAGAAGAATCAAACCATTTCAGTGAGCAAGCACAGGCTGTTCACCCGGAGTTCCCTTGTTGTGTACAGATCATTTGGTTTTGAAAAGCGTCTTGAAATCAAGAGAAGGAAATGAACAAAAAAGGAAGAACTCTTCTCTACGGAGATGCTTCTGAGTGACACTCTATCTGATATCGGCGTGCTGGAGTCAGGATTTTATTTTTCAAGTATTTCTATCTCGTTGCTCTCCACTGAATCAAGGTGGCTTACATTTCATAAACCACAATCAAAGGGCGAAATATTAAAATGCAGTCCTGGAGAGGCTTAGGTTTAACCCACCGCTGAATGCAATATCCAATAGCAGTGTTATTAATGCTTTTAAAAAAAAAAAAAAAAAACACCCAGCAATTCAATCCATGCCTTTTTTTTTTTAAGCTTTTGGTTTTGCTTTTTCTCACATAGCCATTCCAGCCTTCTTCCATATGTGCTGGACAACATAATCCCAGTCATTAATGTGGTGAGTGATGAAGAGGGTTTCAGCCCCACAAGTAGGAAAGGAAAGCTGTAATTGCCTGGCTGCAAAAGGAACTTGTGTTTTTGCCCCACAGCCTTTCCAATTTTTCCCACCGAGGATCTTCTCTCCAAGGTCACCAAAATATCTTATTTTAACCAGCAGTTTGGTCCAGATGCAGAAAAGAGCTGTTATTACTGACAGCTGACAATGACAAAGTAAGGATAGGGACAGCAAGAGGGAAGACAGGGTGAATATATATATATATTTTTTTTACAGAAATATGACCCACCCATGCCCATCTCTTTACACTGGCTCAGCTTATAATGCAATTCGTTCAGTTTTGGCTTAAGGTATTGTGTGAATCTGGACATTAATACATTGAGCAGGATTTATGGCTTAACACTGTGTGGGAACCAGGATATGAAAACTGGCTTTGTTTATTGTGCAAAAGGTAGGTTGATTAATCACTGTTTGCTAACAAAACCAAGTTCACACAATACAACCCCCCCCCCCAAAAAAAAAAACATCACAATTTTGCAGGGCTTAGTGGTTTGCAAACAGTGATTGGTGATTTACTATGTTGTATGAACTTAGCCCATTATAGATTATTCAATAAATAATACTTAAGCAAATCTGTGTGTTGTGTGGCTCAACTTTTTCCAACATGGTGCCCTGCAGATATTTTATTGAGCAATTCCTAGATTGTTCAGCTAATTGCTCTATGTTGGATAGAGATTGTAATAACAGCAGCTGTAATATTCCCCACAACAGCTAACTAGTATTGAAGTGGTGGAGAACTTCTGCCTTTTTGAATTAACCATCTGTAATAAAGGAATGAGCGATCAAGAAATACAACAGACTAGCACTTGGTAGGGCAAGCATGAAGGCTTTGGGAAAGATATTCAAACATCTACAGATCTACAGAGCAGAATCAAGCAAGTGTTCACGGTGACATTATAGAAGAAAATGTTGCACTTTGAAGAAGTAGGATATGATGAGTATTAATAATAATAATAATAAGTTGGAAGGGACCTTGGAGGTCATCTAGTCCAACCCCCTGCTCAGGCAGAAACCCTATACTATTTCAGACAAATGGCTGTCCAGTCTCCTCTTAAAAACTTCCAGTGTTGGAGCATTCACCGCTTCTGGAGGCAGGTTGTTCCGCTGGTTAATTGTTCTAACTGTCAGGAAGTTCTAGGTTGCTTCTCTCCTTGACTAGTTTCCATCCGTTGCTTCTTGTCCTGCTTTCAGGTGCTTTGGAGAATAGCTTGACTCCCTCTTCTTTGTGGCAGCCCCTGAGATATTGGAACACTGCTATCATGTCACCCCTCACTCTTCTCTTCGTTAAACTACACATACCCAATTCCAGCAACCGTTCCTATATGGTTTTTGAACTTTGATGTTGGAGAAAATTCTTGAGAATATTGTGGAAACCAAGAAAACAAACTGATGGCTCACCGAAAAAAAAAATAACCCAGAGTTCTTATTCAAGACACAGATTACAGGCTCAAATTACCCTACTTGAGATTCATTATGTCAGCTTGGGACACGTTATCTGGAAATTGTTCTGATGCTGAGAAAGGTGGAATGAAAGAGAAGGTAGATGACCCTCAGTTATGGTGCCGATGAGTGCACCATTGGGAGACATGAAAGAATACATTAAGGATAGATCGTGTTGGAGAAAAATATATCTATGTAGTTGGTAGGAATAAAAAACAACGATGGTACATAATCAGTTGATCTTCCTTTCCCCCACCCAAAAGCAGAATTTCATTAAGTTTTGACATCTTAATTTTTGTATATACTCGAAAGGGTACAATTAATTAATTTATGAAGGATTATCATGATTTCACAGGGAGAAGGCACTGACCAGTGGATCAGTGCATTCTGCCATCAGCAGCCCAAGTGGATGCCAGCCATAAGATCTGAGCTATCCCATCTTTCAGTTGGATTGGTTCCAGCTAGTCTTCCAATGGAAGACCATCTTCTGGAATGGAGGCATGTGACCACCATAATTCTTGGGTGTCAATCTTTTTCTTTGAGAGAGCAAGGAAGAAAGTGAAGTTACAACTGGGTTTTTCAAAAACAGCCATTCAAATGAATCCCACAAGATATTTTAGCACAGAGGTTTGATGAGATGAGATCATCTTGGCTTGTTTATCTAACCTGCATATAAACGAAATATTAGAAAACCATCAGAACCCTCCTCCTTATGTGGAAATCCAATCTTGCAAGATTGGGACAATAAATAAATAGATAAACAAATCTATCTGTAGTCAACAGCTTCATTCTGGGTGGCTTTAATCTATTGCCAAAACTCTTCAAACTCTTTCCAAAACTATAGTGTGGGGGGGGGAGAGAGAAGGAAGAAGGAAAAAGAAGAAGAAGAAGAAGAAGAAGAAGAAGAAGAAGAAGAAGAAGAA
>JAKJMR010000107.1:1199704-1214551 GCA_024449315.1 Daboia siamensis | reverse complement strand
AGGAAGGAAGGAAGGAAGGAAGGAAGGAAGGAAGGAAGGAAGGAAGGAAGGAAGGAAGGAAGGAAATTGAGATTATATAGGAGGGAGGGAGGGAAGGAAAAGGGAGAAGGAGGAGGCCAACTGAGATGTCATTTTGCCCAAAGGAATTCAGTACAAAACATGCAAAGCTACAGAATTTAGAAAAAACACGTTGATCACTTTGTGCTGAAGTGGATGTCCTAAACTTTACTTATGAAGCAAAGAGATTAAATTATGCTGAAAGCTGCTTTGCTTCATTACAGTTTCACTCGGCTGGAAGTGGACGGAGTCCCCTATCAATGGTATATCATCCTGCCATTTCTAGCTATAATCGTGATGCAAAAAGAAAGAAAGAAAGAACCCAGTGCCAGCAAACAATGAGCAGGCAAGCAAAAAGCATACGTTTGAAGTCCATTCCTAGCAAATTCAATTTAAACAATATCATTAAACCAAGAGCACTGAATAAAACATTGCGTTATACTGATATCCATATATATATCAAATCCATGGAGAAGGTAGTAACCGCTGGGAGGGAAGACAGATGTGGCATCTTCTTGCCCACAATTTTCCTTTTTCTAAGGCTAATTGGGAAGCAGTCTAATAGAATGAGAAGTTTTCTAGCCGGCACTTTAATTTTTAGTTAAGGACCTTCCTTGTATAGGAAAGTTGCAATCTAGTGGCTGCTTCACAAAATACTCTACCTATGGCTTGTTCTAACACGGCTTGACTGCAGTAACATTGTTCATGTCTCACACTAAACCAGAACCACATTTCATAACCTAGTCTGGCTGGGTCTGGAATTCACCACGGCCAACTCACAATGAGACAACTTGCCACAGTCAGCTCACTGTGGGACAAGCCATGGGACAACTCAACAATTCGATTTAATGATTTAAAATAACTTTTAAAATATTTTAATGCTGAATTCACATTCCATTTTGTCCCTCATTTGGCATCCTTTCTTTAATGATTCTATTCCACTGTTTCTTTGATATTTGTATAACTCTTGACCCACAGTGAGTTGTCCCACGGTGAGTTGGCCATGGTGAGTTGGCTGTCCTAGACCCAATTGGGTCACGCTAATGGAACACTTTGTGGCTTGCATACATTAGTGTCAAGGCTAAAACTGTGCCTACCTAGCCTTTCATGAATTTCTTATCCTTTGTCCTTCCTTCCATAAGCCAGCACAAGGACTTTCTCTTTGGAGATCAGCGTAAAATATGATCATGCCTTTTCCTGGAAATACAATCACAGGAGTTTGTAAACATGCTCAACACTTAACTCTCAGGCATTGTTATTGTCTAGGTTAATGTTAGTCTTTCCATGCCTTTTGAAATACAGCTTCATCACAAGCAAATGTCCAGTCAGGAACAGTCAGCTTCTGAATAATTCCCCTGTGTTTATTATCTCACTCTGTGGAGAACAAACAATATTCTCCTTACGTGGATGGTGCCAAACTGCATCTGAGACAGAATAAACAAACTGATGATCCTGGAAGGGAAGGACACTTAACCAAAACCAGGTTGTTTTCCTTCGTGTGAAAAGAACTCCCTACGTATATGGGACCAACAAAGGAAGCTGTTTGCTTCCCCAGAAGAAGAACTGTAGGCTGACTCTGCCTTCCCACTGACCAGCTCAAGACTGACTCAGCCTTCCTTGCTTCTGAGGTCAGTAAAATGAAGACCCAGATTGTTGGAGGGCAATACGCTGACTCTGTAAAAGGCTTAGAGAGGGCTGTAAAGCAATATATGTCTAAGTGCTATTGCTATTGCTATTATCAGTCCATTGACCTGGGTCCGTAATCTTGGAGAAGAAAAAGTCTTCTCCCATTTCCCGGCCTCACATAAATGTTAATTTAAAGCCAATATTTACCTCCAACTTCACCTAAAATCTGGAAAGCTATGATTTATTGAACATTAGCGCACAGCCGGATTCAATAAATTTTCAATTTTTACTCCATTAGCATTAAAAGAAAGAGACCCTTTATTCTAACCAGCCAAAAATCTTCACCCGAGAGAGAATTTAGAGTCCAAAATCAGAGAGAGAAATCCTATTGTCTGCATCTTAATTGTTCAGCATTTCATTCCAGTCATAAATGTGTTTGTCTAAAATAGAAGGGGTGGAGAGTGAACCTCTGTTGTTGCTGTGTGAGTGTGGTAATAAAGGGAAAGGGTCAAAAGTCAGGGAAACTTAATAAAATTGGAGAATATGTGGTCTTCCAGATGCTGAAGAACTCCAGTCTCCATTACAGGTAATCCTCAACTTGCAACAATTCCACAATTCCTGACAGTTAAAACAATTAATCAGTGGAACGGCTTACCTCCAGAAGTTGTGAATGCTCCAACACTGGAAGTTTTTAAGAAGAGATTGGAGAACCATTTGTCTGAAATGGTATAGGGATTCCTGCCTGAGCAGGGGGTTGGACTAGATGACCTCCACGGTCCCCTCTAACTCTGTTATTCTATTCTATTCTATTCTATTCTATTCTATTCTATTCTATTCATTCCATATTCTATTCTGTTCTATTCATTTCATATTCTATTCTATTCCTATTCTATTCTATTCTATTCATTCCACATTCTATTCTATTCTATTCTATTCTATTCTATTCATTCCACAATCTATTCTATTCTATTCTGTTCTGTTCTGTTCTATTCCCTTTTGAAGTTACAACAGCACTGAAAAAAGTGACTTATGACAGCACCCTATGGTGACATGATCAAAATTCAGACCCTTGTCAACTAGCTCATATTTATGATGGTTGCAGTGTCCTGGCATCACGTGATCCCCTTTTGCGACCTTCTGACAAAGTCCTTTCCTGTGGGTTGTTTTTTTCCCCCCCTTGAAAACATTTCATTTCTCATCCAAGAAGCTTCTTCTGTTCTGATTGAATGGTTGGGCAATGGAAGGATTTTATCCTTTGCAGTCATCCGCTTGTTAGCACTTTGAGGATCGGAGGCTTAGCTTGCTCTCATTGAGGCCGCTTGGGGGTTTATCCATAGACAATAGTGTAGGACATAGGATCAGGTGTAGGATCATGAACACCAGCTGGCAGTCAAATGCCACAATCCCAAATTCCTTAGTCTCTGTCCACATCGACACCCAGCAACACCAGTTCGATTGCAGCAACACTAAAGTCATTGCCCAATGCTACCACCCACCCTGCTCATGAATTCATCAAAGCCGGACCCTCCACCAGAAATCCCATCAACATACACATCAACCCACAGCCAACCGACAAACCCCTCAGAATCCAAATCAACCGCACAGCCAACCAGAGACAGCACTGGCCCTCAACAATCCCACACAAGCCCCTCAAACTAGGAGTTCACCTCCCAATGACCCTGAGCTGATGTAACCTCCCCATCACAAGACCCATCACAAAGCTCTCACTGATGACTCACCCCTGACCCATCACAAGGCCCATCACAAGACCCTCCCTTGACACACCCACACCTGAAGCCCTTATAAAAAGAAGAACACTGACACTCACATCCCCTAAACCAGGGGTAGGCAACCTTAGCTCTTTTATGACTCTGGACTTCAACTTCCAGAATTCCTGAGCCAGCATGGCTCAGCTTGGAAACCTCTCCCTTTCCCCTCAGCTTGGCTGGCTCAGGAATTCTCAAAGTCCACAAGTCATAAAAGAGCCAAGGTTGCCTACCCTTGTCTTAGATTGTTTACTTGGGAACCCCAGGGATCTTGGTTTTTACTTTTCCTAAAAACCACAAAACAAGAACAATGACCGGATCCATTGTGGATTAACTTTGGAAATGGAAGAGGATCAACTAGTCTTCCTCCATGATGCCAGTTGAAATCCTTGGAATTGTCCTTCCAAAGGTGTAAATTCAATCAGAGCATCAGGGAGCTGATGTGCCAAGGATGAAAGAAAATGCTGTGATGGCTGTCTAGATGAACTCTGGAACTGAAATCCGACCTCTGTAATAAAAATTATCTCACCTTCTTGCAGCACAACCAATAGATCAGCATCAGCTTCTTGCCCACTCTTCTTTCTAAAACACCTCTCTCTTAACAAACAAAGAATTCCCCCACCTGCGATAAGTGACACTTATTTTTGAACTGGACCTGAATGCTAAGCAGATACCCCTTATCTTGGTGATACTGAGAAGATCCGAAGTCTAATTCTTTATCAAGCCAGTGGTTATTGATCAACTGACTGATTTTGCCCCAAATATGCTGAGTCAGCTTCACATCATCACAGAAATAAGGAAGGAAGGACTTAAAATGGTTCTCTTCATCAGAAATTAAAGGTAATAGTAACAGAGCTGGAGGGGATCTTGGAGGTCTTCTAGTCCTGCCCTCTGCTCAAGCAGGAGACCCTATACACGGTGGTGGGATTCAGCTGGTTTGCACCCCTTCAGCAGAACCGGTAGCTAATTTTTTGTTGCCCCAGGCCCAGAATGGACTTCCAGAAGTGGCATCCACCCAGAGAACCGGTTGTTCACATATTTGAATCCCACCACTGACTCTATACCATTCCAGACAAATGGCTGTCCAGTCTCTTCTTGAAAGCCTCCATTGTTGGAGCACTCACAACTTCTGGAGGCAGGTTGTTCCACTGATTAATTGTTCTCATGGTTAGGAAGTTTCTCCTTAATTCCAACTTGCTTCTCTCCTTGATTAGTTTCCATCCCTTGTTTCTTGTCCTGCCTTCAGGTGCTCTGGCAGAGAGTCAGACAGACAGACAACAATTATGTAGGCATTTAAAGCAGATAGGACTGGGGAAGAAATAAGCGAACTGTTAAGAGGAGACCTGCAGCTTATAGAGGTAGTCCTCGACTTACGATCGCAATTGAGCCCAAAATTTATGTTGCTCAGCAAAACGTTTGTTAAGTGAATTTTGCCCCATGTTACAAACTTTCTCACCTCAGTTGTTAAGTGGATGTCATCAGATTGCTAAGTCAGTAACCCGGTTGTTAAGTGAATCTGTTTTCTCCATGGTCTTTGCTCGTCAGAAAGTCGCCAAAACTGATCACATGAACCCCTCAAGGCACTGCAATCATCATAAATACGAGTGAGTTGCCAAGCGTCTGCATTTTGATCACGTGACCGTGAGGATGCTCCCCTGATCACGTGAAAAACAGCCAGCAGTCCCTTTTTCTCAGTACTGTTGTAACTTTGAAGCGGTCACTAAATGAACGGCTATGAAGTCGAGCACTACCTTGTACACACACCTGAGTAAGAGGGGAAGCAAGAATGAAAGAAACTCAAAAAATAAATCCATGTGGATGAATGTTGCATAGGTTGGTCCAGAGAGACAGCCGGATGGTCTGTTGAGATTCTGTCCTGACACCAAAAAAAATAAAATAAAACATTACTAACTTAACAACTGCAGTGATTCACTTAACAATTGTGGCAGGAAAGGGTCATGAAATGGGGCCAAGACTTACTTAGCAACTGACTTGTTTAGCAAATGAAGTTTGGGGCTCATATTTTGGGCTTATAAATCAAGGACTACCTTGATTTAAGCTCAACCAGGACTGTCAAGGGATGTGGTGGCTCAGTGGGTTAGGACACTGAGCTTGTCGATCAGAAGGTCGGCAGTTTGGCGGGTCGAATCCCGAGTGCCGCGTAGCAGAGTGAGCGCCTGTTACTCGTCCCAGCTTCTGTCAACCTAGCAGTTCGAAAGCACGTAAAAATGCAAGTAGAAAAATAGGGACCATTACGGTGGGAAGGTAACAGCGTTCCGTGTGCCTTTGGCGTCTAGTCATGCCGGCCACATGACCACGGAGATGTCCTCGGACAAGTACTGGCTCTTCGGCTTTGAAACGGAGATGAGCACCGGCCCCTAGAGTCGGAAACGACTAGCACGCATGTGCGGGGGAACCTTTACCTTTACCTTTAGGACTGTCAAGCTTGTCCTTTTCATGGTTCTGTAGGGCTGTCCTTTTTCGGCACAAACCTCCCCTTAACCAAGTTTCTATTTCTTGTTTATCAGGATGGTTGGTTTATTGGCGATGCTTTCATTCAAACCAGCTTTTCTTCTTTTGTGAGAGGAGGAACAATGGAGAAATAAAATAACTAACAAAGGAGCCCGTATTGTTTCCAAAATCTTAGGGAGAAAAAACAAAAACAGTTGTGCTAGTCTTTGGTTTTTTTAGATATTTAAAAAAAAAAAAAAAAAAAGCAGAAGCAATCTGTTGTAGGTGTTCACTTGCCGAAAAGAAGGAGTAAGAAGTGAGCAAGACCGATTATACATTTGCTTTTTTTTTTTTTAAAGGTGGAGGGGACCCATGTCTGCAATACTTGTTTGTTCCCAACTGGTGCTCCGGGAAGTGATAGAAAAGAGCGCATGAATAATGCATGTAAAGAACTCTGGAACCATCAAAGGACATTGTTTGGCACACACCACACGGATAAAGTCCTTGGATAATGGATTAGGCTCTCAGACATTAAAGGGGGGGAGTTTTGAAAGGAGGAGGAGGAGGAGGACGAGGAGGACGAGGAGGAAGAGGAGGAGGAGGAGGAGGAGGAGGAGGAGGAGGAGGAGGAGGAGGAGCTTCAGAACAGTTGGGCACAGATGTGTTTTAATAGATGTTTCCCACACCATCTTGGGGACCGAACGCATTCAGTCATTCTTTTTCTTCCTGCAAACAAACAGAAGCTGCAACACTTTCTTCCTCTTTTTATTTTTAAAGCCTTCAAAAGCCATGACCCCTTCTTGAAAACGTAGCAGGAGAGGGAGACAACCAAGGATGAGGTATTCCTTAAAAGCCAGGTTCTTTTCCATGAAGCTGTTAGTTGGAAAACATCTGGCAAACAGGAAAGTTGCAAGGATTTCATTGGAAGCGACTGGGAGAAGGGAGAAGGCATTTATGGCAACTTGGAAGAAACTTGGATCTGGTCAGGATTCAAACTCAGCAGAAATGTTATCTCGGCCCTTCTTCCATTAGTCTTCTAGGAACAGGGATGATTGTTTTTGAACTTCAAGCCAATCTGGATTTGCTTTGCTTATTTTCCAAAACATCAGAATGCAAGGCAAGAAACAACAGATGGAAACTAATCAAGGAGGGAAGCAACCTGGAATTAAGGAGAAATTTCCTAACTCTGAGAACAATTAACCAGTGGAACAACTTGCCTCCAGAAGTTGTGGGTGCTCCAACACTGGAGGTTTTTAAGAGACTGGACAGCCATTTGTCTGCAATGGTGTAGGCCAGGGGTCTTCAAACTTGGCCGTTTTATGACTTGTGGATTTCAACTCCCAGAATTTCTCAACCAGGCATGCTAGCTGAGGAATTTTGGGAGTTGAAGTCCACAAGTCATAAAAGGGCCAGGTTTGAAGACCCCTGGTATAGAGCCTCCAGATTGAGCAGGGGGTTGGATTAGAAGACACCCAAGGTCCCTTCCAGCTGTATTCTGATTGACTGATTGCTGATGGAGTTCTCTATGACCAAAATTGAGCCCAAAATTTCCGTTGCTTAGTGAGACAGCTAGCTTGACAACTGCAGTAATTCACTTAATGACCATGGCAAGAAAGGTCACAAAATGGGGCAAAACTCACTTAACAACTGTCTGTCTGGTTGTAAATTGAGGACTACCTGTAGGCATAAGTCCATTACTCAACATTCATACAGAACACAACTTTGAAAAAGGAAGGTAATCTTCACCAAGCTAATATAGAGTATTCTTCATGTTCATGTTCTCTTTATGCTCAATTCTCATGACCTAAAGATAGCTGGCTGATAGCATTAAGGCTATTATTATAAACGAAGCCATGGATTCAGAGATCCGAGCGATACGATCCAGTTAAAAAGAAAATAAAACAGCTTCTCTTTCTAAGCAACACACTGATAGGAACACAGTCTGTTGTGAATTGTTGTTCTCTCTCTCTCTCTCTCTCTCTCTCTCCTTCACCGATGAGGACAAGGGAAAATGAATAACAGGCCTGTGCAACATTTCAATTGGGAGACCCCATCTGAAAGCAATTCAATCCAATCTTGGAATCAAACCATTTTCTCTGTACTGAACCTACAATTTGGATCAAATTATTAAACCAAATTGGCTGCCCTTAAAACCAGTTACTGGATCGATGGAGGGAAAGCAGCTGAGTCAACTGGATCAAATCAAATGGCCTTGATTTTCCAACCCAGACTGATAATTTGAATCCAGATGACTAAATGGAGCTATCAAACCTGCGTTTCAGATAAGATTCAGCTGCTTCTCACATCCTAAGAGACCTTTGCAGCAAGGAGACCTGCAGGAAATTTCCCATCAGTCGCTGCATGATTTGATGTGAGAGGGACATGAACATGTGTTGTAATTTATATCACATTAAGCTAATTAAATGATTCCTCTTCAGCAATCAATTTCCAATCTAACACACCATGGGTTAAGTTGTAATTCACCCCAATTATCAGTCCTAGCAATGGTGCTCAGGGAAAGGAATGGGCTTTAAAGGAAGATAAGATAGCAGTTGCTCCGTCCCACTTATGCACAGTGT
This sequence comes from Daboia siamensis, assembly GCA_024449315.1. NCBI lineage: Eukaryota > Metazoa > Chordata > Lepidosauria > Squamata > Viperidae > Daboia > Daboia siamensis. The sequence continues at coordinate 1,206,072 of JAKJMR010000107.1, read as the reverse complement.
GATGCCAATGCACATACAAAAGGGGACAATACTTCAATTACATGGTCCCCAAGCCCAGGGCCGCAGCCATTGGGAACTGGGCCTCGCAAGTGGGGGGTGAGTACACGCACAAGCGAAGCTGTATTTCCACAAACAGTGCATATGCAAAACCACCTCTTTCCCTCCATCACCGCTACCGCCACCACTGGTCCACAAAGCTGGAAAAGTTGGGGACCACTAGTCTTAAACTACCATGTTGCCTTTTTTTATTCAACCAAACACCAATGAATTATCATCAAGTGAGTTTCCATGGTGATCTGATTGACTTTGCTATCAGGGTTCAACTGGTGGATCTCAAGGTGAATTATCACTTTGTTGTTATATGTGTGTACACTGAGAACTTATGCACCGGAAACAAATTCCTTATGTCTCCAATCACAATTGGCCAATAAAGAATTCTACTCCTGTTCCATTCTCTCTTCTAGTCTAATGTAGTCTAGTCTAGTCTAATCTAGTCTACTCTAGTAGCTAAACAGATCCTACAGGCCTGATGACCATCTTTGACTGAGATAACTTGAAAGAAGATTTTTTTAAAAATGCGCAGAAGGAATAGTATTTAATTAGACTATACTAGGCATGGGAAGACCTGAATACAAGTCCTTGTCAACCACTGAAAATCACTGGGTGATTTCTCAGGCCAGCTTATTTCACAGGGACGTTTTGAGGGAGCTTTTCGCAAAGATATGAGGACAATCTGCACTGTGTGCCATGTTGGGCTCCTGAATGAAAAGAAGAACATCAAAGTTTTGCCTTTTTTTTTGTATGTAAGCTGCTGAGAATCATTTTGATTGCAGCAACATACAGGCATTTTTAATAAATAAATAAACTAAAAAATAAACACCAGTGGACTTCCGGGTGGCAAGGCGCCGCCGCCGACAGCTGCTTTTAGCTTGTCAGCTTCGCGGCTTTGTAGAACCGCCGAAAACAGCGCCGATCAGCTGTTTCGGCGGTTCGAAAGCCCCCTCCTCGGGAGAAGAGGAGGGGGTGAGTTTCCAAGTAGGGGAAGGGCTCTCTGGGGCCGTCAGGGCTTAAAGCTCTGGCGGCTGGAAGATTGAGCCCCCCCGAAGCTTGGATTTCTCCGGGCCGCGCAGCGCGTCTGCTCCGTTTTTCCTGGAGCAGAACAAGGCGAACGCAACCATCCCTGCCTACAAGAATGGACTTTGGAAGTTAATGGAAGCAGGCAGAGCGATGCAAGAGAACAAGGAGTAAGTGAACTTTTGAACTTTGGCTCAATCTACATTGAAGACTTAGAAAGTGAAAGTGCGTAGTTGCAAAAGGGGGGAAAAAATGGCGGCTAAATCTTCTTCTAAACTTCCTAAAACTGCGGGGGCTTCCCCCCTGCCGCATTCTTCAGCGCAAGTGTTAGCACCTCCTGCACCTCTACCTTCGCCTGTCTTAACAGTTAAAGTTTTGGAAGATGCTTTGGAAAAGCATTCACAGCATTTGGCTGAGATGATAGATGAGAAGATGGATGAGAAGCTGACAGAAAAATTTACAGTAATGAGGGAGGACATCTTGCTTGCATTTCAAGGCATGGCGATATGTATTGAACGCCTCGACGAAAGAGTGGAGGATCTCACTCAAAATAATACTAAACTGGATGCAAAGATACTAGAGACTGAGAATGTGGTGGATAAAATTGATTATGACTTGACATTGGTACAATATCATGAAATGGAGTTTGCTGTGAGGATAAGGGGCCTTAAGGAGAATTTAAAGGAAGATTTGAAAAAATTGGTTTCTGTTGCTCTCGAAGACGTGCTGGGAAGGCCAGCTGAAGAAATTGCAGAAGATATAGACAAAATTTTCCGTGTTAACTCCTGGATTGCGAGACAAAGGAAATTACCTAGAGATGTGGTTGTTTACTTTACAAAGAGAGCAATCAGGAATGAAGTTATTCAAGTTTCTTACAATACAAAGCTTGTGATTGCTGACCAAGAAGTTTTGGTTTTAAAAGAGATCCCTCCAAAAATCCTAAGGAAACGAAAGGAATTTGCATTTCTAGCACATGAGCTTAAGAGACGCGATGTCAGGTTCAGATGGGAGATTCCAGTGGGTATGGTGGTAATGTTTGAAGATACAAGATACCGTCTCGCTACGGTCCTGCAGGCACGTGATTTTTATAGCAATGTTTTAAAAGCAATCCCTATACCACTTCTGGAATCAATAAAGGAGGGAAAGTCTTATGATGCTGAAGGAATACAGATAGATGAGACAGCACCAGGAGTGACTCAAATTTCAACAGTAGAAGAAGCAAAGGACCAGAGGGTCACCCGAGCTGCTTCGAGACGAGCCAGGCGTGACCAAGACCAAGCCCAGCAGAATGTTGTGGAACCTTCAAAATGTACCTATAGCCAAGCTGTGGGAGGAGCGCGACCTAAAAATGTAAAAGGGATTCTGGAAGATGCGCTTCAAAAGCTTCGGGTTGCCAGAAATGGTGACTAAGTTTTTAACTTGGAATGTTAATGGATTAAACTCACCACAAAAGAGAAAGAAAATTTTTCAATATTTAAACCAATTTAAGACTGACGTTATTTGCTTACAAGAAACACATATTAGAGTTATGGACCAAAAGTATTTATCAAATTCAAGACTAGGTACACAATTTATTGCCTCTGCAGTTAACAAGAAAAATGGAGTGGTTATTTATGTTAAGAATACAATTACAGCAGAGTTAATTGAAGCTGATCAACAAGGAAGATATGTTATTGTGGACTTGTTACTAGAAGGTAAAAGAACTCTTTTGGTTGGATTATACGCGCCCAATCAACAGCAAGCTGACTTTTATAGTTTGTTACACAGCAGGATTACCCAATTGGATTACAAATCTTTTATTTTTATGGGAGATTGGAATGGTGTTTTGAATGTACAAATGGATAAGAGTGGATCTTACAGAAGTACCCCAAGTCATGCGAAATTGCCTAAATCTTTTTTTGAAATGATGGACGATATGGAATTACGTGATGTTTGGAGGGAAAGGAACTTACAAGAAAGAGACTATACTTTCTTTTCTGATAGACACCAATCTTTTTCCAGGATTGATTTTATACTATTGTCTAATGACCTTTTTTTTAGAACTAAGAGGATAAAGATTTGTTCAAAGACTATGTCTGATCACAGCCCAGTTTGGCTAGAGATTGGAAAAGACAGTAGAGAACGACGTTCCTGGCGTTTAAATGAGAATTTGTTCAGAAATCAGAAAAACGTGGAAGAGTGTAAGAAACAGATGAAGGGTTTTTTTGAAACGAATATGCATAAGGGTACTTCTATGGAAATGGTATGGGATGCTAGTAAGGCGTATATGAGAGGTGTGTTGATATATCTTAATAATAAATATAGACGCAACTTGGAATTTAGGAGGAAAGAATTGGAGACAGAGATTAAGGAAAAAGAAAAGGCTTTAATTTTGAATCCATCGGATGTGAAGATTAAAGAGACTATTAAGCTGTTAAGAGGACAATTTGATAAGTTAATGGCTGATCAGGTGGCAACTAATTTACGGTTTGCAAGGCATAATACTTTTTGCAATGCCAATAAACCAGGCAGATGGTTAGCTTATATGTTAAGAAAGAAGCAAAGGGTTTCTAATATAGATAAAATAGAACATAAGGGAAAGATTGTGTATCAACAGAATCTTATTAAGGAAACCTTTGTTGATTTTTTTTTCTAAATTATATGCTAGTGATAAGATTAATGAAACGGACATTGATTTATATTTGAAAGATTTTAGCATCCCGGTTCTTATGCAAGACCAAAAAGAAGAAATGAATCAGTTGATAACTGAGGAAGAAATATACTTGGCAATTAAACAGTTAAAAGTAGGTAAAGCACCAGGTACTGATGGTTTGACTGCTGTGTATTATAAAAATTTACAGTTTGAGATGATAAAGCCATTAAAGGAACTGTTTCAGACAATTCAAAAAGGGGGAGGAGTGCCTCCGTCTTGGAAAACTGCTTTTATTTCTTTAATTCCTAAAGAAGATCAGGACGCTACTCAAGCAAAAAACTATAGGCCAATTTCACTTTTGAATACGGACTACAAGATATTTGCTAAGGTTTTAGCTAGTAGACTTATGAGGGTATTGCAACAGGTAATCCATGATGATCAAACTGGGTTTATAAGTGGTAGACAAATGAAAAATAATGTGAGACATATAGTTGACTTGTTGGAATTTTTGGAAAGGAATAACCAGATCTCTGCAGCATTGATCTTTTTGGATGCTGAAAAAGCCTTTGATCAATTGGATTGGAAATTTTTGCTAAAAGTATTAGATAAAATGAATTTTGGGGATGAATTTTTGCAACCAATTAGGGCAATATATCAGAAGCAAACAGCTCGAATAATTGTTAATAATAGTTTGACTGAAATGTGTACTATTGAAAAGGGCACAAGGCAGGGTTGCCCGTTATCACCTTTGTTATTTGTTTTAACGTTGGAGATATTATTGATTAAAATACGGAATTCGGAAACAATTAAGGGAATTCAAATAAGAGATCAGGACTATAAATTGAGGACGTTTGCGGATGATCTGGTTATTACTTTGACACATCCAGAAAATTCTGTTATGGAATTGATGGAGTTAATATCGCAATATGGGAAAGTTTCTGGATTTAAGATTAACATACAAAAAACTAAAATTTTATCTAAAAACATGACAGCATTACAAAAGGTTTCTTTAGAAAGCTTAACTGGATTTGAAATTGTTGAAAGGGTTAAATATTTGGGGGTATATTTAGCACCCTCAAATGTTAAATTATATAAAAATAATTATGAAAAGTTATGGAATAAAGTGCAAAAAGAATTGGATAGTTGGAAAAAATTACAACTATCATTATTGGGAAGAATTGCAGCAGTAAAGATGAATGTTTTGCCAAAATTTTTATTTTTGTTTCAAATGATACCCATTCTCAAAAAGGATTCAAATTTGGAGGAATGGCAGAAGGGTATTAACAAATTTGTTTGGGCAGGGAAAAGGCCACGGGTCAAATTTAAAATCATGCAGGATACACGCGAAAGAGGTGGTCTAAGAATGCCCAATTTTAAATTATATTATGAAGCTGCTGCATTATCAGCTATAAGTGATTGGATCAATCTGACACAGGGGAGACTGTTAAATCTTGAAGGGTATGATTTGTTATTTGGTTGGCATGCATATTTACTGTATGACAAAAAGGTAGATAATGTGTTCAAAATGCATATTTTGAGGTATGCTTTGTTGCGAGTTTGGAAAAAGCACAGACAAAAGTTAAATTATAAGATACCGTTATGGGCAATACCCAAACACGCAATAGAGAATATAAATGTTGGATTTAAACATGATGTGACTACATATAAGGAAATTTTGAGCTTGGAGAGGAATGTGTGGTGTTTGAAGTCATATAATCTTTTACGAGAAAAAAAGATTGTACAAACTTGGTTTCAATATGGACAATTACAGGCCAGGTGGAAAGAAGATCAGAAGATTGGTTTTTTGATGGATGATGAAAATTTGGTAAAACAAATTAGAAATCAGGGACCAGCGCATATTAAACGGATATATCTTGCATTGATAGAGATTGACTCAGAAACAGAAATTGTTAAGGATTGTATGATAAAATGGGCACAGAATATTCAGGAAGTTATCACAATGGACACTTGGGAAAAGATTTGGGTGAGAAATGTGAAATTTACGCAAGCTCAAAATCTAAGAGAGAACTTTTATAAAATGTTTTATAGATGGCATTTAGATCCTAGAAAGTTAGCAAGTATGTATCCGAATTACCAGCCCAAATGTTGGAGATGTGGTGGCGAAGATGCAACGTATTTTCATATATGGTGGACTTGCAAAAAGATCAAACCATTTTGGATTAAAATTTGGTGGAATATGCAGAAGATATTCAAGAAAAGGATAAAGTTTTGTCCGCAATTGTTTTTACTGGGCATTATTACTGATACTATTGTGTTGGACATTAATTTGATGTTGAACTTAATTACGGCAGCGAGACTCTTAGTAGGGCAATATTGGAAGAAGGAAGAACTGCCGACTATAGAGGAATGGACTTTAAAAGTTTCCAACCTGGCGGAAATGGCAAAGATCTCAGCATATTTGAAAGATCATTCTCAACAACGATATATTGTGGAGTGGAAGAAATGGATTGATTACATCCAGAATAAATATGGGACTAAAAAGTTTCATCTAGCATTTGAATAAGTATATTGCTTGTAGTCAATTTATAAGAGCTAAAGTGCGAGAGATTTAATAGTTTATTGTTGTTAGCATATGAGAGTTTATGATTGGTTATTTTATTCTTATACCTTGTATCTAGCTCTGGGAAGTCCGGGGGGGGGG
>JAKJMR010000107.1:1158283-1177742 GCA_024449315.1 Daboia siamensis | reverse complement strand
GATAGATAGATAGATAGATAGATAGATAGATAGATAGATAGATAGATAGATAGATAGATAGATACAGGGCTTTTTTTTCTCACAGAACACTCAGAACGGAGTTCCGGCACCTTTTTTGGATGGAACCTTGTAGGGTAGGCAAGGCGGGTTGTATGACATGTGTGAGTTCCGGCACCTTTTTCTTTTACAGAAAAAGCACTGCTACCAACCAACGCAGCCACTTAAATTTCCAGAACAGTTGCGTTACTTTTGTGTTGCCAATAGCAAGGACTCTGTGAATGTTCATCTGGATTTGGATCCTCTGAATATAGTAGGTTTTACTTCTAAGGGGGACATGTAGGCTTGTCCCCTGCAAAAAGCAATATTTTGAAATATGTGGGACATTACTCTTGCTCTGACATTAAGAACTTAAATCCCTCTTTTATTCCTTTGCAAGATCTGTCTGCTTTGTCAACTTAGATTTTATACTGAATTTGACCTTTTCCCAGGATATTAAATGTCAGTAAGAATATTATTACTTTACCACCCCAGCTTAGCACTTTAGAAATTAAACTCAGCAGAATAACAATACGAGTTGTAAGAAGAATAATGCCTGACTACTGCTATTTTGAAATTCATATCATCATCATCATCATCATCATTATCATCATCATCATCATCATCATCATCATTATTATTATTATTATTATTATTATTATTATTATTATTATTATTATTATTATTATTATTATTATTTTAAAACTCTATAATTTTGGAGAAAAAAAATATTTCTGCTTAAAGCTTAATGTGTTTTCAGGTTAGACTCATATATTCAGAAGAAAGCAATATTCATTTCAATGGCACTTATTCCCAGATAATCGTGAAGTAATTTGCAGTCACGCTCATAAATTTAATTGTAAGATGTTTTGAGTGTTTTGTTTATTTGTTCTGGATGCCTTAAGTTTTATAGTGAAGACTTGCAACAGAAAGCAGTTTCCCTGAGTACAGAAATGACAGAAAAATAAGTGATCAATATTTGTACTATCAAGTTGGCCACAGTGTCTGCTTGCAGCGAGTTTTACGATTTTCATACATGCCATCAATTCTCTCTCTCTCTCTCTCTCTCTTTCCTTTCTTTTTCCTTCCTTCTTTCCTATCTTTCTCCCTTCCTTCCTTCCTTTCTTTCTTTCTTTCTTTTTCTTTCTTTCTCTTTTTTCTTCCTTATTTCATTTCTTCCTTCCTTCATTTTTTCTTTCTTTCTCCCTTCCTTCCTTTTTCTTTCTTCCTTCCTTTCCTCTTCCTTCCTTTTCTTTCTTTCTTTCTTTCTTTCTCTTTCTTTCTTTTTCTTCCTTTTTTCCTTATTTCATTTCTTCCTTCCTTCCTTCCCTTTTTTCTTCTTTCTCCCTTCCTTCCTTCCTTTCCTTTTTCTCTTTCCTTTCTTTTTCATCCTTCCTTTTTTCTCTTTCCTTTCTTTCCTTCCTTTTTTCCTTTCTTCCTCCCTTCCTTTCCTTTTTTTCTTCCTTTTATTTGTCCCTTCCTTGTCTCTTTTTTCTTTTTCTTTCTCCCTTCCTTCCTTTTCTCTTTCTTCCTTCATTTCTTTTTTCCTTTTCTTCTTTTTTCTCTTTCTTTCATCCTTCCTTTCTTTCTTTCTCTTTCTTATTTCTTTTTTTCTTAACTTCTTTCTTTCTTTTTGTCTTGGATAGGGGAAAAAAGCTGCCTCTTTTCATTATCCAGGGGGCAACGCCAACTACAGTGGCCAGTCAGTCACAAGGAGCTTGGCCGAATCCTCCGATCACCCCGACAGCAACGAGACCGAGTGGCGAGAGAACATCGACATTGTCATGAACTGGTTTGCTGAAGAAGATTTTGATTTTGTCACACTTTATTACGGGGAACCTGACCATACTGGACATTACATTGGCCCGGAGACTGAGGAGAGGAAAAAAATAATCCAGCAGATTGACCGAACCCTGGGTTACCTGCTCAGTGCCATAGAAAAACATGGATTGAAGGATATTCTCAATGTCATAATTACATCCGACCATGGTATGACCACCGTCAAAAAGGCACCGCAGGTCAAGGAGATCTTGTTGAAAGATTACATTAAATTCCAAGATGTCGCGAAGTTTGACATTGTGGATTATGGAGGGTTTGGGATGATACTACCCAAACCAGGGAAAGAAGAAGAAATTTACCAGCTCTTAAAAAAGGCTCATCCTCACTTGCGTGTCTACAAAAAGGAAGAGTTTCCCGAACGTTTCCATTATACCCGGCACGAGCGTGTGTTACCGATCCTGCTTTATGGAGATTCTGGTTACGTGATCAACGGGGTAAGTTTTGGGTAGAAATCACAGGTGGATATGGAAATATTGCATCATCATATGTAGGAACTTGGGTTTTTAAAAAAAAAAAAAAAAAAAGCCAAGAGGAATTATGCAAAGCTAACTGAGGTCAGTTACAGGTAGTCCTCGACTTACAACTGTATGAAACTCAACAGCACAGATCAAAGTGACTTATGACAGTTTTTCACACTTATGACTCTTGCAGCATCCCTGTGGTCACGTGACTTACATTCGGTTGCTTGGCAACTGGTTCACATTTATGACGGTCACAGCGTCTCCTGGAGTCACGGAACCACCTTTTTTGACCTTCTGACAAGCAAAGTCAATGGAGGAGAACTGAGATACTTAATAACCATGTCACTCATTTAAGAACCGCAGTGATTCACTTTGTAACGTGGGACGAAACTCACTCAACAAATTTCTCGCTCAGCTACATAAATCCTGGGTTCAGTTATGGCCGTAAGTCACTAGCTGCAATTGATCTCCCTTCTTCCCTGTTCCCCCATCACTGTTGCATCAAATTAAAACCTTTGTAGTTATTGCTAAAGCTGGATGGTGAACGATTCAGACCCAAGAAAGGTAAACGCAACTTCAGAGACACATGGTCAAACAGTCAAACTTACTGATGAGAAGAAGTCAGAGGTGGTGGTGATGACATCAGAGCTTCTGAATGAGAAGCTCCCTTGAAGGTTTCATTGGGAAAACCTGAATCGAATAGTGCTAGTGAGGACAATTAACCAGTGGAACAGCTTGCCTCCAGAAATCGTGGGCGCTCCATCCCTGGAGATTTTTAAGAAGAGGCACTTGTCAGAGATGGTATAGGTCTGTGGTGGCAAACCTATGGCACACATGCCACAGGTGGCACGCAGAGCCCTCTCTGTGGGCACGCGCACTCTCGTCCCATTCCTAGGCCTTCAGCTGGGTTTTATAAAACCTTTTCGCTTTAGGCCTCCGCCACCATGGGCAAAAAAAAAAAAGGTCATTGAATCAATCAATTTCAACTTCTCACAGGGGAAAAAAAAGATCTCACAAAGTTGGAATTGATTGATTGAACGTTTTAGTCCCACCCAGTCTGCTGTTACCACCGCAGCCACACCCACCCAATTGGCTACACCCACCTAGCACTCAAAGATACATAAGTGAGGTTTGGGTTGCAGTTTGGGCACTCGGTCTCTAAAAGGTTCGCCATCACTGGTATAGGTTCTCCTGCTGGAGCAGGGGGCTGGACTAGAAGACCTCCAAGGTCCCTTCCAGCTCTATTCTATTCTATTCCATTCCATTCCATTCCATTCTTACTCTACATTCTATTCTATTCTATTCTATTCTATTCTATTCTATTCTATATTCTATTCTATCCCATTATTCTATTCTATTCTATTCTATTCTATTCTATTCTATCCCATTCTATTCTATTCTATTCTATTCTATATTCTATTCTATCCTATTCTATCCTATCCTATCCTATCCTATCCTATCCTATCCTATCCTATCCTATTCTGTTCTACTTTTGGCACATTTTTCCTGACATTGGGTTGGCCACCTAGGGGAGAAAATGTTGGAGTACAAAATGAATCTGTGGGATGACCATGGAGCTGTGTTCTTATGTGAAGAGTTAACTATCCATAAGCATTCCAGCTCTCAGACCTGGCAGACAGAATCAGAAAGAGATGTGGTGGGTCATATAGCCCATCTCTTATTGGATGAAGGAAATCTGAAACTGAATAATTCCCAACTGGTGGCCATTCAGTTATTCTAAAATCATTATCCATATCAGGTCTGAGGTACAATCTAATAAGGCAGTATCTCCTCATTGACATCTGCCCTTGGTCGTCATCTCCTCCTTCTTCTCGTCCTCCTCTTCCTCCTTCTATTCTTCTCCTTCTCCTCCTCCTCCTGCTCCCACTCTTGCTCCTCCTCCTCCTCCTCTTCTTCCTCTTCCTCCTCCTCCTCCTCCAGTCCTTTTTCTCTTCTTTTCCTTCTCCTCCTTCTTCTTCCCACTGTAAAACGAAAGAGCTTCCAGCCTGCGGCATTATCATTATTTTCAAGAATGTAAGCATGTCTCCTGTTAAGATCTTGCAGTTCCCATAGGCATTCTCGGAGAAAAGAAACACAGTAGGTTGCAAAAGCCAGGACTGTGCTCGTAAGCAAGCCTACCACCCAGGCCAAAAGAAGTCAGCTTAGTTGCTACAGACCATCCTTGGAGACTTGAGGTCAGGGCAATCAGCAACCCCATCTATTTTTTTGTTATTTATTTTTTGGGGTGAATTGGTGTTTGGTCACTGACACTTCTGAGATTCCAAAAGTGCGCACCAGTCTAAAAAAAAGGTTGCATTTCCCTGCTCTAATATTGAAGTAATGTTAGTTAATACATTAACTCTCGTTACAAGAGAAATCAATGTAAACCCCTTTTCATTTAAAGCATTCTTTCCTTAGCCTATTAACCGCTATTAGCATTTCACATTCCCCCACCGGCTCTGACATCCTCAACTGATCAATAAACAATAAAATGTAATTTCACACAGAAAGGTGGCCGTTGCATAATGGGATTTTTAATTCCTCACATGGTGACCTTTCCTTCTGAGCTTCTCTGTTCTTATCATCTATAAACATGCCAGTGCTTGGGAGATGTTCTAAAAAAACCACCAACCCAAATCTGCAAGTTGCAGTAGATCACAGCGCTTGCCACTGGCATCTAATAGAAACAACTCCTTCCCATAATTATTGGAAATGGTGGGACAATTTACCATACAGGTAGTCCTTGACTTACAACCATTGGGTTTAGTGACCGTTCGAAGTTACAGCAGCACTGAAAAAATGATTTATGGCCGGTGTTGTCACGTACGACCGTGGCAGTATCCCCGTGGTCAACTGATCAAAATTTGGGGTTCCGATAAGGGGCACTATGAGAAGGTCTCCAAATATTGGTTGTCAAGACCGCCTTTCCAGCCATCCGTCACACAGCTCAAAAGCCCCTCTTCACATCTCTGGGGCTACACCTAACATTACTTTAAGCAGGGGACTCTTTGCTCTTCACCTTTGTAGTTTTCGAGTAGAGCAACAGTGACATGTAGTGGCCACTACAGTAGCAAGTCCAGAGGGCTGCTCAATTTGCTCAGTGGGACTGTGAAAAGAGTTAGAGACTGCAGAACGTCTTCTGCTAAGCATTGATTCGCCCTTAGGAAAAGCAGAAACCTTGGTGGGATAGACAGTACGATGCCCCTGCCCTTGGCATTATTTAATTGTATGTTTTCATTCATCGGCACGATGCAAGCTAAAAGGAGAGCATTGTTCCTTCCTAAAAAAACATTCAGTCAAGAGACAACTAAAGAAACACTGCAAGGTGGGGCTTTGCTCCAACAGGACCCTCCCTTCCCCAACCAGAGAGAGACAACCTTGGGGTGACAGTCCCAGGGACCTAATAAGTTGCCCAACTTCATCACGTTGCCTTCTGGCTCAGGGAACTTCACGAAGGGAGTATTTTGTGAAATCAGAGGGAGGGAAGGGAAGGGAGGGAGGGAGGGAGGGAGGGAAGGAAAGAGGTAGGAAGGAAAGGAGGGAAAGAGGTAGGAAGGGAAGGAAGGAAGGAATCTAGCTTTATGTGTTGAAGGAAGGAAGGAAGGAAGGAAGGAAGGAAGGAAGGAAGGAAGGAAGGAAGGAAGGAAGGAAGGAAGGAAGGAAGGAAGGAGGGAGGGAGGGAGGGAGGGAGGGAGGGAGGGAATTCCTGAGCCAGCCAGGAATTCTGGGAGCTGAAGTCCACAAGTCATAGAGGGGCCATCGTTCCCAACCTCTGGTTTTGTCATTGGAGAGATCCATGTATACCTTCTCTGGGTTTCTTCCGTTCCTCCCAATATAAATCTGACAGGGGAGGGAGAACTAGTGACCTGAAAGATTATCAGTCACCAGCAGCCCTAATTAGTAGCCCCTCAGCACATCTTGTAATTATCAATTCCACAATTACGTTAGAGTTGGCTTAATTATAAGCACAATACATTCCTCTCCCAATCTTTTGCGAGGTGCGTTATTAAGACTGCTTCTTTCAATGTTCTTTTCAGAGGTGGATTATCTACGTCAACAAAGGAGACCATGGTTTCGACAATGAAGGCATGGACATGAAGACCATCTTCAGAGCTTTCGGTCCTGATTTCAAAAAAGGCTATTTAGCAGAAGCTTTTGACAGCATCCACATTTATCCTCTGATGTGCAAGCTCCTAGGAGTCCAGCCAGAAGTGAACAATGGCTCCCTGGCAGTTACTGAAGAGATGCTCCGCACATCAGCATCGGGCAAATTCCTTTCCTAAGTTTTGCGATAATAAGTCTCCTCTTTCTCCTGATCTCCATCTAGCTTTGACATAGGGTACAATCCATCATCAAAGATAATCCATGCTTTTTTCCCTTTGCCTTGTAAAGAAAAAAAAAAGGATGGTTTATGGAAGATCATAGGTGGGAAACATATATTTATCTCTGTATTTGTCGAAATCTTTCGAGATCTGAAACCAGTAAGTGATGGGCCACCTTAACACAGCAATGCGTTGCTAGCAGCAAACCCAACATTTCCTGTTGAAAGGAACTTCAGGAAAGTAGGATGTCAAGTTTCCGATGTATGGGCTTTTCAAGTGACTCTGAGGCATTGTTTACCTTTGATGTTGTTAGCTGCAAAGTTGTGTCCAACCCATCGCAACCCCATGGACAACGTTCCTCCAGGCCTTCCTTTCCTCTACCATCTTCTGGAGTCCATTTAAGCTCACACCTACTGCTTCAGTGACTCCATCCAGCCACCTCATTCTCTCTCGTCCCCTTCTTCTTCTCTTGCCCTCAATCTTTCCCAGCATTAGGCTCTTCTCCAGTGAGTTCTCATTAGGTGGCCAAAATATTGAAGTTTCAACTTCAGGATCTGGCCTTCTAAAAAGCAGTCAGGGTTGATCTCCTCTAGGACTGACCGGTTTGATCGCCTTGCAGTCCAAGGGACTCGCAGGAGTCTTCTCCAGCACCAGAGTTCAAAGGCCTCAATTCTTTGGTGCTCAGCCTTTCTTATGGTCCAGCTTTCACTGTCGTACATTGCAACTGGGAAGACCATAGCCTTGACTATACGCACTCTTGTTGGCAGGGTGATGTCTCTGCTTTTTAGTGTGCTGTCTAGATTTGCCATGGCTTTCCTCCCGAGGAGCAAGCGTCTTTTAATTTCTTGGCTACAGTCCCCATCTGCAGTGATCTTGGAGCCCAGGAAAATAAAATCTGTCACTACCTCCATTTCTTCCCCATCTATTTGCCAGGAATTGAGAGGGCTGGATGCCATGATCTTGGTTTTCTTAATGTTTACCTTAAAAGTCCTTAATTTAGCCTAATACACCGGCAAATGCTTACTCGAAGGAAGCTGGAATCTGAAATCTCCGCCCCCTTGCACAATATTTTAAACACAATTCTCCACCTTTCCAATTTTGTCGTTAATCATATTCTCCAATTAAATTTAAAGAATCAGTTTCCCTTCCACCAAGTTCTTATCTTCTTTAATTTCAGACAGCCTTGAGGTACAATCCTCCTTCTCCCAGCTTTAACCCTATCTCTTAAAGCAATACACAAGTCTAACATATGAAATAGCTGCTTCTTCATCTCTTGTCAAGCAAGAACATTCGATATTAGCAGCGTTGACATAGGAATTGCTCACAAGAAGGCAATAGAGATGAGGAAGTAATAGAAATACACCTTCAAAAGGGATGGAGGGAATTGGGCAAGTTTAATCTCATACAAAAAAAAAATGCAGACTGGGTATCATCTTTCCCTCACAGAAGAAAGTCATACTCTGATCGTCATTACTCTAGATAGGAACAGCAGTTTTTAATGCAGGCCTTCTTAGATTAGCAATCCTTCGGTCATCTCATCACCCTAGACACCTTGTGGTTGGACTACTGCAACTTGCTGTGTAGGGAGCAGCCCTTGAACACTTCCCAGAAGCTTCAACTGTTCCAGAATGCAGCAGATGGATGATTATGCCTCAGTGTGCCCACGTAAACGCTTCTACTTCATGAGCTGCACTGGTCACCCGTGTGGTTCCAGGTGCAATTCAAGAGGCTGGTGGCTACTTATAAAGCCCTACATGGCATAGGGCCCATCCTATTTCCATATCTATCGGACCACTTTGATTCAACGTAGTTAGCATGCTCTAGGTTCCTTTGATTAAACAATGCCATCTTTTGGGACCCCAGAAGCAGGCTATCTGTGTCACAGCACTTAACTTCTAGAGGTCCCCCCACCATGAGATCTAGGGTCCCCTCCCCCCGCTACTGTGCTGATGCATTGGATGGCCTGGAAGATTTGGCCCCTCACCCAGGATTTTGACTAGGACGGTGATGTGGCCCTTTTCTGCTTTGTGTGGAATTGCTTCTCGTTATTACCTGATTTTTGCATCTTTTGATCCTTTGTTGTATTATTGTATTGTTTTAATTTTTTTTCCCTGTGTCTTTGTTTGTGAACTGCTGGAGTTGCTGAGAGACAGCCGATGTAAATATTCAATAAATAATTTTTTTTAAATGATTATTTCCCAGTTGGTTGTGTTTTTCTCAGATCACATGCTGGAATGAAAAAAAAAAAACAGAGTTGGCACATTTTCAGCTCGATAAAACTATTCTAGTGAAAAAAAAAATCTGGATCTGTACATAACTTCAATCAACCTGCAGTTTTGAGAGCTGCTCGTTTCTGTTCTTATTTCTCTTCTTTGGGTGACCCAAAGCTTCCTTTCTGGATTTTCTTTGGTCCTTTAAACAACCGGGCTGTCGCGGAATAATTAACATTCCGACCAGAGGAGGATGGACCGTGGTTCATTTGCATGGTGAATATCAAAGAAAGAAAATCCGAGGCATATTCTATTGTAAAACTTTTAATGAGAAAACAAAAGACCTAAACTGACTACATTCTCTCATCAGGCAGAAGAGAAAAGTAAGAAGTAACTGTGAGAAACTTTTTCTAGGCATGCACCCAAAACAGTCTAAAACCATAACATAGCTGGACATATGAGATTCACTATGGTTACATGATAAGATAATAACACAGGTGCAGAGAGTGGAGGAAAAAAATGTACAGACAGAAACGAGCTGCTGACAAAATTAAAAAGAAAAATGCCCCTTTGATCTAGTTGTGAAGGCGCTGAACCAGAAACTGGAAGATTGTGAATTCCAGTCCTTTTTTTGGACACACAGGTATTCCTCAAAGTGCGATCACAGTTAGGACCAGAATTTTTTGTTGCTAAACAAGGTAGTTGTAAATAAGCCACACCTGATTTTTACGACCTTTTTTTAAGCCATGGCTGTTAAGTGAATCACTGTAGCTGTTAAGCAAATAGTTCGTTCACCAGACAAATCTGTCTTCTCCCACTGACTTCGCTTGTCAGAAGCAGATGGGAAAGTCATCAATTCTGATCATGTGACACTCCAATCACACTAAATACATGCAGGGTCTGAGCATCCAAATTTTGATCACATAGCCATGGGGAGATGGTCGTAAGTGTGAGGCCCTTTTGTAAGTCGCTTGTTTTCAGTGCTGTTGTAGCCTCGGTCACTAAATGAATGGTTGTAAGTCAAGGACTATCTGCAGAAACCAGCTGGAGGACTTTGGGTTGGTCAACTGGGTCCAACTGACCTGAACAAGCTGTTGTAGAAGTAGGGAAATAGGAGGCAGTAGCAATAGGTGCACCATGTTGAGTTGTACAAACTAAATTGGCATAGATATCAAACACATGAATATTAACATGCATTAAACTGTCCCACACTGGACAATCACCCCATTTCTAGAGGACAATTGTTGGACCTGCAACAACTTAAATCTCTAGATAAAAACGACCCTTGGCTCTATTTGGCGAGAAAGGTATAGTTCTATTAGAGCAGGCACGTCAAACACGCAATGTCACATGACATCGCGCGATGTATCGGAGCTTTTTCCCCATTGCTGGCAATGGGGTGGGCGTGGTTTTGTTGTGACGCGTCCAGCCCGCGGACCGGCAGTTTGACACCCCTGTATTAGAAGTGCACTGCAGTGTTGCAATGCCAGAACTGAGAATTGCATGCCAAAATCCCTACGTTCTACTTTTCCTCCCTTATCGATCCCTCGTTGTCCACCCTAGTGTAACCAATCACGATCAGGCAAGATGTTTTCATAACGGTCAGTCCAAGCACAGTTTGATATGCAGCTCCCTCCTTCTTCCAGCCGGGTGTCCTTGAGGTAGCGTCTGGAGAAGATACAGCACATATTTTCATTTCCCCAAGCATTCCCGCCTCCTCATTCCTTCTCCCCACAGTTCATGGCACTCTTGTCACCACATAGCAAAGCACAAGCAAACATAAGGTGGCAGTTGACAACAATGAAGATTCAAAGAAAGTACCATTCCTTGTTGTTATGTGCTGTCTTTACTGTGTCCAGAGCCTGAGTGTGAGCACTAGGTTCATAGATTACACTAAGCCAGGGGTCTCCAAACTTGGCAACTTAAAGACTTGTGGACTTCAACTCTGAGAATTCTGAAAGTTGAAGTCCACAAATCTCGAAAACTGTGAAGGCTGGACACACTCCGCACTAAAGCCTAATTTAGATTTATTGAATAGATCACAGACTGACACTTTACTCACTGAGCTAAACCATATTGCAATTTGTTTAACTTTGCTTATGGTGCAAATCCAATCATTTGTGATTTAGTTATACGTCCTGTCTTCACTGCCTCCTCCTTCACTTTGGAGAAACATTTTCAATTTCTAGCAAACAATAGGACAGCAGATGCTTCATTTGGGATGCCATCTATCTCTGGGTAAAAAGCGTATTAAGACCATTTCTGCAATCTGTTAGAAGCTACCTATGAACTGAACTAACAGAGGCAAAATGCACCCATAAAAAACTCATTTTCAAAGTTGGCACATATGCTGCGGGCTGGTTTTGTGGACTGTGAAATGGGGAAGCATCCTTCTTACCCATAAACAGCGTTAACGGAGGGAATAATAGAATTGTAAAAAGCAAAACTGCGTCACTCGAGATAACTTAAGACCAGATAAACTTGTCCGTTTGCTAAGAAAAACTTTTGCAAACAAAGGGGCACAGGTTAGGAGAAGGATTATACCTGAATTTGGGAAGACCAAGAGATCCTTCTTCAACTCCAACCCTATTGAGATACAGAGAGAGAGAGAGAGAGATGATAGACAGATAGACAAATAACTTTTATTATCATTTTTTACTGTGGGCACAATTGCACACATTAAAAATGAAATTTAGTTGCTTGGTCTCAAAGTGTACACATACATAAAAAAGGTAAAAGGTAAAGGTTCCCCCGCACATGCGTGCTAGTCATTTCCGACTCTAGGGGCCGGTGCTCATCTCCGTTTTGAAGCCGAAGAGCCAGCGCT
This sequence comes from Daboia siamensis, assembly GCA_024449315.1. Lineage (NCBI taxonomy): Eukaryota > Metazoa > Chordata > Lepidosauria > Squamata > Viperidae > Daboia > Daboia siamensis. Next base: position 1,166,047 of record JAKJMR010000107.1, on the reverse strand, counting down.
TGTCCGAGGACGTCTCCGTGGTCATGTGGCCGGCATGACTAGACGCCAAAGGCGCACGGAACACTGTTACATTCCCACCATAGTGGTCCCTATTTTTCTACTTGCATTTTTACGTGCTTTCGAACTGCTAGGTTAGCAGAAGCTGGGACGAGTAACAGGCACTCACTCTGCTACGCGGCACTCGGGATTCGACCTGCCAAACTGCCGACCTTCTGATTGACAAGCTCAGCGTCCTAACCCACTGAGCCATCGCGTCCCTACACATACATAACACACATTTAAACATACTAAATACATCTTATGTATAGACCTACACCCTTACATATAAGTAGCATATAAATATTAATCACTTTCCATCTTAAATACATAACGGAAGGAGGAAGCCTGAGAGTTCACAAGGTTGATACTGCATGGAACAAAACTGTGACTGAATCTGGATGTTCTGCTTCGGATACCACGGAGCCCCCTCCTCCCAGAAGGGAACAAGGAACACAGGTCGTGGAGAGGATGTGTAGCGTCCCAGGCAATCTTGTGGACCCTGCTCAAGCAACGCTTATGTGCTATGTCCTAATATCCTATTCAAATCCAAAAACTGAAATGATTAATTTAATAACTGTAGCAAGAAAGGTCATAAAATGGGGGCAAAACTCATTTAACAACTGTCTTGCTTCTACAACAGAAATTTTGGGGTCATTGGGGTTGTAAGTTAAGGACTACCTGTATTTTTTTTCATATAGATCCATATTTTCATCAGGAGTTGCTTTCAGCTCCTAATGACATGCGTTTTGTCCATGATGAGCTATCCCTCAATCTAGTCTTACACAAAAACGATGATATAAATCTAACAAATGCATAAACAAATAAGGCTTAATGGTCATATTGGCTGGAGTTGGTGAGAGACGTAACCCAGAACATCTGGATAGCATTGACTAGGTAGCTGATAAAAATATTTCTTTCTTCCAAATCCTGCCTACTTCAAATCTTGGAGTGGAGGCTGAAGAGTGGAGGCTTGTTCAGATTTATGCTAAATGAAAGGAGCAGCACTTGTCCCCCTTCATGTCCTTTTAAAAAATAAAATTCAATCACATGCCCAACAGATTGTGTATCGAACACCGAACTACAACAGAATTAATGTGTATGCTTCCCTGTATCTAACTTCATTTCAGGAGCTCCGCTTGCCAGGAATATAACCATTTCAACTCTTCTCCATTACACTTCAAAAACAGCACTCCCAACAATTAATTTAGTGAACATTCAGAGTTACAACGACATTGAAATCATGTGACTTATGGTCCTTTTTCATACTTATGACCGTTGCAGCAACCCTGTGGTCACGTGATCAAAATTTGGATGCTTGGCAACTGGCACCTATTTATGACGGTTGCAATGTCCCCGGGGTCACCTGATCCCCTTTTGCGATCTTCCGACATGCAAAGTCAATGGGGAAGCCAGATTCACTTCACAACTGTGACAACAAAAGGTCACCAAATGAGGCAAAACTCACTTAATGACTGTCTTGTTTAACAGTGGAAGTCTTCGGCTCAATGATAGTTGTTCAGTGGAGGGTACCTGGGGTCTAACCACTCTGCACAGAGAACAGGGACTCAACCTATTTTCCAAAGCACCAGGAGGCAAGACAAGAAACCATGGATGGAAACTCATCAAGGAGAGAAGCAGCCTGGAATTAAAGAGAAATTTCCTGACGGTGAGAGCAATTAACCAGTGGAACGGCTTGCCTCCAGAGGTTGTGGGCTCTCTATCACTGGAGATCTTTCAGAAGAGACTGGACAGCCATTCCTCTGACATTGCTACCGGATCTCTTGCTTGAGCAGGGGGTTAGACTAGAAGACCTCCAAGGCCCCTTCTGACTCTGGTTACTCTGTTACCTACTACCCAGAAACATCTCCAGCTCAGTGCTGCACTGGGAATGAACCGCCCGCAGCCAGGCTGGCACCGTCGCAAAGGCGCGCACACGCCTTGCCACAGACTCACCCTCGAGGGCGGGTAGGTGGGCGCGCCCCCGCCGCGGAACCTTCCCCCACCACACCCCCGGAAGGCCAAAGGAGGAGGAGCCGATGGAGGAAGGAAGGCAGGCCCTGGAAGGGGAGGCAGCGCTCGGCTTCCAGAGGGGCTTCCTAGCCGGGAAGCGCCTGGCCCGGCTCCCCTGGGAGGTGAGCGCAGCCTAGCGCACAGCGGCGCCCGGGGGCGCTCGCTTGCACCAGCAGCGGGGCGCCTTAGCGCTTATGGAGAGACGCGCGAGTGGGGGAGGGACGGGGGGAAGGGCTTAAAAATGTTACCAGATTTTTTTATTTTTATTATTTGGGGTGGGGGCGGGGGCGGGGTGGGGGTGGAGAAGAGATCGCAGGTTGGGGAGGCGAGGAGGGGGCTGGCATCTTCCCTTCTGGATGCCCCCGCCCCCGTTTTGTTAGCCTGCCAGACACGGGGCTCGTGCTGCAGTATCCAGAACTGCTGGGAATTGCGATTCCCTGAACATCTGGATTAGAACCCGGCGGCTTTTGCTCCCGCTTTGGGCTTGACTTCAAGGCTCACTTAACGGCAAAAGCTCTGAGCTCCGTTGTGGTCGTAAGTCGAGGAATACCTTCCCTGAAAATGAGACTTAGGCAGCTAGTCCCTCCCATCCCATCCCATCCCAGCGGTGTATAAATAAAATTATTATTATTATTATTATTATTATTATTATTATTATTATTATTATTATTATTATTATTATTATTATTATTAACACCAGCTGCCTGCAATTAGTGCAGGTTCGCGTCCCACCAGGCTCAAGGTTGACTCAGCCTTCCATCCTTCCGAGGTAGGTAAAATGAGGACCCAGATTGTTGGAGGCAATAAGCTGACTTTGTAATAATGTCTCTTGGGGTGTGTGTGAAAGCCCTAACAAGCAGGCATATACATAGAATGAAGGCTACTGCTAAGCTTGTAAGCCGCCCTGAGTCTTCGGAGAAGGGCGGGATATAAATGGAATTAAAATAAATAATAAAATCAATATTATTATTATTATTATTATTATCCTGCCTCCGGCTTTAGTTTCTTCTCCTTGCCTTTCCGACAAACCGCCTTGCCTTCCCCCCCCCCAGTTAGTGCTAAATTGTGGGGTGCTGTGGCTGAAAATCATGTGGCCTCACAGCTCTCTTCCCCCTTTATTATTATTATTATTATATTATTATTATTATTATTATTATTAAAATTTATATGCCGCCCTTCTCCCTAAGGACTTAGGGCGGCTTCTTTCCTCCGCAAAAGAAAAGGCTCTCTGCACATACTCGCAGCTACCATATTCCTTTGCTTCCCCCTTTTCCCTATTAACAGCTCTTCCCTGAGCTGAATTGAGAGAGAAGCCCCCTGCCTCTTTTTTTTTTTCAGACCCTAACTCCAGGTTTCCATTTTTTTTCTGCCACGCACAGAACAAATGTGACTTTTTTTTAAATAAAAAAAAAACACCAAAAAAATCACTTTTAAAAAACCTTGGATTTCATAGAACACAGAAATTGGTCATTGCTGCATATAAAAAATAAAATGATGCTTCCGCAAGCTATAGTTCATTTAACCGCCTTTCCTTTCCTTTAAATCGTACGTGTTTTGTTGTTCTAGAGCCTTGAAGAGATCCTAAAATATTCAAAGGATTCCTCTCCATTTTTGGCTATTCTACAGAAGGTAAAGATTTCTTTGGAAATGGGTCTTATTTATTTTTCCACAATTTTCCCAGGCAAATTGATGGAGAAACTGAGAAACTGAGTGGGGCTTTAAGGGGTAACCCCTAGTAAGGAAGGGGAGTGCAAGACATTTTTACATCTTTGTTTTGCACCAATTAGGCACAAAACAGTATCTCCCGGCTGAGTTCATGCCTCCCTCAGAGCTAAGATGTGAAGCTTTTTAGTTTCATTTTTATGTGTTTTGTGGACATGGCCCTTGCAGTTTTGCAAATCATGAGTTATAGCAATAGCAATAACACTGACTTGTACACCGTTTCACAGTGCTTTGTAGCCTTCTCTGAGCAGCTTACTATGTCAACATATTGGTTGTTTCCTTGCAGACGTTTCATTACCCAAACTAGGTAAACATCTGCAAGGAAACAGCCAAGCTCAGAGAGCACCAGGGACCCTAAGTTGAGAGGTCGTTTTGTCACATGGGCATCTGGCTCTTCTTTTCCTTTTCAGACGGTGCTTCATCCACTCTGCTTGAAGTATCCTCCATCTGTTCAATACAGAAGACGGTTCTTATCAGAGCTGATCAAAAAGGTACGGTTGGGTTTGTGGGGATCATCATCATAATAGTAATAATAACAATAATAATATCAACAATAATAACAACAACTTCCGAATACAGATAGATCGCCATTTGGAACACAACACGCCAGATATCGCAGTCGTAGAGAACCGAAGCGTACAGCTGATTGATATCGCTGTACCAGGAGATGCCAGAGTCGAAGAAAAAGATCTGGGGAAAATTACGAAATACCGCGACCTGGCCATCGAAACTGCGCGATTATGGATGAAACGCGTAACAGTGATACCCATCGTCATCGGGGCACTGGGAACTAGGTCCAAAAACTTTGCAAAATATATCAAGAAATTGCAGCTTCCTACAATAACTCCAGTAAAGCTACAAAAAACTGCGCTACTCGGAACATCTTACATTTTAAGGAGATACCCGGTTGATACCTAGGATGCTGGCAGCAACCCATGTCAACCATTAGTGCCAGTCAGTTTGAGTGACTGAGTTTCATGTTTTATGAATAAATGTTTTATATAATAATAATATAAAAATAATAATAAAGTTGGAAGGGACCTTGGAGGCCATCTAGTCCAACCCCCTGCTCAGGCAGGGAACCCTATACCATTTCAGGCAAATGGCTGCCCAGTCTCTTCTTAAAAACTTCCAGTGTTGGAGCATTTGCAGCATTCAAAGCTTCTGGATCACATAGGTTAAACCACAGGTCTGCAACCCGCATCTCTGGAGCTGCATGCGGCTCTTTCAGCTGTCTCCTGCGGCTCCCAGTCCTCTGCCATGTGCAGTCCAAAAAAAAAAATGGGACTAAAAAAGTTCAACCAATCAATTCAAATATGCAGGGTAGGTACATATCTCGCCTTGGCTCCACTCTTCAGTCAAACCCTGTTCTGCGCATGTGTGCATGTACGCACATGTGCACACATTTATTGTGGCTCCCAGTTTTTCCTTTTGTGAGGGAACCGGTTCCGAGTGGCTCTTTCACTGTTTCAGGTTGCTGACCCCTGGGTTAGACTACTGTAATGATCTCCTCATGAGACTGTCCTTGAAGACAGCCCAGAGTGATATTTCTCAACCTTGGCACCTTAAAGATGTGTGGACTTAAAATCCCAGAATTCCCTCGCCGAGTCCATAGACCTTCAAGGGGGCAAGGTTGGTAAACATTGGTCCAGAAGCTCTCGGAGTTCTGACTGTAGCCTGGAATCCAGTCAAACTCTACTGGTTGTGGTGAGATTTCAGAGAAAGGTCATTTTATATTGAAGCTGAATTAAAGGTGCAGCTTGGGGTTTTAATGAAGCTGGCTGAAAGATTTCCTGTTTTGCGACTCCCTTTGCTACCCAAATATGCCCTGTTTCAAGAAGCTCTAAATGGGCAGATTTACAAGTAAAATAAAAAATAATAGTCTGGAATATACCTATCAACAAGGTTTCCTTAACCACTATCAGATTCCTTGATCTTTTTTAATTAGACCTTTATTCTAATAACAACGGGAATGTGGCTGCCACCTGGATTTATTTATTTTTTTTGACCTTTTAGCAATTTCCAGTAATATTTGGAATAATTTGCTATTTTTGATATATTTATTTTTAAATGGCATCGAATGGTTTATTTTTAAGATGGTAACTACATATTTTGACCCCCTACTGTAAACTTTGATACAAATATATCAAATGATTTTGATACCAATTTTGAGGAAAGTTGGATTGTATCTTGAGATTAATGCCTCGCCTCTCAGTTGGAAGAGGTTTAATTTTTTTTCCTATCGATGTCTGCTTGCATGACCCTGTCTTGCTATTTATAAAAAGCAGACAATCCTGGCAATTATTCTGCAGCCAGGTTACAGGACGTGTTGTGGAAAGAAATAAAAATAAAATCTCGATGGGTCGCTTTGTTTTCTGTCTGGATCATCTTCCCAAATTAGTATCTTCTGCTGTCTTTTCCTTCATTGCAGCATGAATCGACAAGCGCTGAGCCTCTGGATCAGCTCTACGAAGCCCTTGGGGACGTCCTAAAGACCGAAGAAGTCACACACTGTTACAAAAGCTACTTCTTGGTAAGCAGGAAATTTCTTCTTGTTGTTTTTTTTGTTTGTTTGTTTAAAAAAAATCAAGCGTGAACAGTGCAACTTATCTTTAAATCTTCAGGTTCCGCCTTCACATTCACCTTACATGGATTCTACTAGAATCTGGAGCCTAAGCTAGAAGTCACGGCACACACTAAACTTATAATGGTTTTGTTAAAATTGTCTCTGTAGAGGATTATGGCCATAGCCTTAAAAAATATGTTCAGCTGTTGTTAGGAAAACGTGAGTTCAGGAAAACAGGAACGGTTGAGAAAGAAACTCAAGGTTGACGTACCTTGAACCTCTTTTTTTGGGGGGGGTGCAAGAAGAGGGGGGGAAGAGAATCTCTTCCAAGTTTTGAAGATTTTGTTGGTATACAATAAAGTTAAGTTCTAATAGGGCTGTTTCCAGCTCTGATCTACCTCAGAAGGCTCACACGTGAGTCAAGCTAAACTTTGGAAGAATTTATGGATGCGTTCACGTAGAGCCTTGGTGGAGCAGCGGGCTAATGCCTCCTTAAGTAACACCAGCTGCCTGCAATTAGTGCAGGTTCGAGTCCCACCAGGCTCAAGGTTGACTCAGCCTTCCATCCTTCCCAGGTAGGTAAAATGAGGACCCAGATTGTTGGGGGCAATAAGCTGACTTTGTAATAATGCTGCTTGGGGGTGTGTGAAAGCCCTAAGCAGGCATATACATAGAATGAAGGCTTCTGCTAAGCTTGTAAGCCACCCTGAGTCTTTGGAGAAAGGCGGGATATAAATGGGATTAAAATAAAATAAATAAAATAAAAATAAATAGTTTTCTTGGCAGCCACATAGAAGTGGTTTACTGTTGCCGTCACATCAAAGTTCGTTTGACTTACTAATCTATCCTGTAATGTTTGACTTTCATAGTAATGTTGTTAAGTTAGTAACATGGCTGTTAAGTAAATCTGGCTTCCCCACTGAATTTGCTTGTCGGAAGGTCGCAAAAGTGGTCACAGGATTCTGGGTGGGACACTTGATCTGTCATGAATACATGCAGTTGCCAAGCATCTGAATTTTGATCCCGGAGATGCTCATAAGTGTGAAAATGGTCACAATTCACTTTTTTCAGTGTTGTGTAACTTCGAACGGTTACCAACGAATGATTATAAATCAAGGACTACCTGTATATAAGGAGAGAGATAGAGAGAGAGTACGTGTGTTTGACTTATGGCTGATAAGCCCATCCCATAAGCCCACCCAAATTACCGTATATACTTGTTCTGGTATATATAAGCTTTGATAAGCCCATCCCAAATTACCATATATAATTGATACGGTGTGTGTGTGTGTGTGTGTGTGTGTATGTATGTATACATGCCTTGATAAGCCTATCACATAAGCCCATCCAACTTACCGTATATAATTGATATGGTGTGTGTGTGTGTGTGTGTGTGTGTGTGTGTATACATACATACATACATACAT
>JAKJMR010000107.1:1132393-1157883 GCA_024449315.1 Daboia siamensis | reverse complement strand
TATATATATATATATATATATATATATATATATATATATGTAAAAGTCTTGATAAGCCCATCTGCAGATAAGCCAACCCAGGAATGTTTAGCCAAAATTCCATGAAAAGCCGTGCCATCTACAGATAAACCCAAGCCTTGACATTTTTCTGTGTTTTTTATTTCCACAGCTGGCTTAGCCATTCCAATCTTTACTGGATTCATGTTCTGTTAACACCCAAGACATGAATTGTTCTGAAGATGCTAAAACCGTGCCCGCTTGTTCCTAAGGAAGCAATTATATCTCTCCTCGCTTTCATAACAGGCCTCTCTAAATTTGCTGCCATAAAACCCTATAGCAGTTTGCTGCCTCTAGCTAATTTGGGAAATAGCAGGGTTAGGCCTCCTGAATACACAGATGGGACCCACCAGGGAACACCAGGGCGGAATGCCAGGCTGGCAAACCAACGTTATCCCGAAAGAAGGCAGTGTCAACTCCCTGTTGTGCTGTTGCGGAGAAAACAGCGTAGATGTTTTGTACAATATCCCCAGGAATCCTAATTCAACTCAAGGGTGTCTTTCCCTTTTATTGTCTCCAAATGTGACAGATCCTTCCTACCAATATGTTTCTCTCAGCCCTCAGGAGATGCCATTACGCTTGGTGAAAACGTTGCCATTGTTTCACAAGGAACAACCGGTCTTGTCACTTGGGATGCTGGCCTGTACCTGGCCGAATGGGCTCTGGAGAATTTGGATGTCTTTAGAAGCAGGTATGGTTTCTCCATTTAGGCAGGAACAGAACCAGTTAATGCTTAGTTTGAGCCCTTTGGGAAGACTGACCTGGACTCACTAAAAAGTGGGACCTGTTGGGAAAACTTAGCAAAGGAGATACTTTGGGGATAAAATGGAAAGAAAATAAGCATAAGGCCCCCTGCGTTGTACACCATGACATATGCTTTGGTTAATCTTATACAGGTAGTCCTTAGCTTACAACAGTGGCTGTTCAAAGTTACAACGGCACTGAAAAAAAGTCGCTTTTTTTTTACTGTTTTTTACACCCAAGGAAAGTTGCAGCATCCCCGTGTTTACGTGATGCAAATTCAGACACCTGGCAGTTGGTTCGTATTTATGACCGTCACAGTGTCCCAGGATCACGTGACTCCCCTTTTGCGACCTTCTGACAAGCCAAGTCAGTGGGGAAGCCAGATTCACTTAACAACCGGGTTAGCAACTTGATGACCACAGTGATTCACTTAAGTACTGTGGCAAGAAAAGTTGTGAAATGGGGGCAAAACTCACTTAACAACCGTCTCACTTAACAACAGAAATTTTGGACTCAATTGTGGCCATAAGTCGAGGACCACCTGTACAGATAATTCTCAATTTACGACCACAGTTGAACTGGGAATTGATAAGTGAGTTGCACCCTGTTTTACCAACTTTTTCTCGTGGTTGCAAATTGTGATCGTTAAGCAAACCTACACTTGGCTAGCTAGAGAAAAAGAGGAGTGACCTGACAGCAGTATTCCAGTATCTGAGGGGCTGCCACAAAGAGGAGTTTATTTTCCAAAAATCAAAGGTACAAGTACAGATTGGGCGAGACCTGGCTCAAAAACAGTAACTGTGAGGGGGACCTTGGACAATCACTTGATTATGAACAAGCTGTGTGCAGCAGCAGCCAAAAAAGCTAATACAATCCTGGGTTGTACAAACAGAGGCACAGAATTAGAGAGGCTGCCACAAAGAAGAGGGCATCAAACTATTCTCCAAAGCACCAGAGGGCAGGACAAGAAACCATGGTTGAAAACTGACCAAAGAGAGAAGCAACCTGGAATTAAGGAATAAATTCCTAACAGTGGAACAGCTTGCCATCAGAAACTGTGGACGCTCCATCACTGGAGATTTTTAAGAAGAGACTAGACAGTCACTTGTCTGAGATGGTATAGGTTTTCACGCTTGAGCAGGGGGGTGGACTAGAAGACCCCTAAGATCCCTTCCAGCTCTATTCTGATTCTAATTCATCTTCTTTGATTGACTTGGCTGGTCAGAAGCACCTTGAGAACATTCCATATGGTGGTCCTGGGACAATGCAACTGTCATAAATACATAACAGTTGCCAAGCAACTGACTTTTGATCACCAGACCGCAGGAGAGCTGCAATACTCCTAAGGTGAGGACCGATCATAACTCATTTTTCCCCAGTGCCCTTATAACGTTGAAGGGTTCTTACACAAATGGTTGTTTTAAGTCGGAGTAATTTTATCCCTGCTTTCCCTGAAAGGTGAAGCAGTTTCCATGGAGAACTCTCCCTATTTTACGTATTTATTTATTCAATAGGGTAAAGTAAAATAAAGGTTCCCCCGCACATGCGTGCTAGTCGTTTCCGACTCTAGGGGTCGGTGCTCATCTCCGTTTCAAAGCCGAAGAGCCAGCGCTTGTGGGAGGACGTCTCCGTGGTCACGTGGCTGGCATGACTAGACGCCAAAGGCGCACGGAACGCTGTTACCTTCCCACCGTGGTGGTCCCTATTTTTCTACTTGCATTTTTACGTGCTTTCGAACTGCTAGGTTGGCAGAAGCTGGGACGAGTAACAGGCGCTCACTCTGTTACGCGGCACTCGGGATTCGACCCGCCAAACTGCCGACCTTCTGATTGACAAGCTCAGCGTCCTAACCCACTGAGCCACCGCGTCCCTCATTCGATAGGGTAGGCTGAGCAATACTGACTGGGCCAAAAATGCCTAGTCAATTGCCTAAGGATGGCTCAGCCAATCTCAATGTATACATGGTTGTACTTTGACAATAAAGGTTCATTCATTCATTTGGACCAAGGCCATCTTCTTAGCTCCATAACACTGAGAAGAACTGTGAAATGAATGATGCACCCAAAACTATCCCTTCCTCTGTTTTGTTCCATGTTCCTTCTCTTTCTCCTCCTTTAGAAGAATTCTGGAATTGGGAAGTGGGATTGGATTGACGGGAATTGCCATTTGCAAGGCATGCCGTCCGAGAGAGTACATCTTCAGCGATCACCACGAGGGTGTCCTTCAACAGCTGTCTGAGAATATCCAGCTGAACGGTTTGACTTTGGAGCCCGATTCTGGCAGCCACCGTATAAAAGCAAGCCCCAATCATCAGGACCATCTTGATGATGACCAGGTCCGAATATCAGTAAAAGAACTAGACTGGAATCACGTTTCCAAAGACGAGCTCGCGAGATTGCAAGCTGACGTCATTCTTGCTGCAGGTAATGGATGTCCTCAGATCAAATTTAGCTCGCTGAGTTAGGAGCAAATGCAAACATGTTCTACGCATAGAAGTTTTGGTTTGTGGGTATTCTTATCAAGACTCTGGAAAGAGTGCAGTGAGGAGCAACAAAGATGATTAAAGGGCTGGAGACTAAAACATACGAAGAACAGTTGCAGAAATTGGGTATGCCTAATCTAGTGAACGCGGTGGCTCAGTGGGTTAGGACACTGAGCTTGTCGATCAGAAGGTCGGCAGTTTGGCGGGTCGAATCCCGAGTGCCGCGTAACAGAGTGAGCGCCTGTTACTCATCCCAGCTTCTGCCAACCTAGCAGTTCGAAAGCACATAAAAACGCAAGTAGAAAAATAGGGACCACTACAGTGGGAAGGTAACAGCGTTCCGTGCGCCTTTGGCGTCTAGTCATGCCGGCCACATGACCACAGAGACGTCCTCGGACAAGCGCTGGCTCTTAGGCTTTGAAATGGAGATGAGCACCGGCCCCTTGAGTCGGAAATGACTAGCACACGTGCGGGGGAACCTTTACCTTTATCTTTACCTAATCTAGTGAAAAGAAGGACGAGGGGTGACATGATAGCAGCGTTCCAATATCTCGGGGGTTGCCACAAAGAAGAGGGGGTCAATCTATTCTGCAAAGCACCTGAAGGCAGGACAAGAAGCAACAGAGCCAAACCAATCAAGGAGAGAAGCAACTTAGAACTAAGGAGAAACTTCCTGACAATTAGAACAATTAACCAGTGGAACAACCTGCTTCCAGACATTGCTGGTGCTCCATCACTGGATGTTTTCAAGAAGAGATTGGAAGACCATTTGTCTGAAATGGTGTAGGGTTTCCTGTTTGAGCAGGGGCTGGACTAGAAGACCTCCAACGTCCCTTCCAACTCTCTTATTCTGTTACATCAAGGTTTGTGACTTCAGGAACTGCTGAGAATGAGCTATCCCTGTTATTATTAACATTCATTTGCTCATTATTTCTTTTTTTAGCTTTTTTTTTTAATCCCACCTTTATTACTTTATAAGTAACTCAAGGCGGTAAAGATACCTAACGTTCTTTCCTCTGGTTCACAGGCACCCAATTGACTTTCATGTTTAAGTAGGGACTAGAACTCACTGTCTCCTGGTTTCTAGTCAGCACTTTCACCACTATACCAAACTGGCCCTCAAACTGTTTTTTATAGTTTTAACACTTTTTTAGTACATAGAACATAGAATCCTCGGGCTGGAAGGTATCTTGAGGTCTTCTAGTCCAACCCAAGGCAAGAGACCTTATGCTGTCCCAATCAAATGGCTGTTCAGTCTATTTTTGAAAACCAAATCAAAAATGTACCCCCCAAAAAACCCTTATCAAAAACTATGTTTGAAATAATTGTTGGTATTTACTCATTGTCTTTTTAGCTTTGTTGCACATCGCCCGCAGTCACTTATTTTTGAGAGACGGGAGACCATAAATTTGAAAAATAAATAGCTACCCCCATTCTCTGCAGAAATAACGTTATTTATGTCCTCGCTATATATCTTGACTCTTGCAAAATGGTTTTCTTTCCAATCGCCAGGAAGAGGCGAGGATTTGGGCAGGGGGTTCCGATGAAAACTCTAAAAAAACAAATTGGTGGTCTTTTCATTGCCACGTTGTGGCCGCCATCTTGACCGCACCCTGCAAACAACCCCAGTCTAGATCTATTTTAAATCCTTATCCTATCCAGTGATCCACTCTCTCCAATCGATGCTACCTTGTAATTTGCATTTTTTTAAAAAAAAAAATCGCTACCTCATTTGTTCCATTCCCCCCCTCTTTAAATTCCTATCAGATGTGGTATACGATCCGGAGGTAAGCCAGCACTTGATTGGAGTCCTTCAAAAATTTCCCCGGGACCGCAGGAACAGAGAGACACCTGAAGTTTACATTGCCTTCAATATCCGAAACCCAGATACGTATCACGACTTCCAAATGCAACTTGGTAAGCATCACTGGCGCTTCAGAAGTGGGCTTGCTTCTCCTGTTGTGATTCAGCATCAGCCTGTGGACTCGGCAGCTGAGTCTGATGATTCTGAAGAGGAGGAGGAGGAGGGGTTTGGAGAGCCTTTGGGGTCAGAGGAGGGTTCTGATGCACCACAGAGCTCTCAGCCAGGCCCCTCCCGTCTTGTTCCTCCTCAGACCCAGCTGTGTGAGCCTGAAAGATTGGAAGAAGACAATCCACAGCTGGCTCTGTTCAGGTACGCTAGGAGCAGGAGGCAATCTAACAGAACTGAGCAGAGGAAAGCAATGAGGCAACTTGGGAGAAGGCAATGAGAAGCCGCGCTTTGAGCCGGCTGTTTAAAAGGGGAATGTGTGGGAGGTGCTGGTTGCTGAAGGCATCCGTTTGAAGAGCTTCTGATAAAGTCTTGGTCTGTATTTGTTTAACTTTTGTTTGAACTGTTTCGTTTAGCTTTTGCAAATAAATTTGGTTGGATTAGTTCCAGCCTATTGTTTATAATGTCCCTGACATTCCAACAGGGCCGGTTGTAGGCTGGAACAGAACATCTCCCTGACTCGGAACCAAAGTTTAACGTAAGAGAAATAAGCCTAGAACAGGGGTCGGCAACCTTAAATACTCAAAAGAGCCACTTGGACCTGTTTCCCAGAGGGAAAAAAAACACTGGGAGTTTATAATCTGCAGTGTATCATTAATTAATGGTGAATAAATACATCGCTTTACAAGACCGGAAAGCGCTATGAAAGCTCTAATCAAAGCGTGACTATCAGGAACAAAACCTGTTTTAATAGGCACAGCTGGTGTGCATTGCTTTTGTCTTCCATACAACGTCGCTGAAGAATTCCTCTGCTAATTAATTATAGGTAATTAACTAGTTAACGGCCTGTACCAATCAAAGATACGGCAACTGCTCTAACTTTATTTCCTTAGCAGATTTTTTTTTTCATTCTAAGGAACAATGGAAAAAGAGCAGAGGGGAAAATATTTTTTTTGTCTCTCTTTAAAGGGATTGTCCACAAGACAGTATCACAGCGTATCAGTTCCAACCTGAAGAAGTTGGTAACTTCTTCAAGGTTGGAACTGAAGCTGATCTCTGCAAAAAAAACGCCACGTCGTTTCTTTCATGTTCAGTGCAATGAAATATTCCCATATATTAAGACCTAATCATCAAATCAGCAATAGATAATACAGGTAGCCCTCACTTGACAAACACTCATTACGATGGAAGCGGAACAGGTGTTTTATGGCCCATAAATCACCTCCAGCCATTGCAAATGGTTGTGCCATCTCTCACCCACTTGAGGTCATGTGATTGCATGTTGGGAGAGTCCCATTGTGGTGTTCCGTGCTCACACGGCTGATTTGCAATGGTTTATTTGCCTGTTTCCATTGAGATAAATGGGTTTGCTTAAAAACCACAGCATTCGCTTAATGACTGCCATGGGGGGAAAAAAATCTGGAAAATTACTTCGGTCACGTGGGTGCCTCAATTTATGACAGAAATACAAGTATAATTCTGGGTCTCAGTTACAGTCACAAATCAAAAGACTACCTGAATTGAATGTCTAGGGAGATTCTCAGCCATCCAGGTCAGGGTTGTCCCAAAGGTGCTTTCAAAAGGCAACTGGACTTTGTTTTCCCTTGAAGACGTGCCGCTTCTCATCCAGCAAGCTTCTTCCGTTCTGACTGAATGGTGGAGAATTCCACCAGAACTGAAGAAGCTTCTTGGAGGAGAAATGAAATGTCTTCAAGGAAATCCCAAAGATGCTTTTTCAGGAGGCAACTGGACTTTCTTGTTTGTTTCGCTTCTCATCCAAGAAGCTTCTTCAGCTGTGACTGGATGGCGGGGAATGGAAGGATTTATACTCCTTGCAGACGGCTGGCCATTTGCCTTCTTTTAGAGTCTTTGAGGCCACTTAAATTGTGTCCTCAGGGTCACCTGAGTCGTGCAAATGGCTGTGGGGCCTTCTTGGCTGCATGATGTTTTCTGCCCTGAGTCCCTTCACTCTTGAAGACAGGCGCAGGCTGTTGGGGATGAGTCTGTGCTGTCTGAATCTCAAACTGAAGCACAAATGGTTCCTGTAAGTCTGCAAATTTTCTGCAAATCCGTTCACGCAAACACCGTTCATTCGAAGGATGTTCGTCCCAAAGTACATAGCTAAACATCTATGGAGATTCTCAGTCATCCAGGTCACGGTTGACCCAAAGGTGCTTTTCCAGGAGGCAACTGGACTTCGTTTTTCTTTGAATGCAAACTACCAGCTGTCTGCAAGGAATATAAATCCTTCCATTCCCCACCCTCCAGTCAGAGCTGAAGAAGCTTCTTGGGTGAGAAGCGAAACATCTTCAGAGAAAAACAAGAAAGTCCAGTTGCCTCGTGAAAAAGCACTTTTGGGACAACCATGGATGAGAATCTCCATTGACGTTTTCAAAGCCTTGGGGGACTATCTGTACTTGATAAACTTGTATTGCCTCTCTACTTATTCTGGCCTAGTATTTACTAGACTATGCCTAGGTGCTGATATTTTCCAAAACTTCATTGAAAAATGTTACGGCTTGTAAAGACAACAGAGTCTCTTCGGTGTCTCATGCAACATTTCCGAAAATAATTTCATCCTTGAAAGTCCACTTTTTATAAAATTGGCCTTGATAGATCAATGTCTGAATTGTTTTTTTGCAGTCTGTTTTTAACGCACTGCAAGAAAATAGATAGGGAAATAAAATGCATGGGAGGCTTTAATATATTGCAGCTACGAAGAACTTCTTTTTTTTCCAAAACCTGGACATTTAAAAATTGAACCACTGTTGAGATTCGTTTTGGGTATGAAAATGTTTGCATACACAGCAGCTTTTTTTTTTTTTTTTTTTGGTCTTACCAGACAGGGATAAGCATTGCTAGGACTTCATAACTTGGTATCAAGGGACCAATTAACTTTCAGAGGAGTTGCATTTCCCATATGCAAGATTCAGCCACAGAGAAAGTTGCCCAGAGTTGATGGGACTTTTCCTTATTTTGCTTGCGTATTCAAATCTGTGCAATTAATTCATATAGTGTTTTTGGCTAGGCTCCAGAGAAACCAGGTACATCTTGAGTAAGTATCGTGTTTGGGAGATTTAAAAAAAAGTTTTTTTCTTTGCTGCTGATTTATCAAAGTTGCTTTCGGAACAATAAACAATTCTGGTCGATTCTGCAAATGAAACCAAATCATTTGAATTAGAAAAAAAAATAGGCAACATGGAAATATCCTTACATTTAACCATGTTTCTTTCCCCCTTTTTGTTTTTTTCAGATAAAGTGGAGATTGGATGGCAAATAGTACCTACCTCTTGGAAGAATCTTTTTCCATATGACCAGCATGCAACTATAGTAATTTTAAGGCTGTATGTTTAAGTTTTCCCCCAAACTCTTGGTTGCAAAGCTTTTCCCCAAGTCTGATTGGAAATAACTCTGGCCATCGTGAGCTGGTTTCACTCTCCAAGTGTTCCACTGCTGGAAGCATCAAAATGTCTCTTATAGCTGCATTAAAAACAGTTCCCCAATGGGTCTACAAGGGAGTTGCTTTCAATCTTCTCAACTTTAAGACCAATTCCCAGAATTCCACAGTTTCCCAATCTTAGCAACTTGAAGAGATGTGATCATCAACTCCCAGAATTCGTTAGGAAGTTGAAGGCCACGC
Source organism: Daboia siamensis (assembly GCA_024449315.1). Taxonomy (NCBI): domain Eukaryota; kingdom Metazoa; phylum Chordata; class Lepidosauria; order Squamata; family Viperidae; genus Daboia; species Daboia siamensis. The sequence goes on along the minus strand of JAKJMR010000107.1, from coordinate 1,148,991 downwards.
ATCTTAAAGTTGCCAACGTTGAGAAACACCGATCTACGGGATACGTTACTGAAAACTTTTGCGTATTGTATTGTTTACACAATTGAAGTTTCCTGCTTGCGATCTCAGAGAATGCTTACAATCTATCCCAGACATGTCAAACACAAGGCCCGGGGGCCAGATCCGGCCCACGAAGTGGTTTCATGCGGCCCGCGAAGCCATCCTGGAAAGAGTGAGGGAACGGCCCCCACTGCCTTGGCCCTGGCCCAGAGACCTTCCTCCTGCCAGAGACCCTCAGATCTGTCCCACTCCTGCCCAGGCCCCCAGAGGCACCCTTGATGCCAACGATGTAGAGCTGGCCACGCCCACCCAGTAGGCCATACGCACTCTAACCACGCCCACCCAGTAGGCCATGCCCACCCTGGCCACACCCACCTGGCCCCCTGAGGGCAACCGCAGTGCTGATGCGGCCCTCAATGAAATTGAGTTTGACACCCCGATCTATCCTGTTCATATACTCACATGAACTATGGAACTCAGAAGCTGTTATTTTTGTATAATAAACTTGAGGTTACATCTGCTTTGATGTGTTTTTACTTGTCTGGGGTCTGTTGCCACACTGTCAACCTGGGGAAGTAGGTAATCGATTCTACAGAAACCTCAATTTTTTTTTTATTGAGATTGATTATTAAAACAGAATCTTGTATTCTAATTGTTCTGTACCTTTCTTCCTTTCTCTTTCTCCTGCTCCTTATACTCCTGTGAATCGGGAGGCGGTGGGATGTCTACCTCAGCCGCTTCTGAGCGCTTAACAAGTTGTTCAGCCCCTTGTGTATGTGTAACCATTTCTGCATATTCCTGCCAAGGACATCTGCCTTTACGCACCTTTTCTTGCTTCGCCATTCTAGAAGGTGCTTCTTGTAGGGTGAAGTTTTAACCTTGCAAAAGCTAAAGATTCAGAAGGAGCATTCCTTCCCGGTAGTTCTTTTCTGCGGGAGCCAAACAGGTAGTCAAAATTAAAACAGAAAAGATCTTTTCTGTGATCCTTTCACATTAATATCTAAGTATTCTCACCTTTTCCACCCAGCTTAGACTAATATCCATGGTTTTACCACCCAGTTTTATCCCTGTAGCAACTTCTCAAGATGGGCGAGTCGGAGAAGGAGTAACCTGCAGGAACTTACAAATCTTATCTCCCCAGTCACGAGATAATTCCTGATATTAATGGCAACAGAATGAAACGATAAATTGACCGAAAACACACAAGGCTTCTATCACGTATGTCTGCAAGAAAACAACCAGGCTCAGAGAGCACCACGTTCTCGATGTCCTTCTCTCCTTCCTCCATTCTGCAAACCCGACTCCCTTCTAGCATTGATGATGTTACTTGGATAGGTTGTGAAACTTCTGCAAGAAAACAACCAAGCTCACAGGGCACCAAGGACCCCTCATTTCAGCCCTGAACTACAAATATTCTGTATCGGTACACTAACACAACTTGCATTACACCAGTTTTCTTAAATTTGAGAAAATACATTGCAACAGAGAAGGTATGTTTTCCTTGGTCCTACGATATGGCAACACTGAATTAAAAGAATCTACAATCATATGAATGGACAGAAACTACTGCAAATATTAAGAGCTAATGTACTTTTTTTTTACAGATGCTTGCTTTGCACATATGTACCCCCATCAATGTTTATTATTGGTAATTAATAACAACATCCTAATAGTGCACAATTTCACAAACTTCTACTAGTTTGAAACTGGGAGAAAGCCTTAGCTGTTGAGAGAAAAATACCCCCAAATGAATTATAAATACGAAAGGGGAAAAAATTCCTACGTTATTCTCAATAGCTTTGCACAAATTACATTTCAAGTTTGCATGCTGTTGGCACTTACCCCACTTAACATTTCATACATAATAAAAAAAGAAATTGAAATAAATGTTGGAGAGGTAGCAAGGGGGAAAAAATCCATTTTACCTATGGTGATCCCCAAACTTTTGTAAATTTGGGGATATGGTAGTTCAGATAATCCCATTAATTATTAATCAAAGTAAAAAAAGAAAACATCTTACAGCTTTTGTTATTCTTATCTGTTGAGAATACAAATTTGAAAAGTAAGGCACAATTACACTTGTTATTAATGCTGCTAGATTAGTAACAGAAAATGCTGGATATATCCAGAAGGGTCATCTTAGAAAAATTGGCATGATAAATATGGTCCATTGCCTTAACAGAAAAATTAACATATAAATTGAAACTAGTTAAAGAAAAATAAGAGAGAAAATTACTTTTTTTCCCCCCTGTATGGTTTGATTTCATATAATACTCTAATGATGAAAATAGTAATCAACCTATGTAATCAGCCATCTACATCCCATTATTTATATAGAAAATATAAATGTAAATTGACTACATATGCACCATATATGAAGATTAATAGTAGCCTTGCTTTGTAAGATATTAAAAAGATATTGATTTGAATCTATGAAATATCCTTTGTTACACAATTACTAGAAGGCAGATTCCAGTGTTAATTCAAAATAAATCACCCAACATTAAGGAGACCTTGATGGTGGAACCAATGACCCCAAAAGTCCTCTTTATTCAAACCAATTGATATTCTGGATTCCTGTTCTGAGCACAAGACGGACCCAATATCACAAATCTAGGTAACATACTGCATGAACCCAACCATATGCAGGAGTCCTTGACTTATTACTGATTGCTTAGTGAATGTTTGAAGTAACGATGGACCTCACTGGAGTCCTTATGACCCACTTCTAGTTGAAGAAGTTCTAATGGCCACCCTCCATGACCATGTTGAGTGCTCGGCAACTGCCCCACAACTACAGCTGTTTGTAGTGTTCCATGGCTACACGACTACATTTTATGATGTTTGTGCCCCAAACCAGCATTTCTTTCTGGTTTTTGGCAAAACCGGTCCATAACGAACCATTGGTTCATCTAATGACCAGTGTTCACTTAACAACCACCTCAAGAGAGGTCAAAGTTGGGTCGATTGCGTGGGCGGCCCATTTCATGACTGTCAACAACCTTAATGGGCGTTCTCCATTTCAGTCATAGCAGAATGACAGACTCAGAACTGGCCTTGGAGGTCTTCTAGTCCAACCCCACCCCCTGCTCAAGCATGAGACCCTGTCCCATTTCCAGACAAGTAGCTGCCCAGTCTCTTCTTAAAAGCCTCCAGTGATGGAAGCACCCACAACTTCTGGAGGCAGGTGATTCCATTGGTTGAGGAGTACTTGGGTATCTGTCATACAGCAAGCAACCTACAAGAGTCCGGCCCATTTCAGAGGTCCATTAGATGTAGGTTACAGGAGGATACAGCATGACAAGAAAGCTAAATTGTATGATGAACAGTGAAGGGAATTAGTCTATTGAAGAGAAGGATTAAAGGGGATATGAAGCAGTCTTCCAATATTTGAAAAAGGAACGCGGTGGCTCAGTGGGTTAGGACGCTGAACTTGTCGATCAGAAGGTCGGCAGTTTGGCGGGTCGAATCCCAAGTGCCGTATTACAGAGTGAGCGCGTTACTCGTCCCAGCTTCTGCTAACCTAGCAGTTCTAAAGCACGTAAAAATGCAAGTAGAAAAATAGGGACCGCTACGGTGGGAAGGTAACAGCGTTCCGTGCACCTTTGGCGTCTAGTCATGCTGGCCACATGATCACGGAGACGTCCTCGGACAAGCGCTGGCTCTTCGGCTTTGAAACGGAGATGAGCACCGGCCCCTAGAGTCGGAAACGACTAGCACCTTTACCTTAAAGCACCCGAGATCAGGACAAGAAGTAATGGGTTGAAGATCATTAAAGAGAGATCCAATCTAAAACTAAAGAGAAATTTCATGACAGTGAGAACAATCGAAGGAATACCTTGCCTCTTAAGAGTTGTGGGGGCCCCATCACTGGAGATTTTCAAAATTAGATTGGACAACCACTTGTCTGGGATGGTATAAGATTTCCTGCTTTGAGCAGGGGATTGGAACTAGAAGAACTGCAAGGTCCCTTCTAAGCCTGTTATGTTCTGTGTTTTTCCCAATAAGAAAGAGACGAGGGCAGCCAAAAATCCACATAAATGGAAGACCTGCAGCTTGATCATTCCACAGTGGAATCTAATCAGTCCTACTGGATAACAGAAAATTCTGCTTTCTCTGTTCTTATTTAACTTTGCAACGAATTTAAATAACCAACAGTTGTGATTCTTATGCTTTGCTGCAACAAACTTCTACAAGCACGGGGAAAAAACAGTATTCTCAGTAAGAATTCAAGAACAAGAATTTATAACTAAATGCCAATAGCCTTCCATGAATTATGCATCTTGGGTGAATAAGATATCTTCCAGTCTTATCCACTACAGGAGTGTTATATTCAATAGCTCTTTTTTCACCTAAACACTTCAAAAAATGGAGATCAGTTTTTCAGATATTGGCCTTTCCATTAATAGAGATGAAAAAGCAGGCGATAAACCCCAATGAAAAGAATGTTTTTTATATAGTATTGCTAAGACAAACATGCTTGTGCACGTAGCATTTGGCTGTTTGAAAGGAAAGGAAATTGCATGCACATACATACATATGTCTTAAAATATTTGAAATATTTATAAGCTACCTTTCCCTCCAGTACAGATAAGCATTTAAATATCGACTTTTGGACATCTCATTTTCAGGTACTTTTTGTTTGAAAAATTCGTGTGGAAACTAAATATTTTGCAAATACTTTTGAAGGTCACGTGAAGTAAGCTGATTCAGGACGGAATGGGAGAACGTGCCACAGCCAATTCACATGGCCAACTCAGCAAGGCCAACAAATTTTAAAAAATCATTTTTGTCATTTGTATTTCATTCTGTCCCTCCTTTTGGATCCTTTCTTTTAATGATTCTATTCCACCATTTCTTTGATATTAGTGTAACTCTTGTCCCATAGCAAGTTGTCCCATGGTGAGTTGGCCACAGCAAGTTGACCGTGGCAAGTTGGTCACAGCAAGTTGGCTGTGGCAAGTTGGCCACAGCTAGTTGACCATGGCAAGATGGCTGTGGCAAGTTGGCCATGACAAGTTAGCTGTGCAAGTTGGCTATGGAGAGTTGGCTGTGTTGTCATAAACCAGATTCAGAAGTACGTTGCTATGGCACTTAAGATTCTCAAGAAAAGTGATTTCCCCATTCCTGTTTTCGATTTAATCTACCTTTGCACATCCAACAGGAAGGAACGCTTTGAGTTGTGGCTCAACACCTGAAGAATTTTGGGTCCCCATCCAAAAGAATTATGAAGTAGCAAGCCGATTCCCAGAACGCAAAAACAATGTTCCAATGCCAATTGCAATTCAAGTACAGATAGTCCTCGGCTTAGCCCAAAATTTCCGTTGTTTAATGAGACATTTTATTTTTTAATCCCATTTTTAATTTTTTTTATTTTAATCCCATTTATATCCCACCCTTCTCCAAAGACTCAGGACGGCTTACAATTTAAGCACAAACCAATGTGCTTAGCAATTTTAAAGTCAGTTTCGCCCCATTTTACAAGCTTTCTTGCCACAGTTATTAGGGGAATCACTGCAGCTGATCAGTAACACGGTCAGTAAGTGAATCTGGCTTCCCCGTGGACTTTGCTTGTCAAAAGATGATCACATAACCCCGGGACACTGCAACTGTCATAAATATGAGTCAGTTGCCAAGCATCTGAATGTTGATCACATGACCATGGGGATGCTTCAAAGGTCATAACTGAAAAACGGTCCTAGGTCCCTTTTTTCAGTGCTGTTGTAACTTTGAAAGGTCACTCAGTGAACTGTTGTAAGTCGAGGACTCCCTGTAGAAGGCTAATTTCCATCCATGAACTGGCACCTCAGTTTGCATGGAATGTGACCAATGAATGGACAAAAATAGGAAAAGACTGCGACCAAGCTTCACATAGTTGTTGCTGTTTTTTTGATTTACCAAAATAAAATGCCATATTTTTATTCAACATAAAGTCATGAAAATCTTATTTAAGCTGGTTTGTTTTTAATTTTCAAACACCGATAATACAAAACTGGAAAAAAAAAAACATCGTTTATCAACCTAGCTTCAAATTTATTATAAGCTAATCTGATTGGTCGCTGAACAGAGGAAATACTGTCTGTTCCCAGCTCTCGTCCCAGCGCTGCTGCTTTGCCAGGCGAAGATTTCTTCGGAATAACGCAAGCTGGCTTTCCTTGGCAGGAAATTCCCCGAAAAGCATCTGTAAGGCAAAAAACCCAAACAGGATAAAAAGAGCGCTATGCAATGAACAGGGCGGACCATGAAATTTGAAACCAATCCAATATAGGTAGTCTCTAGCCCATCAAATACGGAAGAATAACACTGAGAACTACTAAAACTATGAAATTGTATCATTAAAATATTAGGATTAGGAAAACTATAGTACAGGTAGTCCTCGGTTTACAACAGTTCATTTAGTGACTGTTCCAAAATTACAACAGCAATGAGAAAAGTGACTCATGACCATTTTTCACACTTACGACCTTTGTAGCACCCCTGGGATCATGTGATCAAAATTCAGGCGCTTGGCAACTGGTTCATACTTATCACTGTTGCCGTGCCCCAAGATTATCTGATCACCTTTTGCGACCTTTCGACAAGCAAAATTAAGGGGGAAACCGGATTCACTTAACAACCGTGTTACTAACTTATTAACTGCAGTGATTCACTTAACAACTGTGGCAAGAAAGGCCGCAAACTGGGGCAAAACCCACTTAACAAATGTCTCACTGAGCAACAGAAATTTTGGGGTCAATTGTGGTTGCAACTTGAGGACTACCTGTATAATTTTGTGCAGCCCAAAATGGTGCATCACAAATGTTCTTAAGATTAAAAAACAAAACAAAAAAAACTATGGAAAGGCAGCACAAAATCACACACCATTACACAGTCATTCAATTTTCTTAGTGTAGCTTTTTTTTTCTCAAGAAGAATTAAATTTATCTACTAGAAGGGCAATTCTGTTTGCCTCCTAATCAGCCCCACCCCCTCAACATTTAAAGGTTTTGATCAATGCCACATTCACTGCTTTAGAAAAGGTTTAGAAAAGGCTATAATCTCGATCTTAGCAAAAACATATTGTTAATTAATTCTTAATTATTGCAATAAAAAAGTAGCAAAACTCTTTGAAGGCTGAGAGGGTCAAGGAGAAAATTACTCATGTCGGTATGGCTATGGGCTAGTTGAAGAGGATGGAAAGTGATATTGCTGAGATGAGACCCCGGGGACTTTATAAGATAATTGAATACACATTTAACTTCTCTTCTTCCAGGTATTTTAGTAACGTGTCCTTGAATGCTACATCTAACTTTCAGCCTTAAGTTCTTGTGATATTTAAATCTCAAAAGCAGCAGTCTATTGAAGGGTTTTTAAGTTTTGGACCACAGATTTGGTCCACAGATTGCATCAAATGCAGATTTAAAATCAACAAAAGTTGCAAAACGTGATCAGTCAGATCTAGGAATACCTGCCATCTTAGTCTGTAAAGACTTCCTGAACCACCAATTAAGATAATAAAAAAATAATAGGAGCTGTGATGGTGCAGTGGTTAGAATGTGGTATTGCAGGCTAACTCTGCCCACAGCCTGGAATTCGATCCTAACCGGCTCAAGGTTGACCAAGCCTTCCATCCTTCTGAGGTCAGTAAAAAGAAGGCCCAGATTGCTGGGACCAATATGCTGACTCTGTGAACCGCTTAGAGAAGGCTGTAAAGCAACTGTGAAGCGATATATAGATCTAAGTGAGATTGCTATTATTTTTTTCCAAATGGGACTTAGGAAGATATGGGATCAGTGCCACCTCAGTAACTGGGGCATACATCAGCACCATAATGTAACAAGTTGTAGGATTATCAAGGAACTGCTAACAGGAAAAAAAAAACCATAGTTGGTGTTAGACATCCATTCACAGATTCAAAGGAAGTCGAGAAATACTGCAGAAAGTGGGGAGTCAGACTAAAAAGTAAAGAAGAGGAAGAGGAAGAGGAGAAGGAGAAGGAGGAGGAATAAGAGTAGAGTAGGGTAGAGTAGGGTAGGGTAGGGTAGGGTAGGGTAGGGTAGGGTAGAGTAGAGTAGAGTAGAGTAGAGTAGAGTAGAATAGAGTAGAGTAGAGTATATTCTTCATTGGCCAAGTGTGATTGGACACACAAAGAATTTGTCTCCAATGCATAAGCTCCTAGTATACATATAAGCAACAAAGTGATAAGTCAAACACCATAAGATGCAATAGTTACATAAACGACCCAAACAGCACTATCAAGAAGTAATCTGAGAAGCATTCCCAAACCTTCAGCTGTTCTGCAAGTTCACACGAGTCCTTAAATATCAATCCGTTCACGTCATGTTTCACCAGCTCGTGTAAACTGCAAAGAAATAGGAAGGGGGGGGGGGAGTTAGAAAAAGATCTCCCTGGTAGCTGAGGAGGGGGCGTAAAATCAGTTTGCAGTACGGAAGGCCATTCTGAATCAAAAGGAGGTGTCTGGAAGTCCGTGCTTGATTTCTGCCTGCACATGTGTAGCTGGTCCTTGTTATTTCTGAACCTGGAAGTCCCACTTTGCTTTCCACACAGCAACCGCCAGCCTGATTTTCTCCAATCTGGTGCTTTCCGGTGTGGATTGGAATTATAACCTCCAAAACTGGGCGAAGTTGAATCGTAGCCCGGGTGGAAGGCACCAGGGCTGGGGAAGGCATTCAGAAGGGTTGGGCCTAAGTCCAACGATAACACAGTAAGATCCAATCGATTCCAGTTCTTTACTGCTTACACGTAGTAAGCAAGAGTCTTCCCAGACCTACAACAGTGGTCCTCAACCTTGGCCACTTTAAGACTTTAAGACTGGCTGAGGAATTCTGGGAGTTGAAGTCCACAAGTCTTAAAGTGGCCAAGGTTGAGGACCCCTGACCTATGGTAGGAACCTATTCTGTGTAGTTCTTGATTTACAGCAATTTGTTTAGTGAATGTTTGAAGTTAACAACAGCACTGAAAAAAAATGACTTTAGTCTAGAGCTCACTCTTATGACTGTTGCCGTTTTCCCACAGTCAAAATTGGGGCGCTTGGCAACCGGCAAGTATCTACAACAGTTGCACTAATCCCGGGGTCGCCATTGGCAACCTTCCCAGAAGGGCTTCCAATAGCAAAGCCAATGGGGAGAGTCGGACTCACCTAACGACATGAATCACCTCACAACTTCAGGGTTTTTACTTTACCATGGCAAAAAGACCGTAAAATCGGGCGTCACTTAACAAGCGCCTTCTTTTGCAATGAAAATTCTGGTTCAAATTGTGGTTGTAAATTGAGGGCTATGTGCAGACATACCCTGGGAAATACTAGGGCAGTGGTGGCGAACCTATGGCATGCGTGCCAGAGGCGGCACTCAGAGCCCTCTCTATTGGCATGCGTGCCGCTGCCAGCAGCAGGTCCATCAGGCCACCGCCGCCACCCGGAGCAGGAGCCCTGCCCAGCACAAAGGAGGCAAAGCAGCAACCTTGAGTAGAGGTGGTAGAGCAGAAGTCAACAACCATTGTCGATTGGCAGACTGGAAGAAAAGGGAGGGGGAAGCATTTTACCTGCGTGTGTGCACGCATGGGGCTGTGAGCATGCATGTGCTGCAAATGGGGCAGGGCTAGTGCCTGCGTGATTCTCACTCGCCCTGCCTCATTCTTGCATGGTGCAGTGCCTTGTATCTGTACCCTGCGGTGCCACGGTGGCCATACTTGCGCCCATTTTTGCGCCCCTGGTTTTTGCATGCCAGAGATGGCATTCAGAGGCACCTCCCTGCTCCCCCCCCCCCCCCCCCAGGGCCCCCCAACGCCGCTGCCCCCCCCGCCCCCTGCCACAAATAAGTGAGTTTTCCCACAGACACCCGGTCTCTAAAAGGTTCAACATCACTGTACTAGGGTGTGGCTACCCTGAACCTTTTCTTCCTTCCCCCACGCAGACTGGGCAATCTCTTATTTTGGGTTGCTTCCTCCCTGGGAAGCTACGGTGGGCCAGCCAAAATTTTCCTCCATCCTTTCTCCACATGCACATTCCATCCATCCAGCAGGCATTTTGCGTGTTCCTTGTTTTCAAGAACAATCTATTCATTGGGAGTGGCGGAGGAGAGCGGGACAAGCTTTAACATACACACACAGACAAGACACACACACAGTCCTTACCACTGGAACTGCACTGCGCAGACGGGCAGGCAGCAGCCAAACATATCTACCACTTTCATGGGTAAGTCTAAACCGCTGGAGGATTTATGAAGACAAACCCCTAAATCGGCAGAGCCTGTAAGAGAAATGGAAGAATAGAGTAACTTCATTGTCACTTTAAATGTACATGAATCAGTGTACATTAAAATGAAATTTCGTTGCATTCAGCTCTCAAAGAGTAACCACCAATACATAAACATGACAAAAGATTATGCATATACCACACACACACACACACACACACACCACAGAGAAACAACACAGTCTAGTTTGGATATATAGATATGTGTAGGGACGCGGTGGCTCAGTGGGTTAAGACACTGAGCTTGTCAATCAGAAGGTCGGCAGTTTGGCGGATCGAATCCCGAGTGCCGCGCAGCAGAGTGAGCGCCTGTTACTCGTCCCAGCTTCTGCCCACCTAGCAGTTCGAAAGCACGTAAAAATGCAAGTAGAAAAATAGGGACCACTATGGTAGGAAGGTAACAGCGTTCCGTGCGCCTTTGGCGTCTAGTCATGCCAGCCACATGACCACGGAGAGGTCCTCGGATAAGCGCCAGCTCTTTGGCTTTGAAACGGAGATGAGCACCGGCCCCTACAGTCGGAAACGATTAGCACGCATGTGCGGAGGAACCTTTACCTTTACCTTTATGTGTGTGTGTGTGTATGTATATATATATATTTGTAAAAAAGGCATACCGAAATGCTGATCTCCGGGACAAAAACATTTTATTAAAATACTGAGCTTTCGTTAGCAACTGCTAATGTTATCAAAGTGCAAGCTAACATTAGGAAGCCCTCGTCTTTATAGCTCTTTAGGTGTCGGCAATTTGGCCACTGAGCGTGTTGCAGGTCCATCCGCCCTGCCGCCCGCCTATGATTGGCTGCATCGCTCCTCATTCGGTTGTGTTAGCCAACATCCGCGGATGAGGTGGATGTGGGCCAAGACAACCGAATGAGGCGCGATACAGCCATCATGGCAAAAAACACATTTTTTTTACAAGACGGATGGCGTAAGGAACAAAGCTGTTGAAGAATCTAGGAGTCCTGCTAGAAATACTTCGAAAGGGAGAGTTCAGTAGAACTGCTCGCCAAAGGCAAAGATACCATAAGCCCCCTTGTCCTGAATGTATCCGATTAGTACCGTCCCACCAAAGAAAAAGAAAAATTTTCTTGCCGAGCAACAGGGCGTAGTCTTCTGCTTCCAGCCAGGGGGTGCAAATCTGGATATGCTTGAAGTGCAGCGTAGCCATCAACCTGGTGTAATGGTCCTTCAGAGGCCCTTTGCCTTTTATAAGAGAACCACATGTAAGGAAAAGTTGACAGAATATTCTCAGCTCAGGGTTGAATTGAGGGGTCCCTGGTGTTCTCTGAGCTTGGAGGCTTTCCTGTAGACGTTACTTTACACAACTAACGGACAAAACCCTTTCGAATTTCTAATCTGTTGCATTTTAGAATTTAATGACCACTGGCCTCACTGTTTTAAGGATTGGTGTTAATAGTACAACTAGACCATGCTGTGTTTTGCTCATGTGTAACTCACAGATTGGATGCCAAATTGTGATTTTATCTGTTATTTATTATTTTATTTTTAGAATTTAATTTAACCTTTTTTAATTTGTTTTAATTTTTGTACTGATTTTCTTTTAAATATCCTGTAAACCGCCCTGAGTCCTTCGGGAAAGGGCGGTATATAAATCTAAATAATAAATAAATAAATAATAAATTTTTGACCGGATATTCTGTGAACGTTTTTTTCTTAAAATCCCATTTATATCCCGCCCTTCTCCGAAGACTCAGGGCGGCTTAATCTAAAGCACAAATCAATGTGCTTAGCAATAGCCTTCATTCTATGTATATGCCTGCTTATTAGGGCATAACCCAAGCGGCATTATTACAAAGTCAGCTTCTTGCCCCCAACAATCTGGGTCCTCATTTTACCTACCTGGGAAGGATGGAAGGCTGAGTCAACCTTGAGCTTGGTGGGACTCGAACCTGCACTAATTACAGGCAGCTGGTGTTACTTAAGGAGGCATTAGCCCACTGCTCCACCAAAGCTCTTTCAAGGTTTTTAACTTGTCTCTGGTTTTTGACTGTAATAAACCTACTTGAAACTTGCAGACATTACATTACTAAGGTAGGTAACACCATCAGTGTTAGTAGGCGGTGGGGTTTGCTCTCATTCTATATCAGGGGTCTTCCAACTTGGCCCTTTTATGACTTGTGGACTTCAACTCCCAGAATGCGTGCCTGGCTGAGGAATTCTGGGAGTTGAAGTCCACAAGTCATAAAAGGGCCAAGTTGGAAGACCCCTGTTCTGTATGTTAGTAGCTTGCTCTGTCAGTGTTAGGTGGAAGTGGTCTCGGTGGGTTGTTGTTTGGGCTGTTGTTTACTGTTAACTTGTTTGTCTAGCTTGGTAGTTCCTTGACTGAAGTGTTCTTTACTTCTTGATTGGGTTCTTGGTGGAGCAGTGGGCTAATGCCTCCTTAAGTAACACCAGCTGCCTGCAATTAGTGCAGGTTCGCATCCCACCAGGCTCAAGGTTGACTCAGCCTTCCATCCTTCCGAGGTAGGTAAAATGAGGACCCAGATTGTTGGGGGCAATTAAGCTGACTTTGTAATAATGCCGCTTGGGGTGTGTGTGAAAGCCCTAACAAGCAGGCATATACATAGAATGAAGGCTACTACTAAGCTTGTAAGCCGCCCTGAGTCTTCGGAGAAGGGCGGGATATAAATGGAATTAAAAAATTTTTAAAAAAATAATGTTAATCGTGGCGTTAATCTCTGCTCAACTAGGTGTTGATTGCTGGTGAGGAGATGTTTTGATCTTCTCATTCCTTTTTGGATGTTTTGATTGTCTCTTTTGAATGGTATGTAGACATTGTTTATCTCTCTGTGCCTGTGGAAGATTGTTTGGACTGAGTGCCAGGCTTCCAGGAACCCTCTAGCATTTTTACAATTGGCTTGGTTTAGAATGCTCACAGTTCCCCAACTGAAGCTAGGGTGGAGTCTGTCCAGGTGTTGTGAAAGTAATAATTTTCATCATGTTTTCCCACTGTTACTTGGGGTGCGCTCATGAACCGAAAGCAAACCCCACTCTCTTCTACCACCGATGATGTTACCTAGTTTGGTAATGAAACGTCTGCAAGGAAACAACCACACTCAAAGAGCACCAAGGAAAAGCTCTTCTTCAAAAGGGTTGTGGGACTAGTATTATAAATGTGCAGAGCGAGAATTGATGTCATTCAAGCAGTTGAATGTTAGATGCTCCCACTGCTAAATGAAAGCATTTTATGCAGCAGCTCAAAATGTTGGAAGAAACAAAGGCTGGTTTTTAAAAAAACGAACAACTCAAGATGCTACCTGTGATCACACACACAAGAGAAGGAAGTTTCGCTCCACTGCTGACACAATGCTCATACTCTGGGGGGGGGGGGGGGGGGGAGAGAGGAGAAAGAGAGCAAAATACAGAATTATTTACGCAGGCTACAAAAGGCAACTTCCCTTTTAAACTAAGCCCAGAATTTTGAAAAGTGAACTGGAGTCCCAACGAAATTTCAAAGGGAATGCATACTCAGTTAGGTACAGCCAATTCTGTCTGATTTCTTGCATAGGGAGACAAAAAAGGAAAAAGAAAAAGGCAGCTTCTAAGCTGCCAAATTTTAGGGGGTACCAAAATTGGAAAGGCTTCCAATAAACAATACAAGCATAAAATCTGGACATCTTTTTCAGAGTGTTTTCTTTCTACGCTTTTCAAAAACTGACCCATAAAATCGTTTTGAGTGGTAACGAACAACACACTAATCAGACACTGCAAGACACAAAATAGATCAATAAATAAAGGTAGTCCTCGGCTCACGACACCAACTGAGCCTAAAAAATCTCATTGCTAAAACAAGGCCATTGTTAAGTGAGTTTTGCCCCATTTTATGACTTTTCTTGCCACAGTTCTTAAGTGTATGGTCGTTAAATGAATCATGTCATTATCTGTAATCTGTCATTAAACAGATCTAGTTTTCCCCACTGACTGCTTTGTCGGAAAATGGCTGGCAAGGTTACAAATAGTGACCGCATGGCCTCAGATGTTGCTTTACAAAGCATCCATATTTTGATCACGTGACCGTGGGGGATGCTGCAACCGTTGTTAAGTGTGAACAATAGACATAAGTCCCTTTTGTCAGTGCCGTTGTAGCTTTGAATGGTTACTAAATGAATGTTTGTAAGTTGAGAACTCTTGTTGTTGGAATTTGAAGGGGAGGTATTTCCATAGGGAGACCACCCAGTGAGTTGGAGGGGACCATGGTGCCCATAAACATCAACCAACAGGCTGACTGGAAGTGATGGGAGTTGAAGTCCAGCAGGTTGGCCTTATGCCAAATGAGGGAGGCTGTTTTAAGAGAACAAGATGGGGTGAAGTGGGGTCAAAAGTAGCCAAAGACAGCTTTACTGGGAGGGATAACATCTGTGGAAGTGATCTTCCTTCATGATGAGAAAGACTAAGGAAAAGGATCCAGTTGAATTTATACATCGGGCTTGGCCCTAGTATGGTTTGCAAAATGAGAAGAACAAGAGTTCTGGTGAGAATATAAAATGACCCGCTATTATTACAACTTTGGGCCTTCGGAAGTGGGTTTTATTACTAGAGCAAGACCAAGATCAGATAGGAAAGTTCATCTCACCACCACCCACTCTTAACCTGATCTCTTCAAGGCAGAGCCACGAGGACAAATCACTAGTTGATTCACAGTGAAGATGGCTGTTCTTTAAGAAACTGTAAAAGCTTTCTTGACAGCTCACCTTTTAAAGCTTCTAACAGGATGGAAAAATCTTCATCCTCTAGAAAAAGAAAAGAACAAGAAATTATTACACAAAGATCATGGTTATAAATTCACTTTCCTTAGGCTGGCTGAAAAAGTTGGGGATGATAATCCCAAAGCATGTGGAGATTACCAAGTGGAGAAAGTTACATTATATCTTAAGAGCAACTGGATGGTGTCCAATTTTAGTTACGAGGCCCAAGGAAGAACAAATTCTCCTCCCATCAAACAGAAATGTTCTAAATATACTTGACTGCAACCGAAAAACTGCCATCCTACATCTATGTGGAAAAAAGCCCGTCTCTGTTAACAAATCTTGAGCAGAAAATAAGAACCACATTCAAATTTGATGAGACAGTCTGGTACTTGAAGACATCTACACCAGCCTGGAAATTCAAATCATTCTCATCTCTAGATAGGGATTAAAATAAACCAAGCAAAGCTGTTGGTTTTTGAGTGTGTATGACGGATGTGTATGAGAGGGGAACTGTCTTCTTGTGGACGTCAAATTCAAAACAACTCAGAATGACAAGTCACGCAGACAGCCGTGGATCAAGTCAAAGAGCAATAACATTTTAAACTATATTTTTTTAAAAAATTACATTGTAATCTTGAAATATACATGGACAACACAGCCAAGCAATCTCAGCAATGGGTATATGAACTCTGATTATTAAGTTCCTATCTGATCCTTCTACTTGCATGCCAGCTAAGCCAAGAAGGGATGGAAGGCAATCATAAAGCTTATTTTTAATACCTCTTGCCACAGAGAGCAGAATAGTCCAGAATCATCACAAACCTCTAACATGCAGACTCTTTCAAAGATCACTTCTGGAACCATACACTGTCCTAATCCACAATGAGGTTGGCTTGGCTTGGGTTATATTGGGTTGGGTTATATTGGGCTAAGGGACGTGGTTAGGACGCTGAGCTTGTCCATCAGAAGGTCGGCAGTTTGGCGGGTCGAATCCCGAGTGCCGCGTAACAGAGTGAGCGCCTGTTACTCGTCCCAGCTTCTGCCAACCTAGCAGTTCGAAAGCACATAAAAATGCAAGTAGAAGAATAGGGACCACTACAGTGGGAAGGTAACAGCGTTCCGTGTGACTTTGGCGTCTAGTCATGCCGGCCACATGACCACGGAGACGTCCTCGGACAAGCGCTGGCTCTTAGGCTTTGAAACGGAGATGAGCACCGGCCCCTAGAGTCGAAAACGACTAGCATGCATGTGCAGGGCAACCTTTACCTTTACCTTATATTGGGCTAGGTGGGGTTATATTGGGTTGGGTTGGGTTATATTGGGTTGGATGGGGTTATATTAGGTTGGGTTGTATCGGTTTGGGTTGGGTTATATTGGGTTGGGGTGGGTTATTGGGTTGGGTGGGGTGGGGTTATATTGGGTTGGGTTATATTGGGTTGGATGGGGTTATATTAGTTGGGTTATATCTAGTTGGGTTGGGTTGGGTTGGGTTATATTGGGTTGGGTTATACTGGGTTGGGTGGGGTTATACTGGGTTGGGTTATTTTGGTTGGGTTAGATTATATTGGGTTGGGTTGGGTTATATTAGGTTGGGT
>JAKJMR010000107.1:1094861-1109357 GCA_024449315.1 Daboia siamensis | reverse complement strand
AGGAAGGAAGGAAGGAAGGAAGGAAGGAAGGAAGGAAGGAAGGAAGGAAGGAAGGAAGGACAATAACAATAGACATAACACTTGGACTTATATACTGCTTCACAATGCTTCACAGCCCTCTTTAAGCAGTTTACAGAGTCAGCATATTTCCCCCAACGATCTGGGTCCTCATTTTACCGACCTCAGAAGGACAAAGGGCCCAGTCAACTTTGAGCTGGTCAGGATCAAACTGCTGGCAGTGGGCAGAAGCTGCAGTACTGCATTCCCACAGCTCTTACAACCACAACTGAGTCCGGAATTTCTGTTATTAAGCATGTGGTTGTTAAATAATTCACCCCCAATTATGAACTTTTACCGCACAGCTATTCAGCAAATCACTGAGCTGTTAAGTGAATCCCACAGTTGTTAAGTGAATCCAGCTTCCCCCCCCCCCCATTTATTTTGCTTATCAGAAGCCAGCTGGAAACATCACAAATGGTGATCACATGTCCCCGGGACATTGCAATGATGGCCTCCCAAAATCTTGCTCTTTATTGAATACACTGCATGGGTATGTCGAAGCAAAACTAACTTGGAGGTTCCAGACCCAATTCATAGACTTAAACAATAATTTTCCCAGCCAAACCCCCAACGTCTCATGTAGTCCATATAAACAAGTTCACTTTGTTATGGGAACCGTCTGCTTCAAATCCACACCTTGTATGGTGTCCTTGAAAAGGTTTCAGGCTCTCACAGTCTTCAGCTGAATCATAGAAGTTTTGTTTCTCTATCTAATCCACTCAAAAGTAATTCCTTCCCCCACCCCCCCCTTACTCTAAACGCAGAGGCATGTAGCTCCCAAAGCTTCATCCTTGAGAATGGGCAGGAAGTCTTATCTAAGTTTTACCTTCCTTCAACAGGGAGGATGCGGATGTATGCTGGATTCCCGACAATTGCACCAGTCTCATGATAAACAGTCACTGCTATGGTTATTCACTGTCCCATCAACTCTTTTACTTTCTGTTTGCCAAGATGGTAAGAGAGTGCCCACGTTTGCTCGTTTGTTTATTAAACCAACATATGTAGCTGCCCAGTTTACACATGGTGACTCTGGATCATGTTGCCAGGGCGGTTAGAACGATAATCATAGGATGAAGACGAAGGAATTTTGAATGTTCTGAGATCTTTAATCCATTTGCAAGGATCGTGGACAGGAGGGCAAAGAGTTGGGGGAGGTGGAGATGTAGAGGTTGTGGACTTGGTTGGGGAATTCTGGGAGCTGAAGTCCAAGATTTTAAAGTTGCCAAATTTGGGGGGGGGGGGGAAACCTGGTATAAAGAGTAAATTTGTAAGCTCCACCTGCAGAAATGTTAAGTGCATTCATTTTTACTGCAATAATTTTATTTGCGATTTGTATTTTGAATCAGACATTTTAGGCTTTGAAAGCATTTTAAAAAGCTTTTTATCTTTTCTTAATTTTCTTCTATCAACTGCTTTGTGAGACCACGGGAACTTCTGGGTTAGCAAGAGGAAGCAGTCAATCAATAAATATTTTATCCCGCCTTTCTTTATATTCTCACCTTTCCTTCTCTAGCAATTGTGCCCTAATTCTCTCTTCCAAAATACCCAATATTATGAAAACATGTTCTGTGATTTGATGATGCAGGCCAATCGCAATCTCGAAAAGAACGATCTGATCAACAATTTTGGAGACATCTTTACAGAGAATAGTAAGTGATCTGTGGGGTCCTCGGTGCTCTCTGAGCTTGGTTGTTTTCTTGCAGACATTTCATTACTCAACTAGGTAACATCATCAATGCTGGAAAGGAGTGGGATTTGCTCTCTATTTATTTACAGTACAAGTGGCTTGCCATGTCAGTGTTGGTGGGAGTGTTGTTCTCTTCTTGGTAGTTCTTTGAATGGGTTGATGGTTTACTGTTTGATTGTTTGTCTGAGTTGGTAGTTCCTTGATTGGAACATTATTTATTCCTTGATTGTTGGTCTGGTATTAATCCTGAGGTTAATCCCTGCTTAGCTGGTGGTTGGCTGCTGGAGAGGATGTGTTCTGGCCTGTTTGTTTCCTTCTTAACTTTTTAAATTTCCTCTTTTAAATGGCGTATAAATGTTGCTTATCTTTATGTGCCCGTTGATGGCTGATTGCATTGAGTGCCAGGCTTCCAGGCATTCTCTAGCACTTTTTGGACTTAGCTTCATGTAGGATACACATAGTAAGTGATCTCTTCAAAATAAGTGGGTAATTTCCAGTCCTTCCTTAATTTTGTAAGGAATAGATCTTTTTTTCTCTCTCTTAATCCTCAAGTTGCGCTAACCAGATCACCAATCAACCTGCATCTTCCTTCCTCACAGTTATGTTTTGTGGGATAGCTGGATTCTCAGATTTCTTCCAGACTTCCTGGCTTGATTACATTCTCAGCTGGCAGAAACAGGAGAATGGATGTTTCTGGATGTACAGTAAGTAGATTGCACGATTTTAGGGCCATCAGTGACTTGCGTTTTGTCCCAAAAAATGTCCAGATGAGGAATATGTAGTCCTTGACTTGATGACCATAACTGAGCTCAAAATTTCCATTGCTAAATGAGGCAGTTCTTAAGTGAGTTGCACCTCATTAACAACCCTGGTGGACAAAATGCAGGGTTGCAGGCAAACTCTGCCCACAGCCTAGAGTTTGTTCCTGATGGGACTCAAGGTTGACTCAGCCTTCCATCCTTCCAAGGTCAGTAAAATAAGGACCCAGATTGTTGGAGGGTATTATGCAAATAACATTTCAACATTGTAAACCACCCAGAGATTGCTATAAAGTAGGGGACCCAACCCCTGGTCCATGGACCAGTACCGGGCTGCAGCATGCCAGCAACCGGTCCCCACAAACAAGCAAAGCCCCATCCACAGAATGCAGGCAGCACACAAAACCACGCACCTTCCGGTCCGCGGAAAAACCTCTCTCCACGGAACCGGTCCCTACTGCCCAAAAGGTTGGGGACCTCTGCTGTAAAGCACTATGGGCCAATATAGAATATAGTCTAAATGCTATTGCTATGGATAAGAGGCAATGGAATTCAAGGTGGGCTGGACCTAAATATCTTGTGGGCATGAAAAGTCCCAAGGCCGGTGACTTTCTTGATGCCTCCTTGGATTCAGCCTGCTCATCTCCTACACCAGTGTTTTGAGTTTTGAACTACTCAGGCAAATGCAAGAAAATGATAATGCATAAAAACAGAGATGCAGCATCCTGAATTTTAGGATCGATTCCCAAAGAAATACTAGTCTCTTTTTCCAGCAAATTATTCATTTCTTCTCTCAATCAACTAGCTTCTTCCGATGCTGGGGGCCAAGTGAGAAGAAGGACTAAGAGATCAGAGAAATTTATTGAAGGTAAAACTCTTGGTGGCTGGGACACAGGAATTGGGTTTGTCTAGTCTAGTGAGCCGTGGGGTGGCGCACACATGCACGCACGCAGCATGATCGGTGGGCCTGCGCGCACACACATGCGCACACAGCCCGACTTGCAGTCAAGCTGTGTTGTGCATGCATGTGACATGCTGGCCAGCTGCTTCTATGGCCCAGTTCCCCTCTCTCTCTCCCCCCCCCACTCCAAGCTGCAAAGGTTGGTGACCGCTGAACTAGGTGACCTCTGTGGTCCTTTCCAGCTATCTGATTCTATGTTCTGTGTTCTTTTCATTGCAGGAGTCTGCTCTTCCCATAACACTGGTGTGGCTGTTGGAGCACTTGGGAGCTTCCTCTTCCACAGCTCCTAATGACGGTCCATCTTTGGACCTCTTTCTTCACTGCAGTCTAAACCCAGGTCTCTCTGGGCAACTTTCCTAAAAGAAACTTCTGACTTCATCTGAAAAAAAAAAAGCTTGTTCTGTTTTCTTTCTTTTTTTTAAAGAAAGGAACCAATATTTGCCCCCACCCCGAACCTGGTTGTCTTCTAGATGTATTCAGCCACGCACCTCGTCCTGAAGCATCTTGAGCTCTCCTGGATTCGAAATCTAGCCTCTCTCTCTCGTCCACTAAAAAGCTAGAGTAGAAAAGTCTTCCGTCGGCTCTAAAATGCATGATTCCTGGCAACACTTTGAGGTGGATCCCAGGTACGAAAAATTCGAAAGACCACTTCCAACACGCATCCCTGCAAATCCATTTGTTGATAAATTTAGACATGGAGGAAATGAGGAGGAAGAAAGGAAAAAGACTTCTAGATTTTGTTACTATCGTCTAGGACTCTAGGTCAATAAAGTAGATGTTCCGCATATGGGTGGATTTTATTTCCTGCCTTCCAGAAAATGTTTTCTGTCTCCCACTTATGCTCCTGGGAGTTAAAGCACAGTCAGTTTAAGATACTTTCTGACGTTTTCTTCAGTACCTCAACTAAATGTGTTTTTGTAGCTGACCCCATGTAGTTTCTCCAAAGTAATTCCTGTGACTTCCATATTATAACCAGCTGGGATGTCCCGTGTCTTTCTGGAGGCTGGTGTTCCAGAGGGCAGATGCCGCAGGAGTTTGTGACAGATGGATGACGTTATTTAATCAAAAAACGTAGTTGCGTTCTGAACACGTTGTAGCTTTCAAATGGTCTTCAAAGACAGCCCAGTGTGGAGGGCCTTGCAGAAAGCGATTAGGATGTGAGTGATTTTGTGGAGGGCCTCCACAGCCTGAGTTGGGGGACATAAATCTAGGTATCAGTAGCAGTCTGAAGATCCTATACTCGTGAGTTATTGGATGACCTTCCTAGCAATTTCAAGTAGATATTCAAAAGTTGGGAGGCAAGAATTTTGGTGTACTTCAAGTAAGCCACTGGACGGAACTCTCCTTCCCCATAACAGACCCAAACCACCCTCAGACAAAGCTGCAGCAGCACCACAAAATAGTTCCCCCAACATCCACAGACACTAGAAGGAGTGCAGAGAAGAGCAACGAAGATGATGTGAGGAATGGAGAGTGAAGAACAGTTGCTGGAGTTGGGTATGTCTAGTTGAATGAAAAGAACTTTCCGACATAGTAGCAGTGCTCCAATATTTAAGGGGTTGCCTCAAAAATGAGGGGGATCAAGCTATTCTCCAAAGCACCAGAGGGCAAGACAAGAAGCAACGGATGGATGAAAACAAATCAAGGAGAGAAGCAACCTAGAACTAAGGAGAAACTTCCTGACAGTTAGAGCAATTAACCAGTGGAACAACCTGCCTCCAGAGGTTGTAGACAGTATTAAACGTCAATGAGGGCTCTAAAAGGAATAGTTTACTGCCCCCATCCAGGCCCTGACATCATCGGTCATTCGAAGACCTCTCCATAGACCTTTGTTTAAACAACTTGAGGGTTACACCAAGTTCATTTTGCAGAAAAGTGGAGTGAATGCAGAGTTCCAGCTGTTTTAACACCTTGCATTGAAAGTGTCCTGAATGATAGGTTCAAGTAAGGGGCTGGGACCTTACAGTTGTTAAGATAATCTAGCCTCCTGGTTGACTTTGCTTGTCGGAAGGTCGCAAAAGGGGATCACACATGACCTTGGGACACAGCGACGGTCATAAGTACGAACCAGTTGCCAAGCATCCTAATTTTGATCACAGGATCGTGGGGATGCTTCAAAGGTCATAGCTGTGAAAAACGGTCATAACTCACTTTTTCCAGTGCCGTTGTAATTTTGCATGGTCACCGAATGAACTCTTGTAAGTCAAGGGACACCTGTACTTCTTTGAGTTGTTCTACGCTTGGCTGGGGTCAGCTTTGATGGTGTCCAGCCTTCGTGGTCTTTGGCATCTTGGTTTCCTTTTACTGCAGACTCTTCCAAACAGAATCACTTTATCCAGTAAATTCCCCCCACACGACGTGGCCAAAGTGAGACGCCGTTTTGTGGTTTTGCTTCTACAGACGAGTCTTCGTCAACCTTGACACTCTTTAAAGGTGTATGGACTTCAAATCTCAGACTGGACCAGCTGGGGAATTATGGGAGTTGAAGTTTCCACTTCTTAAAAGTGGCCAAATGGAGAAACTCTGCCCCCTGCATGCCTGAATGTCTATGGAGATTCTCAATTGCCAAAGATGCTTTTCCAAAAGGCAAATGGGACTTCCTTGGTGTTTGCTTTGAAAACGTTTCGCTTCTCATCCAAGAAGCTTCGACGGTTCTCAGTGAGGAACTGAATGAGAAGTGAAACGTTTTCAAACAAAAACTAAAAAAGCCCAGTTGCCTTTTCGAAAAGCAACCTTGGAACCTACACATTTGAGCATTTCTAGGGTTTCCCCCCATTCAAGCCTTGTAGTTCTCCCCGCTGGCCACCAGAGGGCAAACTCAATCGCCCACGACTTCCTCCGCCCGGGAAGGACGATGTTCCCCGAGCCTCACGTGACCTCGGATCATGTGATCTGCCTTTCGGCTCAATATGGCGGCCCCCATGAATTGCCTGTCGCGCATATCAGGCAGCAGGTTCGGAGGTCTTGCCCTGGCTGCGTTTTTTTGGGGGCTGCTTCACTGCTTTGGGGGAGTTCACGGCAGCGCCGGAGCCTGGTAAGAAGGGTGAGCCAGGGGAGTGGAAGGGGGGGGGCCCTAGCAGGGCTGGCGGGTTTTTTTTCCTCTTCCGCCTGGTGCAATTAGCATTTAAAGGTCGTCTTTCGTGCTGAAAAATAAGGCGATGTAAACCCTGTTCTGCGTTTCTAAAAGTATAATTAAAAAAACAACAACAAATCTTTGCAGGGAGTCAATATTTTGCCCCGCAGAGAAATGCTTGAGCTACATAAGTTATTTTCAAACTGGTTTTCTTGGGCTATGTGTGTGTGTGTGTGTGTGTATAATATATGTCGTAATAATAACACTATGGTACACATTGGGTGTAAGATGCGGCTCCGTGATTATAAAGTTTGATGACTGTCTGTTTATGTATTTTATTTATTATTAGTTTTATAGCACACATTTGTTTTGTGATTATTCTACAACAGCATATATAATTCTCCAACATCCTATCTTCTCCTTATGATGCAGATTGGGCTGAGAGAGGGACTGGCCCAAAGGCACCCATCTGGTTGTCATACCTAAAGGAGAACTCGCCGTTTCTTAGTTTCTAGTCCAGTCCTGTAATCACTGCACAAAATTCGCTTTCTATAACAGTGATGAATAGAATAAGCCAGTTAAAAAAAAGATGGGTTTTCAGTCTGGAGGGTGAAAAGGAAGACAAATCCAAAACCTGTTTATTATGCTTTACTTGCTACAAATAGTGCTTGGCTTACAACTTTTTCTTTTGTGACTGTTTGAAGTTACAGCGGCACTGAAAAAGTGACTTACAAGCATTGCAGCCTCGCCATGGTCATGTGATTAAACTTAGGACGCATAACAAATGGTTGCAGAGTCCAGGGTCAGGTGATCCCCTTCTGCGACCTTATGACAAGCAAAGTCAATGGGGAAAGCCAGATTCATTAAACAACCTTATTACTGATTTAACAACTGTTGAAAACTGCAGTGATTCACTTAGCAACTGTGGCAAGAAAGATCATAAAACTCACTTAACAGCTGTCTTAGCAATGGAAATTTTGGGTGCAGTTGTGATTGTTAGTCGAGTATTACCTGTACTCACCTGGACAGAATTTATCAGATAAAGCTTTTCACTCGTTTTCTTCTATCTGAACCTGCCCTGTTGCCTTTCAACTTTCAGGAATTCTTTGAATGATGACCTCTTGCTGCCTTATCTCCCTCCTCAGCATGGCCCCCGGCACCACCATCGGTACGTCCGAGACTGCCGGGGTCTCCTGCGTGGCAATGCGACGCATGAAACCTGGCCTAGCCACAACAGCACTACCTCTCCTCTGCCTGTTATATATAGATTTGTTTCAGACATCCCACCGCATCGTTCCAATCGCCGCCAGGTGTACGGCCACTTGACGGTTGTGCGAGACCCCCTGAGGACTTTTTCTGTCCTAGAGCCTGGGGGGCTGAGGGGCTGCCAATTCCGCCACAGAGCCACCGTGGAAGAGACGGTGAGCCGAAGTCAGTGCCTTGTGGCCCAGAATGGGGGCTATTTTCATACAAACACTGGCGCATGCATAGGGAATGTGGTCAGCAACGGGCAGCTGGTACAGTCCTCTGGCGGAGTGCAGAATGCTCAGTTTGGTATCCGGAAAGATGGCACTTTAGTCTTTGGGTAAGTGTTGGCATAGTTTTGTGTTTTTTACAACTGCAACTCCTTGTTTAGTGGTCACAATTAAGACTGGCATCTGGATTCTTAAGGGAAGCAATTGTTAAGTGAAACTGTGACTCTGTGCATGATTTGTTACTTTTTCATCACTGTTATACAAGTCATTTCAGTGGCCTTGAAACGGCTGATTTGTGGTCCATAAAGGACTTTTGGCCTTCATAAAATATTGCCACCCTGACCGCATTTCAGACACTTGCCCTTTGCAACCACGTGCTGGGTCCTGCAATCACACAACCACAATCTGCAATATTTCTTTCCTCATTTCTGGCAGTTTTTTTGCTGGCTTCCAGAAGAATGGATTCACTTAAGGACCGTGTGATTTACTTGATAACCATAGTGATTTATTTAATGTCCACTCTCAAAAATGTTGGGAAAAAACCAGGTCTTGTCATGTGGGTGCCTCAACTTATGACTGCAATTATTTACAACTGGATTTCTGGGTCCAATTGTAAATAGTAAAACTGGTATTGGTCATAGTCACTAATGAAGCAGTCACTAAACAAGGATTGCCTGTAACCATTTTGAAGTAGGCCATGGAAAAATACAAAGAATACATATGAATGTTGCAGGTCATAACTGTGAGGTCGGACATAGAAGCGAGAATACCTGTGTATTAGGTAGAAGAACAACAAGGAAATGGAAAATATCAAGCCGCAAGGTAAACCGGGAGTCACACTCAGTCAGACAGCATAAACTTTTGTTATAGCTAACCCCACAGGTCTCGCTTGTAGCTAACCACAAGCATAGCACAGGAAACATAGATGCTCGCAAGACACCTGCAGCCTTCCTGGAAATAAGGATGGACGATATTTAGCTAAAAGGGCATAAAGCGAAAGGGGGCTTAAAAGTTCATGTAACCAATCAGAGTTTATAAACTGCCTCTACGTGTTTGGCTGTTTGTGAAGACTATATATGTGTATGCTTTTCCTTGAAACAGGGTTCAGATTGTTCAGTACAAACTGGGTCTGAACCTGCGCAATATGGTGGAAAATAATCCCCCATTAATTACAACGGAAACACACAAGTTTAAGCCTGGAGATAGGGTGTGGGTGAAACATCGGAAGGATGAACCTTTGAAACCTAGATGGAAGGGCCCGTATACCGTGATTATGTGTTCTCCCCTTGCGTTAAAAATATTGGAATCCAAGTCTTGGATTCATTGGACTTGAGTTAAACCTGCAGTTGGTGAATATTGGGAGGCCAAGAGGGACGAAGGCCGCCTCTTGGTGTTACGCTTGAAAAAGCGCTCCCTATAACTGCCCCACCGGCAACGGGCAGGCAACATATGGAGCCGAAGAGAAGCCCTACTGGTGTCACACCGGATGCTGACCCTCTACGTACGGCTGAAGAAAGGGGACTAGGAAAATGAATATGAGTGTCTAGGGAGGACTGATTCCAAGGAATGACAGTCAAAGACTACATAGCCATAGGGCAGACATGTCAAACACAAGGCCCGGGGGCCGGATCCGGCCCGCGAAGTGGTTTCATGTGGCCCACGAAGCCATCCTGGAAACAGTGAGGGAACGGCCCCCACCGCCTTGGCCTTGGCCCAGAGACCCTCCTTCCGCCAGAGACCCCCAGATCTGTCCCACTCCTGCCCAGGCCCCCATAGGCACCCTTGATGCCAACGATGTAGAGCTGGCCACGCCCATCCAGTAGGCCATACGCACTCTAGCCACGCCCACCTGGTAGGCCACACCCACCCTGGCCACACCCACCCGGCCCTTTGAGGGCAACCACAATGCTGATGCGGCCCTCAATGAAATTGAGTTTGACACCCCTGCCATAGGGGCAGTCGGTCTGGCATTAGTAATTTTAATTCTTTATTTGGGATTGCTGTTTGGGAAGACTTTTTTTTCTGGAATCAGCTTCCACCCAAAGGAAGGAGTGAAGTGCCCAAAATTCCTGATTATAACCCAGAAAAGTGTGCATTTCCTATGACTACTTAGGTTTGAAGTACCCTAGGCGTGCGTTATCTGGAGTCTGTTAGGAGCCTGGGAATTGTGGATAATATACTTAGCAAATTAGAGTAGGCTTTGTGATACACCTCGGATTGATACTATCTTTTTCCCAATTTCACCTGATCCCCTCCCTCTTCCACAATCTTATAATTGTGATTGTTCCCCTGAGTGTGACTGTGAGAGTGGAAGAGGAATCATAGAAAGTGGACAGTGACTTGCTTCAGGTTGTTAAACATGAATCTCTTATGGATTTGGATGCTATTGGCGAGTGGCCTGTTGGGAAAAAGGGTCATGAATGGTAATCCCGCATGTTGTGAGGAGAGTCAGCCAGGTCCTCAAAGGTCAGAGGAAGGCTCAGGGAATGGTGTGAGGCCCCCAAGAAACGGTGGAGTCCAGGGTTTGGGATCCTTAGGGATTGTGGACAAAGAAGAATTGAAGCAAACCCCCTCCTGCCATCGACGACTCATTTCCAGGTGAGGACCCCGGCCCAGGCCCACAGCCGCTTCTGAACCCAAACGGACTTACCCCAAGTTAAAAACTGAACTGGGTCAGAGGAAGGACATCATAAAAATAAAAGGAGGTCCTCTGAAACAATTGAGGGATGGGAAATATATACTGAAAATACTAGATTTAGTTCAGGCTTTGGTAAATCAATCGAACCCCACCTTAGGCCAAAGATGTTGGTTGTGTTTGTCTGCATCTCCATCAGCTTATCATGCAATCCCTGTGGCACCAGACCTCTGGGTAAAGACCAATGCCAGCACAATGTAGCACAGGAAACATAGACGCTCGCAAGACACCTGCAGCCTTCCTGGAGACAAGGATGGACGATATTTAGCTAAAAGGGCATAAAGCGAAGGGGGGCTTAAAAGTTCATGTAACCAATCAGAGTTTATAAACTGCCTCTACGTGTTTGGCTGTTTGTGAAGACTATATATGTGTATGCTTTTCCTTGAAACAGGGTTCAGATTGTTCAATACAAACTGGGACTGAACCTGCGCAATAAATCTTTTCTACTTGTCCTGGAATGCTGACTTAGTCTGCCTTATTTCCTACCACAGTTTGGGCTTCTCTTGAATTTTTAATCTGGGTTTTCTTGTTGTTTGGGTTTTTTTTGGTTATCTCTTCCAGCTACCTCTCTGAGGAAGAGGTCTTTGCTACAGAGAACCCATTTGTGCAGCTTGTAAGCGGGGTGGGTTGGCTTCTGCGAGACGGAGAGGTCTACGTGAATCAGAGCCAAATGGCAGAATGCGACAAGACTCAGGAAACAGGTGATGCCACAGTGCTTGCCCCCCCCCCCCCCCCCCCCCCGGAGAATGGTTCTAAAGCAGGGGTCCCCAACCCCCGGGCCATGGACTGATACCGGCTCATGGCGTGCCAGCAACTGCTCCGCACAAACAAGCAAAGCCCCATCCGTGGGAGGCAGGCTGCACACAAAACCACATACTCTCCAGTCCGTGGAAAAATCTCCCTCCACGGAACTAATCCCTGGTACCCAACCTTTTGACTTGCCAGGGTTAGGGCTGAGTGAAGAAGAATTGTTTTAGGCTGCATATAAAATATATAAAAATCACATCATAATGTTGATGATGATGTTATCGAGTCGTTCTCACTCTTGGCGATTCTATTGGCCAAATCTCTGTCTTCCAATCTTGCACTCTTCTTTGACCAAGTGAGATTGGCAACTTTGGAAAGAGATTGAGATGGTTCAGGGTTTCCAAACTTAACAATTTTAAGACTTGTGGACTTGCAACTCCCAGAATTCCAGCTGGCTGAGGAATTCTGTGAGTTGAAGTCCACAGTCCTTAAAGTTACCAGGTTTGGAGATCCCTGGTCTTCTTGGTAAATTCACAAAATGGCTGCTGGGATGGACTTGGCCAATCTTAGAATTCCCCGTTGTCCAATGACAATTAGTGACGCTGCTTTTCCCACCCAATTCCTTGCAAGATGGTGGTGGTTTGTTTTTTTTTGCCACCTGCTTTAGTGTAGTCTTTTAGTTCATTCAGTTGAAAAGGTGCCTTGTTTTCACTATGTTAGGATGCAACAACCTGCAAATTTTATTTCCCAAGAATAATTATAGCACCTAGAAGCCTGATAAAGATTGTAGGTCTTGCAATGAGCATCAACTTTCCATTGAAAAAAAATGAGTTCAGATGGTTAGAGACCTGTTGTGTGGCAAGAAAAATGGTGGTGGGCCGGGCCCGACCAATTAAATCAAGTCCAGCCTCACAGTTGCCCCCCAGGATGATATCCCCCCACCTCAGGTTTGTCTGCCTACCAAAATGAGGAATGGAAGGAATAGAGAGAGTCCACGACTTGCAACCATTTGTTTAGTGACCATTTGAATTACAGTGGCACTGAACAAAAATTACTTGCAACTGGTCCTTCCGCTCTTGACTGTCATCCCAGCATCTCCCTTTCATGTGACCCCAGTTGCTTGGCAGCCAGCGTGTATTTACAACGGTTGCAATGTCCCATAGTGACTTTCCAACAAGCAAAGTCAATGGGAGAAGCTGGATTCGCTTAGTGCCCATATGATTTACTTAACAGCAGCAATGGCAAAAAAGCTTGTAAAATTGGGTATTGTAACATTTAACAACTGCCTTGCTTAGCGAGGGAAATTCTGGTCCCATTTGTGGTTATAAGTTGAGAATTACCTATAGTCTTAGAGGTTGGCTTAGCTTAGTTTTCCCTTCCTTCTCCATCCATCAAGTTAGGTTTGGGCCTGATGTCCTCAAGAGCTTTCAGGTAGTTCCAAGATGGTAGCAGTCCTGCCAGATTGATGATTGGCTCAACCTAACCAACTTTCTTATCTTGGCTGTTTGAAACAACATCTCTCTTTTCCCGCCGGCAGGAACTTTTGACCATTTTGTCAATACTGTATCTGCCAGGACAGCTGTGGGGCATGACCGCCAGGGACAACTCATCTTGTTTCACGCTGACGGGCAGACAGGCATCAGAGGGTATGTCCTGTAGCTTTGTGACACTTTCTTGCAAGGAGATTGGAGATCTTTCTGGAGGGAAGTGTCTCCTGCATCCCAATTGCTGAGAAAAGAAAGAAATGTTGATGGTGTGTCTTGAGTTGGACCATCACGTTAAGCCAAGACTTGATTTGTTGAGTAAATTGCAGGGTTAGCTAACAGGACTCAGTTCATTTCTTATTCACAGTAGTATAACCAACAGCTGGATAAGACTCCTGCGGGCCCCTTGGACTACAAGGCGATCAAACCGGTCAGTCCTAGAGGAGATCAACCCTGACTGCTCTTTAGAAGGCCAGATCCTGAAGTTGAAACTTAAATACTTTGGCCACCTAATGAGAAGGAAGGACTCACCGGAGAAGAGCCCAATGCTGGGAAAGGTTGAGGGCAAGAGAAGAAGGGGACGAGAGAGAATGAGGTGGCTGGATGGAGTCACTGAAGCAGAAGGCGTGAGCTTAAATGGACTCCAGAAGATGGTAGAGGACAGGAAGGCCTGGAGGAACATTGTCCATGGGGTCGCAGTGGGTCAGACATGACTTCGCAACTAACAACAACAACAAACCAGCAGCTGCTTTTTCCTCTGGTCAGATTCTTATAACCATCTCTTGTTTCTTGCAACTGCAGCCTGAACCTCTGGGAAATGGCAGATTTTCTGAAGGAGCATGGCGTTGTGAATGCAATTAATCTGGACGGTGGAGGATCATCTACATTCGTCGTCAACGGAACTCTTGCTAGCTACCCTTCGGATCACTGGTGAGCATTCTCTGCTGTGGTTTTTCTGGAATAGCCCGATTGCCCGGTGTTTGGATTGCACATTTTTCCCACAGTGCCACAATAAGCTTCGCGCTTCGTGTTAATGGCCGCACAATCACGGTGGGCAGCCCAAGGACACCATTTGGATAGGAATTGTCCATTTTGCCCTTCACCCCATTCCTCACAAGTTCCAAAAATAATAATTAAATAAACCTCCCCTCCCAAGGAGCTCTGTGGTTATTAGTGGCTCGTGGTTTGCATTGTGCACTCCTTATTGCATGGATTTGTCATCTTTTCTGCAATTGCTGTGAATTTTATATTTTTTTTGTCTGTTTCATTATTTTTAATCTTGTTAACCACCTAGCGTAATGGATGTGACTTAGTAATAGCTCTTAGACTTATATGCCACTTCACAGTGCTTTATAGCTTTCTCTAAACAGTTAACAGAGTCAGCCTTTTGCCCCCAACAATCTGGATCCTCATTTTACCAACCTCAGAAGGATGGAAGGCTTGAGCCGGTCAGGATCAAACTGCTGGCAGTGGGCACACTCAGCCTACAATCCTGCATTCTAACTACTGGGAAGGAAGGAAGGAAGGAAGGAAGGAAGGAAGGAAGGAAGGAAGGA
>JAKJMR010000107.1:1071684-1092433 GCA_024449315.1 Daboia siamensis | reverse complement strand
GTGTGTGTGTGTGTGTGTGTGTGTGTGTGTGTGTGTGTGTGTGTGTGCATGGTGACTTACGAGTGCCATCAATTCTGCTTACCACCCACAGTCCTGATTGTGCCTTTCCCTTCCTTTAGCTTGCACCAACGGTACCTATGGGGACAGCTGTGCTCAGAAATGCCTCTGCCGCAACAACGGCATGTGTGACCCTGTGCACGGATCCTGCACTTGCCCAGCGGGCTTCCAAGGGATCCTCTGTGAAGAAGGTGAGGGATTTGGAGCCGGTTCTGTGGCTCCCCACAAAAATCTGTGGCTTAATACGAGCACAAGTGACGGGGCTCAGGCTAATCCATAAACGCAGAAGGTTGAAGTTACAGGGGGTTCCTCGACTTACAGCCACAACTCAGTCCCAGATTTCTGTTGCTAAGCAAGACAGTGGTTAAGTGAGCTTTGTCCCACTTTACGACCTTTCTTGCCACCGTGGTTAGGGCAATCGCTGCAGTTGTTAAATTAGCAACAACGGTTGTTAAGTGAGTCTGATTTCCCCATTGAAGTTGCTTGTCAGAAGGTCCCCAAAAGGTGACCATGTGACACCCCCCCCCAGGACACTGCAACCGTCATTAATAGGAACCGGTTGGCAAGCGTCCAAATTTTGATCACGTGATCCTGGGGATACTGTAACGGTTGTAAGTGTGAAAAACAGTCATTAGTCACTTTTTTCAGTGTCGTTGTAACTCTGAACGGTCACTGAATGGTTATAAGTCGAAGGCTGCCCAAACTGAGGACAGCATCTTAAGGCAGGCTGAACTTGACTTCCAACTCCTTTATCCTGGCTTCTTGCTGATCTGGGGAGTTATAATGCCTGTTTCTTCCAAATCTTTTATCCTGGCTTCTTGCTGATCTGGGGAGATATAATGCCTGTTTCTTCCAAATCTTTTATCCTGGCTTCTTGCTGATCTGTGGAGATATAATGCCTGTTTCGTCATTATTTTGCAGCCTGTCCTGTCGGACGATTCGGACCCAACTGCCAGCAGACCTGTCAGTGCTCAAACGAGTGTTCCTGTGATCGGAGGACGGGCAGTTGCAATATTTCTCTAGACTCCTCCATCTTGGGTGAGTTATCTAGAGGTACATGCTGACTGTAGAGGTAGTGTCAGAATCCATTTATATCATATTCATAAATGGAATGTTTCAAACATTATTCCATGGATTCTGCCATCTCCCGAAGAGAAGAGAATGGATGTGTATTGAACCGGTATTAGGCATTTCAAAGGAAAGGAGAAGCCTTTTGAACTGGGGAAACAAAAGGGGGGGGGCTAGCATCTGGCTTGTGTCACGGAAGAGGGCAATAAACAGGAAAGGTCCTAAGTTCCTTTTTCCCACGAGAGGGATGATACGAGGTAAAGGATGGGGGACTGACCAAATGGGGTTAAGGGAGGTTAAACCGGGAACTCTTTATAAGGGTTTAATTCGTGGGACAATATTAAGTCCTGTCTTGTATTCCTACAACCAAGCATGTCATAGTAAAGATTCTTTTTGGAATAGATTTGACTCCAAGAATTTTGTCTTCCTAAGACGTGGTTTGGGGTGGGTCCTGACAGGTAGTCCTCGGAAAAAACTGTTTTTTTAACTACTTGAGGATCCAACTCAAATTGCTGGCCTCTCCAGATCAAAAGTCTCTTGGTTTGCAAAGCCCAGAATGTTAATTTTCTCTTCTTGGCTCCTCGGAGGATTGTTGCCATGCAAGAATGAGCAAAGTTTAGGTTTGGATGCAAAGTTAACACAATGGTCTTTAGGATCACGACAGCAAATTCATTTGTACATTTTGAAAAACTGTCCTAGCAGTAAGAGCAGGCAGTCCTCGACTTAAACTGTTTAGCGACCATTCAGACTTGCGATGACACTGAAAAAAGATAATTTAGAACCAGACTTTATCTAGCCCAGGGGTAGGCAACCTTGGCTCTTTTATGACCGGTGGACTTCAACTCCCAGAATTCCTGAGCCAGCATGGGGGAACTATGGCCCCTTCATAACTTGTGGACTTCAACTCCCAGAATTCCTGAGTCAGCATGGCTCAGCTTGGAAACCTCTCCCTTTCCCCTCAGCATGGCTGGTTCAGGAATTCTGGGAGTTGAAGTTCACAAGTCATAAAAGAGCCAAGGTTGCCTGCCCCTGACCTATCCCAAGTAAGCCTTCATTTACATTTGCGTTTGCTTCATTTAGCATCTGTCTGAAGTTACAGCAGCCCTTAGTCCTCACACTTCAATGCCCACTGCAGCATTCCCACAGTCACACAATCAAAATTGGGGCACTTGGCAGCCCACGTGTATTTACAACCATTGCCGTGTCCCTGGTCACTTTATTGCACGTTGCGAACTTCGCGGGTGATTTCTGACATGGTCAATTGGTGAAGCCGGATTCGCTTAATAACACGTGAGTCAATTGCAGTGATTCATTTAACAACCACGGCATAAAAGGTTGTAAAATCAGGCACGATTCATTTAACAACCGCCTTGCTTAGCAACAGGTCCCAAATGTAGTCGTACATCGAGGGATCCCTGTGGCGGAGCACAAACGGATCACTTTTGTACCAACGAATATGCTGGACGGGGGATCGATTAAGCTTCTCACAGAAAGAGAGCTTCACTTGTTCTCCAGATCCATATTTTTTTGTGGCTCGGTTCTGAACCAGGAAATAGAGACCCCTTTCTCGCTTTTCCTGACCTCGTTTCTTTTTTCCCCCTTTTTTTTAGCTGAGCCGTGCCTGCTACGTGCTACCTCAAAGGAAGCGTTCCTTTTGCCCGAGTAAGTTACACGCTTTTGCTTGCTGATAAAAGTCCTTGCACGTTCTTGGCAGTTTTCTCAGCCTCCCATGGAGGGAAATAAAAGTGCAAAAATTTTGATCTGTAGCTTGATGGGGTGGCACCTTTAAGTTTCTCTCTGTCTTCGTGTATTGTTCTTGTAGGAAAGCCTGGATCACAATAGTCGTCGTTTTGTTTTTCCTGCTTTTGCTCAGCGTGTTGTTGAACATCAAACTGGCTTGCCGCAGCTGCACCAACAAGCGTCACAAAAACGGCCAGTATGCCTCTATACCCCTGGAAGAGATAAATGGGGGGACCAAAGACCGGGGTCTGCCAGCAGCTTGGGAGGTCGACGATCCCTCCGAGACCGCCTGGGACTCGAATCAGACCGAAAGTGTGAAGTTGCTGTGATCAAAAAAGTTTCTCTTCCATGGAGCAGAAAACTCGGGAGAGGCCACTATTTTTGAATGTAGATGTTTGGCTCCATCGCTCGGCAATCGGTTGCCGTTTTGCCCTGTTGCCTTAATTGGAACCAGTAGCCTAGGAGGGGCCTGGGACAGGGGGAGCTTTCATACTGGTATGGAAATATTTTGTCCCATCAAATTTTGGAGAGAAGGTCAAAGGTGGTCCCCAAGGCTGTCCATCTCCCGAATGCTTGAAGAGAACTAGACAGCAGCATCTTCATAGTGGAAATGCTGTGGAACAGGGGTCTTCAAACTTGGCCAATGGAAGACTTGTGGACTTCAACTCCCAGAATTCAGCCAGCGTGCGCGCTGGTTGAGGAATTCTGGGAGTTGAAGTCCACAAGTCTTCGATTAGCCAGGTTTGAAGACACACACACACACACACACCCCCGATGTAGAAGCACGAACAGGTGATTTTGAGAGACAGGAAATGATTATTATTTTTTGGGAGGATTCCTCCTGACTTACAACATTCAAAAATCTCATCCCAAAACGTTTACAGGTAGTCCCTTGGTTTGCGACCGAGGATTTAGTGACTGTTCGCATTTACAAGCCACTGAATAAAGTGACAGGTTTTCACGCTTAACGACCATTGCAGCGTCCCCATGGTCACGGGATCCAAATTCGGGCGCTTGGCAACTGGCCTGTATTTATGACAATGGCACTCTTTCTTCTTGGTCACGCGATCACCGTTTGCAGCCTTCCCAGCTGGCTGCCGACAAGCCAAGTCAATGGGGGGAAGTGTGATTCGCTTAACAACCAAATGATTCACAGTTATGACAATTTGCTTAACTGTGGCAGAAAAAAAAGGTAAAATGGGCCAAAACTCCTTACCCGCCTTGCGTAGCAGCAGAAATTTTGGGCTCAATTATGATTGTAAGCTGAGGACTACCTGTAGTATATAATTT
Organism: Daboia siamensis; assembly: GCA_024449315.1. Taxonomy (NCBI): domain Eukaryota; kingdom Metazoa; phylum Chordata; class Lepidosauria; order Squamata; family Viperidae; genus Daboia; species Daboia siamensis. The sequence goes on along the minus strand of JAKJMR010000107.1, from coordinate 1,088,278 downwards.
GTCCTCCACCTCATGCACCTTCCTGTCCTTTACACATTCCTGGAAAAACAAAAGGGGGGGGACTTGTTCTCTGGACATCTTTGGACCACAACTTTCATCATCCTGTAGGGTGGCTTGGCCACAGAAAGCTAATGGGCTTTGGAGCCAGCCAGCTTTGGGAATGCTGCCGTTTCTCTAAACCAGGGATAAGCCATCTTGACAACTTGGAAGATGCGTGGACTTCAACGCCCAGAATTCCCCAACCAGCCAGAAAGACTTCGGAGGTCCCTTCCAGCCCTGTGGTTCTCTGCTTATGTCTTACGTAGAGGTGCCTTTGTGTTTATGAATGATCGGATGTGGTTCATTACTGTTACAGGAGTTGCCTTTTTCTTCCTCTTGGATGTAAGCATTGGGAACCAAAACCTGCTTTTTTTCCAAGATGATTTAGCGTATCCTTCAACGTAAACTTCTATCAATCTAGGAATATGTTTTTATCGGTTGAAATAAAAGGAATCCTGTTTCCTTAACCCAGGTGTTTCTCAACTTCAAACTGTGGGGACTTAAAACTCCCAGAATTCCCCAGCTGTGTGGACTTCAGCTTTAAACTGTTCATGACGCCATTAGCATGCTGGCTGGGGAATTCTGGGAATTGAGGTCCACACAGCTGAAAAGTTGCCAAGGTTGAGAAACACTGCTTTAACGCAGAGGAGGCAACCTTCTGAACACGTAGCCGGGAATTGGACAACTTGTCACAGCCAACTCACCACAGCACAGTTTGCTGCGGGACAATTTTAACAATTCTATTTAATTATTTAAAATAAAAATGGATTTTTACCATTCCCATTTCATTCTGTCCCTCCTTTTGCAGCTTTTAATGCTTCTGTTACATCATTTCTTTGATATTAGTGTAACTCTTGTCCCACAGCGAGTTGTGCCGTGGCCAATTGCCACAGACCTCATGTAGCCAACACAAAGTATCAAAATTATCTAGGCTTGTGTATTTGATATTTGTAGATCCATTTTTACTCAGTGGAATTGCAGAAAAGTTTGGAATTTATCTGCAACCTTTTTAACTGCATTTTTCCCCAAAAAAATGACCTACTCAATATAAATTACTTGACTGTATTTTTTTTACTCCCTCTTGCTGATTTAGAAAAATACATTGTCTTTTTATGTATTTTTCCCCAGTGTAGAGAAGAAAAATAACTGGGTTTCATGGATGAGATTGTGATACTGGTTACTATAGTTTCACAAGCCAGGATTCCTAGGTTAAAATGTGATAAAAGTAGAATCACTAATTTTATTCTGCAGGCTAGAATAATAAGAGATGCAGACAGTGTTGACTAGGCTGCTAATCTTTTTTATCAGAGATTTCTGAGAAATGTATGTTAATCTCTTAAAAAGTGTTTTTTAAGTAATATATTTGAAAAGATGTACATTTTCTTAAGATAGCAATAGGAGTACCATTTAATAATATATTTTGAAGCAAAAATTAATTCTTTCTGAGCCAGCCTTTTTGATGCACTTTGATCTGTATTTTCTTTTTGTATTTACGTACCACTCAAGTGAAAAGTGGAATTCCTGGGCCACGTTTGAAAAATCAGACTCTTTTAAGTCCCTCTAGAAAATAAAGCCTCAAGGAGACTTTGCTTTGTGGTTTACGTGAGAATAAACTTTTTATAGAAATAAATTCACATTCTGCTTGCTTCACTCTTTGCTTCCTTGTGATTTAGTGGACTGAAAGGGCAAAAAAAAAAGAGGCATATTCTGGCTTAAATAAAATGGGAAGATTCCCCACCGTCCAATCAGAACTGAAGAAGCTTCTTGGGAGAGAATTGAAACGTCTTTCAAGGAAGAAACAAGAAAGTCCAGTTGCCTCTTGGGGAAAAAAAAAAAACACCTTTGGGATGGGAAAAGGAAATTTCTCATAGTTATATATGACTTAGAAGACATTGCCGACAGCAACCTCCTTCAACGGCTTGTCGAATTCAAAATAGATCCAGTACGTTTCTCACTCCTGAATGAAACACGCTTGTAACCCTGACTGAAATGGCAGCCAAAAAAAACCCCCGCCTTGCGGTGAATTTAGTTTCCAATTTTTGACTTTTTTGAGTTTTGCTTACAATAAGAGGCGATTTAAGGTGCTGGTAATAACCTTTAAGGGACACGATGGCTCAGTGGGTTAGGACGCTGAGCTTGTCAATCAGAAGGTCGGCAGTTTGGCGGGTCGAATCCCGAGTGCCGCGTAGCAGTGAGCGCCTGTTACTCGTCCCAGCTTCTGCCAACCTAGCAGTTCGAAAGCACGTAAAAATGCAAGTAGAAAAATAGGGACCGCTCCGGTGGGAAGGTAACAGCGTTCCGTGCGCCTTTGGCCTCTAGTCATGCCGGCCACATGACCACGGAGACATCCTCAGACAAGCGCCGGCTCTTCAGCTTTGAAACGGAGATGAGCACCGGCCCCTAGAGTCGGAAACGACTAGCACGCATGTGCGGGGGAACCTTTACCTTTACCTTTAATAACCTTTAAAGCCTTGCGTGGCTTAGGCCCGGGGTACTTGCGAGACCACCTGCTGCCATTGTCAACCTCCCATCGCCTGGTTCGCTCCCAGAGTGTTGGCCTCCTCAGGGTTGCGTCGGCCAGGCAATGCCGGCCGGTGACCCCCAGAGGGAGAGCCTTCTCTGTGGGCGCGCCGACCCTCTGGAATGAGTTGCCTCCGGAGCTGCGTACGGTCCCTGACCTTCGGTCCTTCCGCCGTGACCTGAAGACGTGGTTGTTCCAACAAGCGGGCCTGGACTGACTACGGTTTTTAATTAGGCTTTTACTGGGTTAAATTGTTTTGTAATTTTGTATTTGTTGTTTAATTCTCTTTTAAATTTTTTACTCTTACGTTTTTTAATTTTTATTGTTGTGAGCCGCCCTGAGTCCTCAGGGAGAAGGGCGGCGTATAAATTTAATAAAATAAATAAATAAATTCTTCAGGACTGAGCCGGACTGGGCTCTCCCGTCAAGTTTTTAGACAGCCGCAGAGATTGAATGGCACTTCTTTGCTGTCTCTGATAACCCAGCAAGGCTCTGAGTCGCAGTGACACAACCACAGAGCGTAGAGTCGGGGCGCTCCCAAACAATTTCCAGCCCTTTGGAAAAATGGATATAAGATGCAGGAAGCCTGTCCTCACTCAGACCCCCGATTCTTGCCTTGCTTTGTCAACTGTACATAGAGCTCTTTCTTCAAAACTATCTACCATCTAATGAGAATTTGCATACAGAAATTGGGAGCAGGTTAGGAAGCATCCTTAGGCCGGCGGGATGGGAGGGGAAAATCTAAACTGGCCATCACTCCCATCTTCTTTTTTCTTTAACCCACGTCTTTAGAGAAAAGGAAAGAAAACTAAAAAAAACCAACACAACCTGCTACTAAGATTGTTGGACGAGCAGGCACAAAAACAGCCAGGGAAGTGTCTGAAACTGGAAAGGGGGGGGGGCATGTCAATCAACAGCCATGCTGATTTATCCCCAGCTTGTCAAGTACTTAGGATCCTGGCAAGGGCTTGGCAGCACAAGGAAATAGCAGCAGAAGACTTAACAGCCAGTCATCCAACACCCCAGTCTACATCTAAAAAGCCACACACACCATACAAATACCATAGAGAATAACCCAAATAAATTCCCTGAGGATGGGCTCCAGTCCAAAAGCTCGGAAGACAAAACCTTTGATCCTGGTGATCAACCCAGATTGGATGCTGTCAAAAAAACTTCAAGATGACGGCCCTGGCAGTGGGAATGAATCTTTATCCATTTTTTACATTTGACACCCATTAAAAATGGGTGAAACTTTAATCGCATCTTTCTGGCTGTCAGAAATCTTGACTTTTCTGACAACGCCCCATAGATACCTCTGGGTTTGGTCACACAGATAAAAAACGGGACTGATTTTCTTAGATTTTATAAGAGGGAGAGCATTTTGCTGGATCGTCTTAACAGCTAGACCAGGAGAAAGCAGCAGAGGCTGAATACACAAACCTACTCATTTATTTGGAATATTAAAAATTTACAGTACAAACAAATCCAATCCTTTCATTATAAATTACAAACGAAAACGAGTCCAATGCGAATGTCGTTGCTTCTGTTGTTGTAGGCCAAGGTTAAGAAGTGAAAGCAATACCTGTTGTGCTCTTGGTATCTGACCATTAGCTGAGGAACAACCTTGTGTCTGAGTTAACCATGCATCCTATAAGCAAAACACCTTATCTTTTCAAATTCTGAGCATAAAATGAGCTGGAGAGTTCCTGATCTTTAAAATTATATTTTTTTTAAAAGGTAAACTTGTATTCGTATAAAACCTACTCAGCCGTTAACACTCAGCTGGGTGTCTTTGTTTTTTTGTTTTTTTTTTAAAAAATGCCTTTTGTGAAAATCAGAAGCAGGAACGGAGGAAGAGAGATTCCTTCTCAACTAAACGTTCACTTGAAAGTGTAACCGGTAACTGTTAAAATCAAAATCTAGTCCTAGGAGGATGGTGGTGGTCGTTTTTTTGTTTTTTTTAAAAAAAAGGCTATTTTAGTTGTAGAAAAATATGCGAAATATACATATATACATTTAACAGTGCTAAGAGTAAAAGGGACTAAAACCAACTGCAATAGAAAAGTGTCAAAAATTGTGCTGCTCTGTTCCCTTGTTTCACAACAGGACCTTCAATGGGCCAGATACTTTAACTGGGGTTATAGCATTGTAGGTTAAAGCTCACATTTCTACGGGGGACCTCAGAAGCATGGAGATCATTAGTGTGCAATCTGCCCAGCCAATTGGCTTGAGCAGAGCAGTGGCTTGGCCCACTGAATCTGTGAGTCATCCCACTTTTAAGAAGGCGCTTGGATAGATGCCACCTGCCAGTTCCAAATGTGACAAGAAGATCTCTTGCAATTGAGTTGCGTCTGCCAACTGTATTGGGTCAAAAAACCTGTGAGAATCTGCCATTCCCATAACACCTGGCCAAGGTTTTTTTTTTTGGCTCCCGGTTCAAATGGACTGGTCAAGCTATTCTGCTGAGCTGAAAAAAGAAAGAAATAAACTTGAGTATCTGCAGAAGTATTGGGAAGGGAGGCAATCTAGCATCATTACTACAAATGCAAAGAAACGCGGTACAGATAATTTTCAACTTACAATGGGCCCCAGAAAAGATACTGACATCCTGGATTCGAAGCTGCAATGGCTGCTCCCTACCCGTGATCACATGATCCCATTTTGGTCCCTGAGCAACCAGCCCACATTTAGAGCTATTTGCAGAACTCTGTGATCACATGACTGCAAATGATTATTATTATTTTTTGCTGGAAACTAATGTTTACTTCCAGTTGCAGCATAAAAATGCCCACTGCAGACAATGGGTTTGCTTAAAAACAGGGCTTATTTAAGGACTGTGGATTTGCCTAGCAACCAGGGAGATTTGCTAAACGGCTGCCACAAAAAATGTAAGGAAATCAGGTTGATCACAGGATAACTTGCTTAACAACCGGCATGATTTATAACCGTAATTGTGGGCTCAATTACAGTCGTAAATTGAGAACTATCTATGACCTAAATGTCTATGGAGATTTTCAGTCCCAAAGGAGCTTTTTCAAAGACTTCCTTTGTCTTTCCTTGAAAACGTTTCACTTCTCATCCAAGAGGCTTCTTCAGTTCCATGTTTCTTTGCAGCTGAACTGAAGAAGCTACTTGGATGAGAAGCAAAATTTCTTCAAGGGAAACCAAAGCCCAGTTTCCTTTTGAAATTGGGCCTTTGGGGTTTCCTGTAACCTAAAAATAGGAATCCTGAAGCCTAAATAGAAGGGGAAAGGACTCCTTCCAAATCCTAGGTAAAGGTCAAGGTTCCCCCGCACATGCGTGCTAGTCGTTTCCGACTCTAGGGGCCGGTGCTCATCTCCGTTTCAAAGCCAAAGAGCCAGCGCTTGTCCGAGGACGTCTCCGTGGTCATGTGGCCGGCATGACTAGACGCCAAAGGCGCACAGAACGCTGTGACCTTCCCACCGTAGTGGTCCCTATTTTTCTACTTGCATTTTGACATGCTTTCGAACTGCTAGCTTGGCAGAAGCTGGGACGAGTAACAGGCGCTCACTCTGCTACGCAGAACTCGGGATTCGACCCGCCAAACTGCCGACCATCTGATCGACAAGCTCAGCGTCCTAACCCAGTGAGCCACCGCGTCCAAATCCTGCATGCTCCTAATTGACTGCTATGCTAGTGGCTAAATCTGCTCTAACTGAGATTCAAGTGTGAGCTCTGCTTTAACAGAGACACCTGCCTGCTCCCACCCACCCCCAAGTTTGGGGCGGTTCAACCTGGGGTTAGAAGTCGCAGCTGGTCCAAGGTAACCGGAGATGAGTGTCCTCTCCGGTTCACAAGCAACCATCATCTTAGCATGTTTCCACTGGACATCCCCCGCCAGGGTGATGGTGAAGGGGTGGTGGTGGTCTGCACTCACCTGCTCTGGACTTCCCACACCAGGATCTCGTTGTAGGAGGTGGTGAAGAGGCGTTTCCCGGAGGGGGCAAATCTGCAGAGGCCAACTGTATCATTGTGCCCCCCGTAATCCTCCCATGTCCTCGTGGCACGGTCAATCAGCCTCAGCATGCATTCTGCGTGGCAGAGAAAGGGACTGGCTAAGAGAAGACACATCTACAGTTGGGTGGTCTGCTGAAAGGCTGTAGAACTACAGGGAAAGTAAAACATCAAGGGGACTCTGGCAGCATCATTTCCAGAAGCCATGCCGGCAGATTCCTCTGGACTTTTTACCATTCTGGCAGACTCCCTCTTGCTCCCGGCTCTCTCCCTGTCCATCTTTTTGTTACAATATTGATGCAATCTCGTTTTCTTTTTCGCTGTTGGTTCTATTGTTTTAAGAGCCACCGGGGTACCCCGTGACTCATGAAAGCAAGCCAAGCTACAGGCCAAGGACAATGTCTTCTAAAGGATTGCATTGGTTTCTTTTAATTTGACGAGGGACATTAAGCTCCAAATAAAGAAGATAACAGAAAGCTGCCCGGGGTCTAGATTTCTCTGGGTCTTCTTACTTGCCTCAAGACAACTGCCTCACTTCCCATCCTCTGCCACAATTTCAGGTCTGACGCTCTGAAACGGATGCTTGAAATTCTCAGCATCAAACAAAAGCTCCACAATCTGATCTCTTTGCACCAATTGCTCTATTTCTTGAGCATCGGTAACAGGCTAGTAACATCCAGGGCCTGCTAGCCTGCTTTGGAGAGAAAATGACACATAACCATTCCACTGCTCCAGATACGTACCTCTGAAGCCAACAGCTATGGTGCAGGCAACAGGAGACAGGCTCAGCGAAGTGGCAAAGGAAGGCAAGGGAATCTTCTCAACAACCTTCATGCCGTGGGGAGAAAAAAACAAACCCAGAATATTAGTTTTCTTGGAAAGATGAACTACAATTTCCTCGATGTGGCTTATTTCCAAATAAGAACATGAAAAGTCTATATGTTGTTGTTGTTAGCTGCGAAGTTGTGTCTGACCCATCGCGACCCTATGGACAACGTTCCTCCAGGCCTTCCTGTCCTCTACCATCTTCTGGAGTCCCTTTAAGCTCAGCCTCCTGCTTCAGTGACTCCATCCAGCCACCTCATTCTCTGTCGTCCCCTTCTTCTCTTGCCCTCAACCTTTCCCAGCATTAGGCTCTTCTCCAGTGAGTCCTTCCTTCTCATTAGGTGGCCAAAGTATTTGAGTTTTAGCTTCAGGATCTGGCCTTCTAAAGAGCAGTCAGGGTTGATCTCCTCTAGGACTGACCGGTCTGAAGGCCTTGCAGTCCAAGGGACTCGCAGGAGTCTTCTCCAGCACCAGAGTTCAAAGGCCTCAATTCTTCGGCGCTCAACCTTTTTTATGGTCCAGCTTTCACTGCCATACATTGCAACTGGGAAGACCGTATAGGCCTTGATTATACGCACTTTTGTTGACAGGGTGAGGTCTCTGCTTTTTAGTGTGCTCTTTAGATTTGCCATGGCTTTCCTCCCCAGGAGCAAGCGTCTTTTAATTTCTTGGCTACAGTCTATATACTCCCCTCCAAAACAGCACGAGAACAAAGATTAGCCTCTTGCTGCATGTGTTAAGAGTAGAAACCCAAGTAAAGTTCTAGTACTGATCAAGCAAAGAAATGTGACTTGCTTGATCAATTTTCATCTCAGGTTCTGCCCCTAATCCTAAACACTAAACACTTGAAGAAGAATTCAAAGGAACTGGGCAGATTCGGAGAAGGACGAGGTCACGGTTTTACAAACTAAATTCTCTCCCTACAGAGCATAGGAATTAAGACACATTTAGCTTAAACAAGGCACCAAAGGAATATACAGGTACCACAACCACAACCGAGTCCAAAAATATCTGTTCTTAAGCAAGATATTTGTTAAGTGAGTTTTGCTCCAGTTTATGACCAATCTTGCCACAGTTGTTCAGTGAACCACTGCAGTTGTTCAGTTACTAACACCGTTACTGTCACTACTTGGCAGAAGGTGGTAAATGGGCATTTGTGCTTTTCTCTATCACAGTCCAATTCTCTGTTGCAACAGCTAATCACAGGTTCTGCAAATTGCTTCTACTGCTCGGCTGCTGTGTTTTCTAGGCAGGCATTGGAGGCTCTGGCATTGCATTACGTCCGGCATTCATGCAGGTCGTGGTATAGGGAGGGCACATCAACCCGCTGATGCCCCTTGTCTCCAAACCTGAAGTCTGGAGCGGTGTCATCTAGTAACACTTGCACCCCGCAGATTCAACCACCAACTCTATGATGCAAAGACAACGCGGCCTACCTGTTTCTGTTGCAAGCTGTAAAAGAGGATCTCTTTTTGCAACCCAAAGCCAACATAAGCAATAGTACTTTTATCCCAAGGGCAAAACGCTGCCAGGCTAGGAGGTAGAGGGCTGGGAATCTGAAAAGAAAAAAAGATAAAAAGATCAGACGAGTGCATGCAATCGGGAAAGAGCCCTGGTGGTGCAGTGGAACTTAGCATGCCCTATTGCAGGCTGACTCTGCCCGCTGCCAGGAGTTTGATCCTGACCGGCTCAGCCTTCCATCTTTCCGAGGTTGATAAAATGGGAACCCAGATTGTTTGGGGCAAGATGTTGACTCTGCAAACTGCTTAGAGAGGGCTGTAAAGCACTGTGAAGCGGTACATAAGTCTAAGTGGTATTGTTATTGCTATCTAAGTTGTGGTGGTGCAGTGGTTAGAATGCCCTATTGCAGGCTGGGTCTGCCCACTGCCAGGAGTTCGATCCTGACCAGCTTAAGGACGACACAGCCTTCCATCCTTCCAAGGTCGGTAAAATGAGGACCCAGATTGTTGGGGGCAAACAGGCTGACATTGTAAACCACCCAGAGTCCAGTAAAGCACTGTGAAGCAGTATGCATGCAGTCCTCAACTTACGACCACAACTGAGTCCAAAATGTATGTTGTTGTGAGACATTTGCTAAGTGAGTTTTGCCCCATTTTATGTCTTTTTTCACCACATTTGTTAAGTGAATCACTGCAGTTCTTAAATTAGTCACACGGTTGTTAAGTGGATCTGGTTTCCCCATTGACTGCTTGTCAGAAGGTTGCAAAAGAGATCATATGAGCCCAGGACACGGCAACCGTCATAAATGTGACTCAGTTGCCAAGCATGCTCATTGGGTGTGAAAAACGGTCATAAGTCGCTTTTTTCAGCGCCATTGTAACTTTGAATGGTCACTAAGCAAACTGTTGTAAGTTGAGGACTGCACGTATAAGTCTAAGCGCTATTGTTAGCACTAACCAGCCCATATCCAATTCAGGAAGGGCATAAAGAATCATTACTGCCTTTGGAGAGCTTCTGCCGATCAGCAAAGACCCTTTTCAGAAAAGTTGCTTTCCTAAGCATTTTCTAAGTATGGGAATTAAACTTATCATTTTACTTAAACAAATGGAGACATACAGAGATAAAGACCAACACTAGGTACCCTTCTTAGCTGTGAATTATCTTTCGGAGTAATTCATGGACCATAAATTGATCAAGATTTGAAACAAGAGCAAGGCCAACATTATTTGCTACATGATGGAAATTTTATTTTTATTTTATTTTATTTTAATTCCATTTATATCCCGCCCTTCTCCGAAGACTCAGGGCGGCTTACAAGCTTAGCAGTAGCCTTCATTCTATGTATATGCCTGCTTGTTAGGGCTTTCACACACACCCCAAGCGGCATTATTACAAAGTCAGCTTATTGCCCCCAACAATCTGGGTCCTCATTTTACCTACCTGGGAAGGATGGAAGGCTGAGTCAACCTTGAGCCTGGTGGGACTCGAACCTGCACTAATTGCAAGCAGCTGGTGTTACTTAAGGAGGCATTAGCCCTCTGCTCCACCAAGGAAATACTAGAGGCAAGTAAACTGTTCTCACCTCAGGACCTGTGGGAGCTGGAAAGCTTAACCAATCGATGATCTCACATTTGTCCTTCAGCCAGTCGGAAATCCAGACACTGACACGTCGATCAGAGCTGGAAGCCAGCCAGAGATCGCTTCCTTCGGTCCCAAGTTCCTTGTACTGGAGAAAAAGTATACGAAAATGAGAATTCCTCTTGTTTTTTTGCATTTGTTTCCCCAGCCTCTTATTTTTTATTTATTTTATTTTATTTTTTTTATTTTTATTTTTATTACATTTATATCCCGCCCTTCTCCGAAGACTCAGGGCGGCTTACAAGCTTAGCAGTAGCCTTCATTCTATGTATATGCCTGCTTGTTAGGGCTGAATTTCACACACACCCCAAGCGGCATTATTACAAAGTCAGCTTAATTGCCCCCAACAATCTGGGTACTCATTTTACCTACCTCGGAAGGATGGAAGGCTGAGCACAGTGCTTATATAGGATCTCAAGAGTTTGGATGGTACACATTTACAAATAAAGCTCTGTCTTCCCATCAAGGATAGACACAAACCTTCACAAACTCCAGATACAAATTAAGCTAGACAATCTGCTTGGGGGCATTATTGAGAAAAAGCAGAGGCTGGGTAGAGGAACAGGACAGAGTAAAACTGGAGGAAAGAAAAAAAAAGAGAAACAATATGGAAAGTTGGAATAGAAATTCTAGTCCCAGTGTGTATTGTTAAGTGATGACTACCTGCATTTGTTTATACAAATCCATTTTTGATCTCTTCGCTTGCTATCAATCTCCATCTGGCTTTAACCCACTGTTGGTTCTGCATTTGTGCAGACCACAAAGCTCGGTTATTGGTTTCTAGAATGTTTTTATGTATTTTCCATCCTGTCTGTCTGTCTGTCTGTCTGTCTGTCTCTCTCTCTCTCTCTCTCCACCTGAATTCCATATAATATAAAGGTAAAGGTTCCCCCGCACATGCGTGCTAGTCGTTTCCGACTCTAGGGGCCGGTGCTCATCTCCGTTTCAAAGCCAAAGAGCCGGCGCTTGTCCGAGGATGTCTCCATGGTCATGTGGCCGGCATGACTAGACGCCAAAGGCGCACGGAACGCTGTTACCTTCCCACCGTAGTGGTCCCTATTTTTCTACTTGCATTTTTACATGTTTTCGAACTGCTAGGTTGGCAGAAGCTGGGACGAGTAGCAGGCGCTCACTCTGTTACACGGCACTCGGGATTCGACCCGCCAAACTGCCGACCTTCTGATCGACAAGCTCAGCGTCCTAACCCACTGAGCCACCACATCCCTTTATCTGGTAATATACAGATGCGTAAAACCATTTGCGTGCCTTACCGGTTTTCTGGTGCAATGGATAACGTTAATGGCTGAGGGTCGGTGGTCAGTAAGGACCCTGATGGTCATCCCTGTACGTGGGCTGTTAATGGCAATCAATCCATCCTTGCTTCCTGATAAGATGATTTCTCCTAGAGACAGACACAAGGAGCCACACCAGTCAGAAATAGCAAATATACACACGTACACTTGTAACTGTCAACATCCAAATAAAATTCCAGGATCACTTCAGTTCCAAAAAGCTCACTGTTTATGGAATGCATTGCATGCTGTTGTCAAGGAAAAACTAACTCTGAGTTTATCAGACACCAGTTCATAATATTAAACAATGACCTTCCCAGCCAACCCTCACGTAGTCCATGTAAACAAATTCTCTGTTATGGGAACCATCTGCTTCAACTTCACACCTGTTAGGATGTCCTTGAAAAGTTTCCAGGCTCTCACAATGTTCAGCGGAGCCACAGAAGTTTCGTTTCTCCAGCTAAGCCATTTGAAAGGAACACTTCCTCCCTGCTTTTTCTAATGACAAGTTAAAACGAAGAGAGGCATGTGGCTGCCAAAGTTTCACCCTCGACCGTAACCTCTTCAGAAATACTTTCGGGAATCCTTTATTCAAGTTTGAAAAACACCAGAATTAAGGCAAAGCCAAGAAGAGAACATTTGATTTCATTTGTGGCATTCTGTTATTAATCCAGATAATCTCTGTGCTATACAGAAAGAACCGAATAAAAAATAAGGATTAAAACTAGCTTTTAGTTAGACTCATTGGAGAAAGCAATTACGTTTGGAAGAGTTAGCAGGTAAAAGGAAACCAGGCCGTCAAAAGAACACGGGGGCCGGACACCATCAAAGCTAGCACCAGACAGAGCATCGAAAACTCAAAGAAGTAGTGCAAGATCGGAAGATGTGGAGAGACCCATAGGATTTCCAAAAGTCGGACACAACTGAATGGATAACATCCATCAGTTAGTTAGACTACATCTCCCATCAGCCAGTAGGGCAAGGGCAAAGTTGAGATCTTAGCTTGGGAGAGCTGGAAAAGAGAAAAAGAACCAAGCCAAAGGAGAAGATAGCAAGAACGGTGACGCCCAGCTCAACATTGTGACTTGTCCCCTACCATCTGCAGAATATCCAAGTGCCATTACGGCCAGGGGATGCGGGTGCATTTTCAATTCCATCTCTGTCCGGGAAATGCTGAATAGGCGGATGGTGCCATCGCTATAGCCTGCCACAATATGATGGCTTTCGACCCCGTTGATGGAGGTGGGCACTGGGCTCCAGGCCAAGCACAAGCAACTCTTAAAGAGGAAAAAGACCAGGGATTAGCCATGACCTAACCACAACCAGGTGAGAGAGGGGAAGGAATAGTGGTCCCACTTCCGTATCATGCGTGCTGTCAAGTGTAGGAAATCGGGAGTCAGAGAGGTCCAAATGACCACAAGTTTATTGTATGCTAAAGTTCTCGACCAGAATCTGAACTACTAACTACTAATTATTAATAGTCAAAGCAAACTGGCAGTAGATAAGAGTCAATGGAATTCAAGGTGGGCTGGACTTAGACCTCTTCTAGGTCTGAAGGAACTCGAGACTGATGACTCATTTGACCCCTCCCTCAGGCTCAGACTGGTCATCTCCTACATGTAATATTGACAGTGAGTTAAGAAAGGATTTGAACACAATGGCTTCTGCAGGATCATCTAGAAATGTTTATGTATTTATTCTTTGATTTATATCCTGCCCTTATTTGCACGACTACGGGCAGTGCACGTAATGCTCCTGCCTCCTGTTTTCCCCATAACAACAACCCTGTGAGGTGAGACAACGGGAATGGGCCAAAATCACCCAGCCAGCTTTCAGCTCTATGGGAGGACTAGAAACTATAGCTCAACACTTTAGCTATTATGCCCAATTGGCTCTCAATAAATAAATCCTGAAACGTTTAAATCAACCCACAGAGGAATTGGGGAGTCCCACAGTAACAAATAAACCAGCTCGTGTAGTTTAGCCAGTAGCCAAAACCTGGGACTCTACACTTCCAGGGTAAGCAGCCAATTACCAGCATGCTCAGCTTTCTCCCACTGTCTTCCTTGGCTTAGCTTTGTGACTAGCCCCAGAAATGTGGGGTACATTTTCCAGATCTCCTATATATCTTTTGCATCCCGCACAGCTCCTAGCAACTTCTAGCAAAACATGACTATTAAGATTACTATATGTCTGTTTGTGTCCCAAAGGTGCTGTTCAAAAGGCAACTGGACTTTGGTTTTTTTTTCCCCCTTGAAAACATTTCACTTCTCATCCAAGAGGTTTCTTCAGTTTTGATCCCAACAGCACCTTTGGGACAAACATGACCTGGATGGCTGATCTCAGGCACAAGCAACTAGAACCACTTGTGAATGCCCTCAAGTTCTTTATTGTTATCCCAAAAATGCTTTTTTAGGAGGCAACTGGACTTTGTTTTTCTTTGAAGATGTTGCGCTTCTCATCCTTCCATTGCCCACCATCCAGAGCTGAAGAAGCTTCTTCGGTGAGAAGTGAAACGTCTTCAAAGAAAAACAAGGAAGTCCAGTTGCCTCCTGAAAAAGCATCTTTGGGACAACTATGACATGGGTGGCTGAGAATCTCCACAGACATTCTTAACTGTTAGTCATCCATGTTGCAAGAATCTGCTAGTTTGACGACATTCCCTTGGAAACGGCCAGATAAGGCTTCAGGGATTCTGGGAAAAGTCAGGCCGGTGCCGCTTTCTGCAGTGCAAGGACTCTCAGCTCACCCTCTGCCCCTTAACGCCTCCTCCAGTCCACCACATCCTTCCAAAGTTACCTGATTGAGCACTTGAAACTGCACCACCAGCTCCAGGCTAGCCAGGGACCAAACCCTGACGCTGCCATCCTCTGCACAGGTAGCAAAATGAGACTCTCCGGGACTGAAGGCCACCTCACTCACCTGGACCAACAGAGAACAGAGGACAACTGAAAGGGTCGTCTCAACAAGGAAGCAGCTGACATGATTTTGATTTACCCATGACTGACAGGGTGCGTTCCGAGGCGAACCTTGTTCTTGTGGCCGCTGATCAGCCGGATGCTGGTGTTCTCTGTCCAGTTGATGTACCACAAAGTCCCTGCGGTGGTCCCAACAATGCCCATGTCCATGCCATCATCAAAAGCGGCACTCACAATGGTCCCATCAAGAGTAATTTCCTGCTCCAAGAGAACGGAGTTAGATCTACAGGAAAGAGTCCAAAAGAGAAGAGAATTAAACATATTCCGTCTTAGCTGCACAGCTGTTATCATCAGGCTTGCAGAGAACAAATCCTTTTGCCTCACTCACTCACTCACTCACTCACTCTATCTATATACACAAAGTAGTACCTTAATACTCATCGTTAATTGGTTCTGGGACGCACAATGAGTACCAAAAATGATGAGTACCAAACGAATTTTCCCCCTAAGGAATAATGTAATAAGTCACAAGGCAGCTGATATCAACACGTTTTAGCTTATGTAATGAGTACCAAGCAAACAATGAGTAACAGGAAAAAATTTTCATGTCAAAATGTATTGGGTACCAAATTCGATGAGTTTCAAAGCAGTTGAGTACCAAGGTACCACACTGTGTGTGTGTGTGTGTGTACACACACACACGCATACATTTACACACAAACTCACACATAATTATGAGGTATCCCTGCCTTTGGGAGGGGGTTGGACTAGAAGACCTCCAAGGCCCCTTCCAGCCCTGTGATTCTGTGATTAGCTGCCCAAAGAAGATCTGTTTTCTCAGGACATTATTGGGCTTTAATGCCCTACACTTCTTATCTTTGCAAGCCAGACATGACCTCCTCGTCCATTCACACATTTCCAGCTAGTTGGAACAACCAAACTGGCTGCCATCTGTCAGTGTGGGCAAGGTCTTGGAAGGAAGATTTGTGCGCCATTTACTCACGGACGATCCCCACCAGAAAGAACGTATTCCAAACCAGTTTCTTACATTGGCTGATTCGATACTGCTTATAGTGTTTGCCCAATCATTCTCTGGGTTGCTGGCATTAGTTACCTGAACTCTGCTCGTGGTACGGAAATCCTAGCGTTTTGCTTTTTACTTAATATCTCTTGGGAAATCCTTATCTACTTTCTTTTGCAGTCTGTGCTCCTTAATCAGCAAGACACATCAGATGATCCTTCCTGCCACACTGAAGGGAGCGTAACAGTGCAATTAATTCAGAAAAGAATTCCAGTTTGGGCTGGAAACTTGATAGAACCTCAAGTCTCTGCAATGGCTTTTCAAAAGGACAGAGATTTTTTTTTTTTACCAAATTGATCAGCTCAATTTCTGTTTAAGGACATTTTTAGAGGTTTTGAAATAAATTGTTGTTAGCTGCGAAGTGGTGTCTGACCCACTGCAACCCCACGGACAACCTTCCTCCAGGCCTTCCTGTCCTCTACCATCTTCTGGAGTCCCTTTAAGCTCAGCCTCCTGCTTCAGTGACTCCATCCAGCCACCTCCTTCTCTGTCATCTCCTTCTTCTCTTGCCCTCAACCTTTCCCAGCATGAGGCTCTTCTCCAGTGAGTCCTTCCTTCTCATTAGGTGGTCAAAGTATTTGAGTTTCAACAATAAATTTAAACTGTTTAAATAACTAAGGAGAAACTTCCTAACCATGAGGACAATCAACCAATGGAACAGCTTACCCCAGAAATCGTGGGTGTTCCACCACTGGAAATTTTCAAGAAGAGACTGGACAATCACCTGTCTGAGACAGTGTAGGTTCTCCTGCTTGAGCAGGGGGCTGGACTAGAGGACCCCCAAGGTCCCTTCCAGCTTCTATTCTATTCTATTCTATTCTATTCTATTCTATTCTATTCTATT
>JAKJMR010000107.1:1033892-1044025 GCA_024449315.1 Daboia siamensis | reverse complement strand
AGAAAGAAAGAAAGAAAGAAAGAAAGAAAGAAAGAAAGAAAGAAAGATCCAGGGAAGCTTTTCAGTTTGGAATATTAATCCGAATTCACATAGGCATAGTACTTGGGATGTGCAACTTTCCCTTCCTTCCCTCTTGAGTCACTCTGGTTTGCTGTTTGGCCTGGGCCAAGCATCTTGATGGTGATCAGTTTCTGATGAAAGACTCCTTCAACAGCACCACCAGCTACGATGCAACAGAGTGCATAAGAAGAAGCTCAGAGAGTAAATACAGGCTGGCTTCTGTTGCCTGTCACTACTGTACATAAGAGGGACGCAGTGGCTCAGTGGGTTAGGACGCAGAGCTTGTCAATCAGATCGGCAGTTTGGCGGGTCGAATCCCGAGTGCCACGTAACAGAGTGAGTGCCTGTTACTCATCCCAGCTTCTGCCAACCTAGCAGTTCGAAAGCACGTAAAAATGCAAGTAGAAAAATAGGGACCACTACGGTGGGAAGATAATGGCGTTCCGTGCACCTTTGGCGTCTAGTCATGCCGGCCACATGACCACAGAGACGTCCTCGGACAAGCGCTGGCTCTTCGGCTTTGAAACGGAGATGAGCACCGGCCCCTAGAGTCGGAAATGACTAGCACGTATGTGCGGGGGAACCTTTACCTTTTTACTGTACATAACCAACTCGGTTTCCTGAAAACCTGATGCAAAGACTCTTTTGAAAGCTCTCCTTGAAAGGATGACAGTTAGCCTCAAGAACAAGAAGCAGTTCTTTACCTGGTATCGTCAAAAAAGGCAATCTTGAAGGCTCGAATGTCCACATCTGTGTGAGCTTTGGCCAGCATGACCACCTCTCCCCCACGATTCACCTGGAAGGTGTTCCACACCACCACCAACTGCCAAGAGAGTATGCAACAGCTAGAGTGATCTTTCCTTGACTGGACAAACCTGATCAAATCTACCTCTAAAATCTTTCTACAACTCCCAAATTCATTCTTCTTTAACCAAGCTCAGAATTAATGGCTTTGAAGATATAGCTTAGCTCAGAACTTTCAAGGAAGGAATGATGGACTGAAGGCATCTCAATGAAGAGCTGACAATTGGGGCAAAGACCTAGGAACCACTGAGCAAACTGGTTCCTTGGAACCTCTCTGGATAAGGAGAGGATGAGATTGCCCATATGTGCTCTGGATGGCTGCTCCCCATAAGGAGACCACAGGATAGCAATTGTTTTTCGTCACAAAGGGTAAATGCCTGCCTATGGTGACTTGATAACTGTAACAAAGATGTTTTTATTTAGTTGATAATAATAATTGTACTAGCCCAATATGAGATAGCAGGTATTAATGGAAAAAGAGAGAAAATATTTGATGTTGTAATATGAGATTTATACTAAAGACTTATGTATACTATTGAACTCTTGATCAACCCAGTCATCCCGTTGCTTTTTAAATACCCAATTATAAAATGAGAAAAATGAATAAAATATTATTTAAAAAAAAATACTTGGGTTCTTCCTGGTTTGTCAACGGAGAGAAGATTCAGGATCTTCACAGCTGATCCAAAGCAAAACAAACTTACAAATTTACCTACGCTATTTTGAATGCTGCTCTAAACCCTAAAAATGAAAAGGAACACTGGGATCTGAAAAACCAGAAATCAATTAGCTGCAAAGTAGTGCCATTATAGAATATTCGGATAGGGATAGGAGTCTTGTTCTTTCTCTCAGTGCTAGAAACCTAGATGCAGATGCAGTAACATCACCAGTACATTAGTTGGCTAATGAAACATCTGAAAGAAAACAACCAAGCTCAGAGAGCGTCGAGGATCCCAAAGTGTCACCCCAAGCTATAAATGTTCTCTTCAATTTAAAACCTAGGTGACGCTAATCAGAAAAAAAAAATAGTATCTTGGAGCAACGGTATCCATAGGCAATTCTGATGTTCCCTCGCATGGAAGGATGGCGTCAAGATATCAACACTTGGACAGCTCCAACTTTGTCCAGAGGAAATACAGAAAGGAAAACTATTCTGATAACAAAAAAAATAAAGATCATACTGGAATCCAGGTTCTGCCTGGGAAGAGATCTTCAGCCATGACAGCTCTAGCCTTTTGATCTCTGGGAATAAGTAGACGATGAAGAGTACATGACCAGGACTCCCTTCCTCCACTCTAGAACCAGTTATACATCTCCCCTGACTTTAGATGACAGCAACTGACAGTAAAACCAATCCACAAACCAGTTAAATGTGAGCAAGCCACAAATCAAATCACTGAAAGCACAAATCATACACATTCTCAACAGCTTTGGCAGGGAGAAGGAATCTTTGTCTTGGCCCTGAGCATTGTTTCCCGAGTCCTCAAGCACCGCAAATCGTGTCTGGGAATTGGGAAAGGCTAGAGATCCTTCTGCAGATCCTGGCAGCCATAGATGCCCCATGGAGACCTCTGAGGTAACACTGTAAAAGAAGTGAGGAAAACCCTCCAGCACCTTGGTCTGCTATACAAACCAAATGCCAATTTACTCACCGTCTTCCCACGCTTGTCTTTCCCCGTGCCACAAAGGACATTTCCGCTGTATGAAAAACTGGAGGGGGAAAAAAAATGGCAGGCATTAGTCCAGCATTTCCAGTTAAGTAAAAATAAGCTACTGATGGCTGTTACAGCTTAAAAATGGGAGAAGGACGCTGCCTGTCAGGACAATTAACGGAGGTGTAAACAGGCATAGAATTTGATCTGTCGAAAGTTTCACAAACTGTTTCAAGGAAACTCAGTGCAGACCATTAAAGGAATCTTCTTCACCAAATCTAGAAGCCTTTCCTGATTGATTGATTGACTGATTGATTGATTGACTGATTGCTGGTTTGTTTTTCTGACTATGTATGCAGCCAAATCTTCAAGATTGCAGGGGCTTGCAATGGTGTACTAAAACACAATAAAATAAGGTAAAGGTAAAGGTTCCCCCGCACATGGGTGCTAGTCGTTTCCAACTCTAGGGGCCGGTGCTCATCTCCGTTTCAAAGCTGAAGAGCCAGCGCTTGTCCGAGGACGTCTCCGTGGTCATGTGGCCGGCATGACTAGACGCCAAAGGCGCACAGAACGCTGTTACCTTCCCACCGTAGTGTTCCCTATTTTTCTACTTGCATTTTTACGTGCTTTCGAACTGCTAGGTTGGCAGAAGCTGGGACGAGTAACAGGCGCTCACTCTGTTACGCGGCACTCGGGATTCGACCCGCCAAACTGCCGACCTTCTGATCGACAAGCTCAGCGTCCTAACCCACTGAGCCACCGCGTCCCCTAACAATAAAATATCCTTCAATAAATAAAAATAACAAAATACAACAGACAAGAAAAGCCAGTAATGTAATAGCTAATAACAGAGAAGAAATCAGAAAATCTGGTTGCCTTTAAAATAAAAGCACCTTTGGGACAACCATGACCTGGATGAATAAGAACCTCTACAGGCAACATATAAAAAACTTTGGGTAAAAATGGCAGCTGTTCAGTCTCCAAAAGCCATTATTTGGTTCTCTACAGCTTCCAGAGGACCATCGCATCGAAGGGCCAAATCGTGTCTATGAGGAGGCTGTTCCATGATAGAAAAGCCACATCTGGTATCCTCAGCCACCTCAACACACCAACGTAGGACACCCTGAGCTCTTCCAGCTTACATTCCCCCACCCCACCTCCGCCCTTCTTCCAGGGTAGTCCGGCACTTACCTGAGGCAAGAGATGGAATGGATCCCAGTTTTAAAGACACAAAGGCACTTCCCACTTGGGAAGTCCCAGAGACGCACCACGCTCATTTCTCCCATCTGGGCAGATGCCAGCAAAGTGCTTTTGTTGTTGAAGGCCAGTGCTGCCACCTACAAAAATAACAGGCCACTGTCTGCACAAAGAGTTTCCTACAGCATGGGGAAGTTAGGCCACACACCTGAGAGGAATATTCTTTATGAGGTGTCCTGCTCCCCCCAACTATACGGCGGCACTGTAGCTAAGTCAGGAGTAGGCCACCTTGGCTCTTTTATGACTCATGGACTTCAGCTCCCAGAATTCCTCAGCCAGCCATCCTGAGGGGAAAGGGAGAGTTTCCAAGCTGAGCCATGCTGGTTGAGGAATTCTGGGAGTTGAAGTCCATGAGTCATAAAAGAGCCAAGGTTGCCTACCCCTGAGCTAAGTGGTTAAGACACTGAGCTTGTTGGCTGGAAAGTCAGCAGCCCAGATTCGAGACCCAAGTACCACGCCACGTGGCTCCTGCCAACCTAGCAGTTTGAAAGCATGCAAATGCGAGTAGATAAATAGGTACCACTTTGGTGGGAAGGTAACAGCATTCTGTGACCTCATGCTGGCCACCTTACCGCGGAAATGTGCTGGCTCAATGGCTTTGAAAGAGAGATGAGCCGCCCCGCTCCCCTATGGTCAGCGATGACCAGCGGAGTAAAATCCTCAGGGCCTCTTTTACCTGTTCACCCCAACTACTGTCTTCCCTATTTGCCAGATTCAAATTTGCCTTGTTGGGTGAAGCAGTCAGAGAAGTAACCAATATAAAGAATTTAGCTTCTGTGAACTGGCCCCCTTTGATTATGCAACCGTTTAGCTACTGCTAGAAGTCTATAGAATACTAAAGTATTTCTAATTCTAGACTTGTGTTTCTCAAAGTAGGCAGATTTAAGAAGTGTGGACGTTAATTCCCAAAATTCTGGGAATTGAAATCCACACATCTTAAATGTGCCTATTTTAAGAAATACAGGTAATCCTCGACTTACAACAATTCATTTAGTGACCATTTGAAGTTACAACGGCATTGAAAAAAGGGACTTACAACCATTTTCCACAGCTATAACTTTTGCAGCTCATGGCCACATGATCAAAATCCAGATGCTTGACAACGAGTTCACATTTATGACGGTTGCAATATCCCGAGCTCCTGCGATCACCTTTTATGACTACCTGACAAGGAGAGTCAGTGGGGAAGCCGGGTTCACGTAACAACCGGGTGTCAACGCTGCTAACATTGGATGTTCCCACTTTGGCAACTGATGAAAATGCAGCCATTTTCTTTATTCCTTTAACATGCCTTTTCTTGCTTTAAAAATTAGGTGTGTGTGTGGTGGTGGGGAGGTTGGCATGTAAGCTCGGCTAGCCGTAACACCGTAGTGGGAACCCAAGGATGAGCTGATAACGTTTTGGCGAAGTTTCTGGGTTCAGCTATGTAGTGCCGATACTTTGTTTCCCGAATAAAAGATTCGCTAAGGAAAACAATGCCTCCAAGTTCTTCTGAAGGGTTTCATCTGTCGGAACCATGACACCGGGTTACTAACTTCACAACTGCAGTGATTCACTTAGCAACTGTCGCAAGGAAGGTCGTAAAACGGGGCGAAGCTCACTTAACAAACATCTCAGCTAACAACAGAAATTTGGGGCTCCACATGCGGTCGTTAAGTCAAGGACTGCCTGTAGAAGGCTAGACATTTCCCATTAAGCATCCTTTCAATGTTAGGGGCATGTCTATACTCGGAGTGACTTTTATGTTAAAATGTAAGACAAAACGAGTAGAAAATACCTTGTCGGTGTGGCCAGCAAAAAACCTCTGTTTGCCAGAATCAATGGCTACGGCTACGATCAGGGCGTGGCAAGGGTAGACCACTACAGAACTGCCAGAAGCCCACAATGCCTAGGTGAAAGAAAAGCAGACAATGTCACAACTTTCATAACAAAGCTGCCCCTTCTGAGGCTCTGGGGGTGCTGGATGGCATGCGGGGGCCTCTCAAATTCTAACTTGTCATTTTGAAGAAGGTACAAAACGAAGCATTGCCAGAAGGATTCATACAAATTGGTTTAATTTAATCGGAGGGTCAAACGTAAGCTTTATCTATTAGTTTGGGGAACATGGCTTCTTATACACGGCATTCCAAGGCTTAGAGCCATGGTGGCGAACCTATGGCACGTATACCACAGGTAGCATGCAGAGCCCTCTCTGTGGGCACGCATGCCGTCACCCCAGTCCTAGGCCTTCAGCTGGGTTTTATAAAACCTTTTCGCTTTAGGCCTCCGCCGCCGTGTGCAAAAAAAAAAAAAAAAGGTTCAATCAATCAATTTCAACTTCTTGTGGGGAAAAAAAGATCTCGCAAAGTTGGAATCGATTGATTGAACTTTCTAGTCCCACCCAGTCTGCCATTACCACCACACCCATGCCCACCCAATGGGCCACGCCCACCCAGTCACACCCACCCAATGGGCCACGCCTACCAGGCACCCAATGATACATAAGTGGGTTTTGGGTTGCAGTTTTGGCACTTGGTCTCTAAAAGTTTCGCCATCACTGGCCTAGAGGCATCCTGCAGCTCAGAGTAATGTCTCATTTTGCCTGGAAGCCTGCTTGTCTTGCTGTAGTGTTGCGTTATCTTGCTTTTCCTCTAGGGCGCTCAAACTGGGATGCGTGGTTTTTCTTCACACACACCCCTCCCGGTGGAGGGAAATATGCTGGTGGAGCAGTGGGCTAATGCCTCCTTAAGTAATACCAGCTGCCTGCAATTAGTGCAGGTTCGCATCCCACCAGGCTCAAGGTTGACTCAGCCTTCCATCCTTCTGAGGTAGGTAAAATGAGGACCCAGATTGTTGGGGGCAATAAGCTGACTTTGTAATAATGCCGCTTGAGGGTGTGTGTGAAAGCCCTAACAAGCAGGCATATACATAGAATGAAGGCTACTGCTAAGCTTGTAAGCCGCCCTGAGTCTTCGGAGAAGACTATAAATGGGATTAAAATAAAAAAATTTTTAAAAAATAAGAATATACTGACCCATTTGGTGCTGCAACCCCCAAACCCAATAATCTTCTTCAGCTTCAGAATTGGATCTGGTAGCAGCTTCTGAAAACCAATCCGGAGTGAGATTGAGTCAGGAAGCAACAATTGTGAAAAGCATCCATCTGCATCAGCAGAAGCAACAACTCTGGTGCGATTCTGCTTTTTTCACTAAAGAAGGGGTGGAAATCTCTGGGCAAAATATATAATTCAGTCTCTTCCTGAACCCTGACCACTTTTAAGATGTGTAGACTTCAACTCCCAGAATTCCCTAGCCAGCATGTTTGAAAAAAAAACCTGATCTAGACGAGTCAACAGCCTGATCTGGTATTAGGCAGCTTCCATCATTCATTGGCCCAATTTCTCTCTCTCTCTCTCTCTCTCTCTCACACACACACACACACACACACAGGCCTTATGGCTAGAACTAAAATATCATCAATCACAGAAAGGGGCTGATGGTAGGAAGGGAAAAAAAAAAATGAAAAAGACTCAGAAGTAGTTCTGTAGCCCAGACATGATTGTATCTCAAAGGCAAAAGTCACCTGCCGTGAAACCGGGAGAGCCTTCAGACACAAAAGTTGTAAAAGAATAAAACTGCTTCTCACCGTGCAGGGAACAGAGCTTTTGACAGAGATGGTCTTTGGCCCCGCTGTCGGCCTGTATTGGTTCTGGAGTAAAAGAGGACACGTTAAAGGTTAGGGGCAAAGAAGATGGCAGGGACGAAGAAGAATATCACAAGCTGGTTTGGGTAAAAAAAACGTTTTGGGTTAGGTCGTATTAAACCGAGAAGCTGCAAATCTGAAGCACCCATCGTGATTATTTCAAAGTATTAAATCAGAGACATACCTAATAAAGATCACAAGCAACAATTTAAACAATGTTTCCTCGCAACTTGTTTAAAATCCACGATTTTCCATGAAAAGCTTTAGAGCAGTGATGACGAACCTTTTAGAGGCTGAGTGTCCAAGCTGCAACCCAAAACTCAAGTTATGTATTGTTGGGTGCCGGGTGGGCGTGGCCCACTGGGTGGGCGTGGCTGCGGTGGTAACGGCAGACTGGGTGGGACTAAAAAAGTTCAATCAATCAATTCCAACTTTGCAAGATCTTTTTTTCCCCGCGAGAAGTTGAAATCGATTGATTGAAACTTTTTTTTTTTTTTGCACACGGCGGCGGAGGCCTAAAGCGAAAAGGTTTTATAAAACCCAGCTGAAGGCCTAGGACTGGGGCGATGGTGCGCGTACCCACAGAGAGCGCTCTGCGTGCCACCTGTGGCACACGTGCCATAGGCTCACCACCGCGGCTTTACCACCTCCTCGCTGGTATTGTAACTAATGCAACAAGCCTGTGCAGAGCATACACCTTACTGAGCAAAGGGAGATTCACTTGGAATTGCATATATACAGGACTGAGCCATAAATCTAAGCTTATGTACTGAAATAAATATTCTCCCAAGCTTTCCAAATTTATCTGTTTCTCCTGTTAGCTCCTCCAGGTCAAATTTCACAAAAGAAGCATTTGGAATGACATCTATCATTTCATATCTGCAAGGCACTGAATGGACTGAAGACATTTTTCATCAAAAAAATAAAATAAAATCCAATACTAAAGTAACTAAGGCTTAACTTTTATTAACGACATTTTTATTGCGGTACTGCCCCAGACAGCAGCCAGAAATGAAAAGATAATATTTTAAGAGGAAGAAAATGCCATGCGGGTTAAATAATGCAGCTGCACAGAGTGTTGGTGTGTATTTATCATTTCCGAAGGAGCACCCAACTTTAAGTTATAGGATGGCACATAGAACTATTCCTAGCGTACAACTATTAATGCATGTACCAATGAAGGGGAATGTTTGTAGCTCAGGGTTGAACTGTGAGGTCCCTGGTGCTCTCTGAGCTGGCTTGTTTTCTTGCAGACATTTCATGACCCAAACTAGGGAACATCATCCGTGCCAGAAGGGAGGGGGATTTGTGGAATGGAGGGGAAGGAGAAGAGAAGAAAGACTGAGGGGTCCTTGGTGCTCTCTTAGCTTGGTTGTTTTCATTTCCCAACTTGGCAACATCATCAGTGCTAGTCCTGAGGATGTTACCTAGTTAGGGTAATGCAAGTTTGCAAGAAAACAAGCAAGCTCGGAGAGCACCAAGGACCCCCTTATTGATGCAAGTAGGCACAAGAACAAGGGACGTGGTGGCTCAGTGAGTTAGGATGCTGAGCTTGTCGATCAGAAGATCGGCAGTTTGGCGGGTCAAATCCCGAGTGCCGCATAGCAGAGTGAGCGCCTGTTACTCGTCCCAGCTTCTGCCAACCTAGCAGTTCGAAAGCACGTAAAAATGCAAGTAGAAAAATAGGGACCACTCCAGTGGGAAGGTAACAGCGCTCCGTGCGCCTTTGGCGTCTAGTCAGGCCGGCCACATGATCACAGACGTCCTCGGACAAGTGCTGGCGCTTCGGCTTTGAAATGGAGATGAGCACCGGCCCCTAGAGTCGGAAACGAGTAGCATGCATGTGCGGGAGAACCTTTACCTTTTTAAAGGCACAAGAACTTTGAGGAAAATAAATTTTGCCATAGAAGGAATGTGTGCAAATTGGCATATACTGTAAAAAATCCTGCATGGAAGTACCTGGTTCTCAGTAAGTCTTTTAACAACGTAATTATGCAACCGGAGGCACATTGGCTCACTGGCTTAAAGATATGCCAGAGATGGTCTCTGCTCCGGCGGTTCGAGCCCTGGCACCATGTGATGGAGTGAGCTCCTGTCACTTGCCTCAGCTTCTGCCCCCTGCTAGTGCTGGACCTGCCCTGGCGCGATGCCCAATTACGAGGCAACATCGGTGGTGAGAGAAGGCCCCAGATAATGCCGCAGGATGTCACTCATCTTTTCTGGTGTGGAGCTAGTTTGCCCCTGTGGTGCAGCCTGGCTAAGTGCCTGAAGCTTGAGCCAAATAACCACTAGGTACTAATATTGTAGTCTCCTGGCTAACTGTACCATCATGTCAGGACCCACCCCAGTCCACATCTTAGGAAACAAAATCTCTTGGAGACAGGATTGTCCAAGCAGGAACTTTTACTAAAACATGGTTGACAGTGGATAATCTAGACAGGATCTGGAGGGAAAAGAGAACTTCCATGCATTTACAACATCTGTTGCTTCCTCCCCTTCAAATTCCAATTGGAGATACAAACCAGAATCCCCCCCACCCCGCTCTTTCTTTGTTCTTCTCAGTTCAAAGGTTCTTTCTCGGGTCTTTGATGATGGCCCCCAGGCAGGCTGAAAAAACAACCTTGCATCTAATGGATAGGGATAGCCAATTAACATCTTCTCTTCCCCTCCTTGGGAATG
>JAKJMR010000107.1:1014492-1033882 GCA_024449315.1 Daboia siamensis | reverse complement strand
GGGGGGGGAACATGGTATATTCCTCCGATTTATATTGCAGTACACACTAAATACTGCAGTAAGCCATGATTATTTGCTTTGGGTCCTGTGTTTGGATTCCACACCAGCCATGACTAGCATTCCTCAGAGATTTCTCTCTCCCCACTTCTTCCAAATCCAAACTGAATCCTATGGCTGCCTTAAAGTGGAACATTTGTCCACACAGGAATGATAAGGAAGGCCTAAGGAAGAAAGAACAGGCTAAAGTTGCTGCTTACCTCATCAGAGTCGACGGTAACAGCACGGACACGGCCATCCCCATTTTTGTGGGCGTAAACATGAATGCTGCCATCGTCCATTGACGAGGGGGGGAAACAGGGATCTCCTCTGGCCTGGGGCCCTTCTCTCAGGCTCTGGTCCACAGTGCAGGCTGTCCACACAGGCTCGGACCTCGATGGGTGAATCTTGGGGATGTGCTTTGTAAGAAGGAGGGACTGGCGAGGCATCTTTCCAAAAAGAAAAAAGAAAAAGTTTTGGAAAGTGGAGGCTGAAGCTAAAGTCTGCTGGCCCTTTCTTCAACGAGAAGCAAAGGAGCTGTGGTTCATAGGGGGACAGCAGCAAGCTAAGATTTGAAGTGAGTTCTGCACAGGGAGTCCTCAACTTACAACCACAACTGGGCCCAAAATTTTTATCTTGCTAAATGACAGTTGTTACGGGAATGTTGCCCCATTTTGCGAATCTTGCCAGAGTTGTGAAATGAATCACTGCAGCTGTTGAGTTAGGAAGTAAGCGAATCTGGCTTCCCCGCTGACTTTGCTTGTCAGAAGGTCACAAAAGGGGATCACGTGACCCCGGGACGCAGCAACCGTCATAAATACACACTAGTTGCCAAGCATCCAAACTCTGATCCTGTGTCCAATGGTGCCATTGTAACTTCAGTCACTAAGCGAATGGTTGTAAGTTGAGGACTACCTATACAAGTCTATTACATTAGCACAGAGAATGGTGGTAGATGTTTGTCAATTCTGGATGTAAGAAAGATCAAAGCTTACGTACCTCTTTGGGACTGGTGATTTGCTGGATGAGAGACACCCGGTCCCGAACCGGCTTGCTCAGAGACACGTCCTTGGGCACCTGGGTCACTGGCTCATCTTCAGGATGGCCAGCTGAAAAGAAAGATGGAAGAAAAGCAATGAAGACCTCAGGATATGGAGCCTGATATAGATAGATAGATAGATAGATAGATAGATAGATAGATAGATAGATAGATAGATAGATAGATAGATAGATAGATAGATAGATAGATATAAACAGACAGACAGACAGACATAAAATACACACACACACACACACACATATATACACATATATATATATGTGTGTGTTTCAAATAAATATATGTTTAAAATAAATAAAGTTACAATCAAGATCATTAGGATCATGGCTCATTATCAATTTCCTCCTTCTAGAACTGCTTTCAGTCTGTGATCTAGGACACTAGGGCAGTATTTTTTCAACCTTGGCTGGGGAATTCTGGGTGTTGAAGTCTACCATCTTAAAGCTGTTCAGGCTGGGGAATCACTGCACTAGGGTTTCAGACACATTAGTTGTCAGGGAGAAGCCATGAAATGATTCATCAGCTTAATAAATCCATGCATAAATGGAGTTATATCTCAACATCTTCTTGGTTTATTCTGTAAGAGGGTTGGTAGTCCAGAAAGCTGTACAGGCCTTATTTCCGGTTTCCTTAGTCTCCTGGTTTCACTCACTCACCAGCACAGGAATTCAAAGTGCTTTTCTGAATAGAATCAAATGGCATTTTGGATCCATTCGAAGGAAACCTGAAGAAAAAGAATCAGAGAAAAGCAAACGCACGACAGATTGAATTTTTGTCCAGCCTTCCAGCCTCTATCAGCCAGCAAGACAAAGTCTTGTATTCTAAATCATGGTGGTCATTGAATCTGACCAGACAAACTTGATTCTGCAATCTACAATAAACATTTTGACTCAGGGAATGATACAGTATACAGGTTCTGGGGTCTCAAAGCAGCAGTTTCCATTAGGAATACCTCAGTTGTGGAATTTCTGTTCTGACAAAGCCCCCCCCCTCCCCCCACACACACACCTCCAAATCACAAACATATTTCCTCGCGCATTTCTCTTTCGGGCTGAGCAATATTACGCAGAGCAAAAAAGTCTCAAAAAGACTAAGGCAAAGAAATTAGAGGTATCGGAAAGAGACATTTAGCCCAACCTACCGAATGTAATCGTAGAGATCGTGCCACAGTTCTCCTTTGGGCACAGGAAATGCCATTTCCCGAGGCATGGGAGAGAAACCATGCAATGCCATCTTGGACTGGTGAGCCTCAGAAGAGGTCAATGCTAACAGGGAAAAAGAAAGAAAAGAAAGAAAAATAAAAGGATGAGGAAAATGTGGTTGTTCTTCACTGAAATTTATTTATTTGTTTCGATTTATATACTGCCCTTTTCCCGAAGGACTCAGGGCGGTTTACAGAGCAAATTAAAACAGTGCAATGTACAAATTAAAATAAAATTAAATTAATAGCCCCAAAAGAATTTAAAATTTAAAATTTAAACCCTTAAAACCCCTCAGTCCAGGCCGGCTAAGTCAAATAGCTAAGTTTTTAGGTCCCGGCGAAACGAGCGAAGGTCGGGGGCGATCCGGAGTTCCACAGGCAGCTGATTCCATAGGGCAGGCGCGCCCACCGAGAACGCTCTCTCCCTGGGGATCGCCCGCCAGCACTCCCTGACCGGCGGGACCCTGAGGAGGCCCTCCCTGTGGGAGCGTACAGGACGATGGGAAGTGGATGCTGGCAGCAGATGCTCCCTAAGATAATCCGGACCCATGCCCGGATTATGATGCCCGGATGTTGAAAAGCCTCTTTTGATGTCATGATGCAAGCCCCTCCCCTTTCATATAAGTATTGTAATATGCATGCAAGCAGGCGAGGGGCAGAGTTATTTATTATTTATTTTATTTATTGAATTTTTATACCGCCCTTCTCCCGAAGGACTCAGGGCGGTGTACAGGGCAATAAATATAAAACAATGTACAAAAGTTAAAAACGATTAAATATTATGCCCAATTATAAACCATTAATTAAAACCATATTAAAACCCCAACCCATTAACCCATCAAACCAGGCCAGATTTCTCGAATAAATAAGTTTTTAGATCCCGCCGGATGGAGCGAAGGTCGGGGGCCATCCGGAGCTCAACCGGCAAGCAGTTCCACAGGTCTGGCGCGAGTTGAAGTTGCAGTATCACTTGCCTGTTCTTGCTTCCCCCAGAGAAGCCAATACTTGCATGAGAAACATATCTGAGCTTTCTCTAGAGGTCTTTGTGCCAAATTCCAGTGAATGAGTGGGATATTGTAAAACCAAAATTCATGCAATGATGATGATGATTTCCAAATATAGACAGATCGCCATTTGGAACACTACACGCCAGACATCACAGTGGTAGAGAACTGAAGCATACAGTTGATTGATATCGTTGTACTAGGAGTTGCCAGAGTCGAAGAAAAAGCACTGGGGAAAATTACGAAATACCGCGACCTGGCCATCGAAACTGCGCGATTATGGATGAAATGTGTAACAGTGATACCCATTGTCATCGGGGCACTGGGAACTAGGTCCAAAAACTTTGCAAAATACATCAAGAAATTGCAGCTTCCTGCAATAACTCCAGCAAAGCTACAAAAAACTGCGCTACTCGGAACATCCTACATTTTAAGGATACCTGGTTGATACCTAGGATGCTGGCAGCAGCCCGTGTCAACCATTAGTGCCAGTCAATTTAAGTGTTCAGTGGACTGAGTTTCATGTTTTATGAATCTTTATAATGATGATGATGATGATGTTGGAAGGGACCTTGGAGGTCATCTAGTCTAACCCCCTGCTCAGAAAGGAAACCCTATACCATTTCAGGCAAATGGCTGTCCAGTCTCTTCTTAAAAACTTCCAGTCTTGTAGCCTTCACAGCTTCTGGAGGCAGGTTGTTCCACTGGTTAATTGTTCTAACTGTCAGGAAGTTTCTCCTTAATTCTAGGTTGCTTCTCTCCTTGACTAGTTTCCATCCGTTGCTTCTATGTTAAGAAAAATACTATTGCTTATATGCATGTAAGCTACGCTGTATATTTTCATTTTTTTATCTTGCCTTCGTCATATCCTGCAACGTTTAAACTATAGTTAAACTTTATTTAGCTTTGATTAAATAATGTATGAATCCAGGCTTAGCGTCTCCGAACAGCCATCCTTTCCGTTCTCAGCTCCACAATGGTGCACAGAATTGGTAAACCTGCAAATGTTGCTTGTATTAGTGAAGCAACCAAGGTCACAACCATCATGCTACTTTTTTTTTTTTTTTTGTAAAATATCTCATTTTAGGAACAAACCAAAAATCATGGAGAAAGATGGAAAGGATTTAGGGAGCAAAAGATTAACGGAGTTTCTAAGGCTCAACCCACCATACTCAGAATGCCGAACGCATCTGTGAAGTGATCTGTACACACAGTTCTCGACTTAAAACCACAACTGAGCCCAAAATCTCTGCTGTTAAGTGAGACATTTGTGAAGTTTTTGCCTTATTTTACGGCCTTCCTTGCCAAAAATTGTTAAGTGAGTCGCTGCAGCTGTTAAGTTAGTAACACGGTTGTGAAGTGAACCTGGCTTCCCCATTGACTTTGCTCGTCAGAAGGTGTCACAGGGAGAAAAAAGATCACATGACCCCGGAACACTGCGACCGTCATTGCCAAGTGTCGGGATTTTGATCACGTGACCGTGGGCCTGCTGCAACAGTCGCACGTGTGAAAAAGGGTCATTCACTCACCGCGTTCCGTGCCGTTGTAACTTCGAGCCGTCACTAAATGAATGGCCGTTAAGTCGAGACTTACCTGTATTCAGACAGCAGTCTCTGCCTCAGCTCTTCAAGACTCTTACCTGGGTCAAAGAGCAAGTCGCTGGTGAACAGGTTTTTCACCAACATGTTGGAGCACAGCTTGACGCTTTTCAGATGACTGTAGGTCCTGTTCAAGTAGAGGCCGAGAATGTGGCGGAGATCAAGCACCAGACAAGTCCATCGCACGTTGCTGGGGGCGAGGCCCACCAGATCTGAAGATCCAAACATGCCAGCGAGAGTTGAATTTCTACAGGCATTTGGCACACTCCCCCCAACCTCAAACCTTATGCGCAAATGGGTTCATCTCTGATATCCAATCATTTCTTTAGACAAGGAAGTTAGAAGTATGGACACCCAGGCCGGAAATGACTAATTTAACTTGCGCCTCAAATATAAACTACCGGGTGTCCTTAGAAAAGGCCTCAATGTTTAGCTTCTCAATATCCTTTCTCAACCTGGCTGCCCTTATGATAAGCTGCACTGGAATAGCCATCTTCCCTTAACCTACCAACTCTACGATGTTAAGATATTCAGATTACTAGAACGATTGTTGAGTTGATGGCGAGAAAGCCTCAAAAGCATTGTTTTAATTGCCAAAACAGGGCATTAATTGATCTTTTGCTAATCTCTCTTCTTCAGAGTTCAATTGTCTTGTTAGTAAAAACTCAGTCTAAACCATCAACTCACTTCTCAGGAAAGTTAGATCTACGTTTCTAAAATCTTGAAGGTAAAATCAAAGGCAACACCCAAAAAAAAAATCTTTATTAGACCTTCTTTGCATTTTACCTCGCTTAGAAGACTTGGCTGTACTTTCATAGACTGACCCACGAGTTGCCCCACAGATATAGGGGAACTGCAACCATGTGGCTGTGGACTTGAATTCTTTAAAGAGATTAGAAAATGAAATACGGACCACTTGGCTGTCCTAGAAATGAAAAGAAACAGAGCTGGTTCATAGAGACAGAATTATCATACTGGGAGCAACAAATATTCAGAAGCTGATAGACATCCCACAAAAGATAACCAAAGCTGAATATTGCTATTTATATAGACAGGGGTCTTCAAACTTGGCCCTTTTATGACTTCTGGACTTCAACTCCCAGAATTCCTCAGCCAGGCACGCTGGCTAAAGAATTCTGGGAGTTGAAGTTCACAAGTCGTAAAAGGTCCAAGTCTGAACACCCCTGATATACACTGTATGATTTCAGCCAGGAAGTAAATTCTCTCCTACGCTGCTTTTCATTTTGGAGAGTTTTCCACTTGCATAACTTTTTCTGTTTATGCCAGACCTATGTAGTGTACATGTCTCTGTATCTAAATCAAAACCCAATACAGGGTCTGGATGCCAAGCAAAACACTTTGTAGTTTCATGGACAGTGGAGAATAATCCTTGCTACTTCAGACCACTCCTTAAATGCAAGTGCAGAGATTAAAATATAATCTACAAACGAGTCAGGAAAAACAAGGAGCCTGGTAGCATTTCCTCAGATTAAGAAATGTTACTAAAATAAATAAGATTATTTTATATTTTTATTACTTTTTACAAAATAAATATTTTTATTATTATTTAAAATAAAAAATAAAAAATAACTAAAAAATAAAATAAAATAAAATGTTGCTTTAATTTTTGATTGAGAGCCGCCCAGAATTTGTTAACAAGATTGGCACCTATACAAATGTTTTAAATTAATAAAATCTGTTAGACTGATAAGGTGTTACCAGTTTCCTCCTGATTAACCTAGTTCTTCTGTTATGTCTTAAGAGTGAGTAATTCAAAAGTAGGTCTCAAAAAAATTGACAGCTGCATTGCTTAGGAAAACAAATCTCCCATACGGCATCAAGCAACAACTTTTTTTCAACCAAAAAAGTATTAGAAAGGCAGGTGGCGAATATCCAGGCTCCTTAGCTGTGTTCATTGTTCTCTCACTGCAGGTCTATTGGCCTGTGGGAAGGATCCTAAAAATGTTTTTATTTGTCTTTTTAAAATGCTGTATTCTTATTCTTATATTGTTTGCAATATTGTTTGGGCATGTCGTGAGAATGGCTGATGGTCAGATTCCGAAAGATCTCCTGTATGGAGAACTAGTGCAGGGAAAGCGCCCCAGAGGGAGACCAGAGTTGCGATATAAGGATATCTGCAAGAGGGATCTAAAGGCCTTGGACATTAACAGCTGGGAAACCTTGACCTCTGATCGCTCAAGCTTGGAGGCTAAAGACGCAGCATGGCCTTCTCCAATTCAAAGAGACACTTGTGGGGCAGGCTGAGGCAAAGAGGCAGTCCCGGAACCCGTGAAATCTGGGGGCTGGACAGGGGATAAATTGTACCTGCCCTCAGTGTGGAAGGGACTGCCACTCTTGAATTGGCCTTTTTAGCCACACCAGATGCTGCTTTAGGACCTCTTTCCAGAGCACGATACCACAGTCCCATGGTGGCGAACCTATGGCACGCGTGCCACAGGTGGCACACAGAGCCCTCTCTGTGGGCATGTGCGCCATCGCCCCAGTCCTAAACCTTCAGCTGGGTTTTATAAAACCTTTTCGCTTTAGGCCTCCGCCGCCATGTGCAAAAAAAAAAAAAAGTCCAATCAATCAATCGATTTCAACTCCTCGCAGGGAAAAAAAAAGATCTCGCAAAGTTGGAATTGACTGATTGAATTTTTTAGTCCCACCCAGTCTGCCGTTACCACTGCAGCCACGCCTACCCAATGGGCTCCACCCACCCAATGGGCCACGGCCACCCGGCACCCAACAATGCATAAGTGGGTTTTGGGTTGCAATTTGGGCACTCAGTCTATAAAAGGTTTGCCATCACTGCCATAGTCTCTCGAGACTGAAGGATGCCACTGAATGAATTGTTTGCAAGTGTCTTTGGAAATATGGCTGCTCTGAAAGGTGGTAAAGAAACAACGGGAATAAATCGTCAATAAATGTTGCATTGTGCAGGTATCACTAGAGGACTGTAGGGCTTTCGAGCACATTTTAACTTATGCTCTTATGGTACCCACGGCCATCGTGGAGCTAGGAATAAACTCACACTCACCTCAGTGGCAACGTCCAGATGCACTACAAAATATTTGCCAGGTGCAGGTTTGAAGAGGATGTAGATGTATCGACCAGTGAGACCCAAAGTTTGGGTGCCAGTCTTGGGAAGCTGGAGATAATTGCTGGCCGGAACAGCACCGTTAATGCGATATACTGTCCCTTTCAATGTCTTGTCCTGAATGGAGAGAACAAACAGACCTTAAAATTTGGTTTTGAATAGGAGAAACTATAAGAAAGCCAGTTTTACCAATGAAGGAGAATATTTGAAACTCCGGGTTGAAACGAGGGGTCCTCGGTGGTCTCTGAGCTTGTTTGCTTGCAGACATTTCATGACCCAAACTAGGTAACATCATCGGTGCTAGTAACTAGGCTAGTTAGGCAATGAAACGTCTGCAAGAAAACAAGCATGCTCAGAGAGCACCAAGGACCCCTCAGAGCCAGTTCGGGGCAGTGGTCAAGGCATCAGGCTACAAACTGGGAGACAGTGAGTTCTAGTCTCACCAGCTGGGTGACCTTGAGCCGGTCATATTTTCTCAGCACTAAGAACTTCTTTTTCAATCGCAGTTCTTAACAAATTTGCAGGAAGACGGATTTTACAGAAATCTGGGAAATAGGCATGTTGTCTGTCAGGTCTGAACTAATCCTTTTCTTAGCTTTTTGCATAGTTGGTAACCGAACAGAACATGCACAACATCCTTTATTTTGTTCACATAAGGTTTCTGCAACACTTGGACTTGCAACACTTGCAACACTTCATTTAGTGACTTTTGACCGTTTTTCACAGTTACGGCCTTTGCAAGCATCCCCACGGTCAACTGATCAAAATTCGGATGTTTGGCAACTGGTTCATATTTACGACGGTTGCAGTGTCCCCCGGGGTCATCTGATCCCCTTTTGGAACATTCTGACAAGCAAGTCAATGAGGGAGCCAGATTCACTTAACTGTGTTATCAACTTAACAACTGTGGCAAGACAGGTCGTAAAATGAGGCAAAATTCACTTAAACTGTCTTGCTTAGCAACAGAAATTTGGGGCTCAATTGTGGTCGTAAGTCGAGGACTACCTGTGTTTCCTCTTCCGGAGCACTGGATATGATATGTCCATTGCAAATGTGATTGACAAGAAACAGGGAGTAACGTAAAGAAAACAATTAGAAGCTAAAAAATTAGGAGAAAGTAGAAATCAGTGCAGCTTTCTTTTCCACTCCTTCCAGACAGCAGACATGATACACAGCAGCGCAAGTAGTCCTCAAGTTATAACCATTTGTTTAGCGACCACTGAAGTTGCAGTGGCCCTGAAAAAGGTGATTTGCCACCTGTCCTTTCACGACTGTTGCAACATCCTCAGTCACATGATCAAATATTCAGGTGCTTGGCAACTGGCATGTATTTACAACGGTTGCCGCATCCTGGGTCATGTGATCATTACCTGCAACCTTCCCAGCCAGTTTCCAGCAAGCAAAGTCAATGGGAAAAGCCGGATTTGCTTAGCAACCTCACGTTTCCCTTAAAACAACTGCAGTGATTCACTTAACAATCATTGCAACAGAGGTCATAAAATCGGATGCAAGTCCCTTAACAGCCACCTTGCTTAGCAACAGAAATTCAAGTCCCAACTGTGGTTATAAGTTGAGGGCTACTTGTAGTCACACTTAAATCTCTGTCCACTCACAAATGACCAGTTGAGATGGCCTAGTCTTAAATCTATCTGTGTTTGCATACAAAAGACAAGATAGTTTAAGGGATTAACCCTATGCAATTCTGGTGAAGTTAAGGCACACCTAAACCACAATCTATGGAATTAGCTAAGTTCAGATGTTAGAGTAAGGTGACTCTAGAATACCACAGGAAACTGAGCAAATGCAATTTATACTGAAGCTGCTGCGAGAAACGTCAAGAAATTTGGCCTTACCATAAAGGTTGTCACATCCCCATCCTTGGTAGATCTTTTCCATTCTTCTACTTTAAAATGTTTGAAGATGTTCAGATAAGGGTGCTGCCACACTGGAGGGGGGGTGGGTAGGGGAGGAGGGTTAGAATAAAAGAGCAGTGAGCCCCCAATGTATTCCCAATGTTGAACCCCCATTCATTCTGAGTAGGCTTCCAGTATATAGATTTTAAAATTGTGACTGGAAGAACTCTGAAAGTAAATTGCAATCGTTAAACGGAACTCAAGTGAACAAAATACAATCTAAAAAGCATATAAAAGCATACATACACACACACACACATATACACACTTAAACAGATATATGTGTATATACATAGAAATATATATGCATACTTACATACAAGTAGTCCTCGACTTACAACAGTTCATTTAGTGACCGTTCAAAGTTACAACAGCACTGAAAAGAGTGACTTATCGCCATTTTCCAGAGTTCTGACCTTTGCAGCGACCCATTAATCACGTGATCAAAATTCAGATACTTGGCAAATGGTTCGTAGTTATGACCGCTGCTGTGTCCCAAGGTCATGTGATCCGCTTTTGCGGCCTTCTGACAAGCAGAGTTGATGGGTGAAGCCAGATCCACTTAACAACCGGGTTACTAACTTATTAACTTCAACGATTCACTTAACAACTATGGCAAGAAAGATCGTAAAATGGGGCAAAACTCCCTTAACAAATGTCTCACTTAACAGAAATTTGGGGCTGCATTGTGTTTGTAAGTTGAGGATCGTCTGTATAGACAGATACATATGCATATACACAGAAATATATATACATACACACATATATATGCACATACATATACATACATATATATGTGTGTGTGTGTATATATGTGTTTGTGTATACACACACACAAACACATATACATACACACACACAGAGGTAGATATGCATATATACAGAAACATACTTATACATACATGCACATATACATACACAGATTTACTCTTTGACTAGCAAGTGCTGTAAAGTGTTCTTCTTTCTATAGTTCTTCTGCATTTTAATAATGTGCAACAGGCACTGCTGACATCCGACCTGCGTAACTTACCTTCAGGATTGAAAAGCTGCACCTGGAGATCCCCAAGGTGCTTTTTTTCAGGAGGCAAATGGACTTTGTTTTTCTTTGAAGATGTTTCTCTTCTCGTCCAAGAAGCTTCTTCAGCTCTGACCTCCCCACCATCCAGTCAGAGCTGAAGAAGCTTCTTGGACGAGAAGCGAAACGTCTTCAAAGAAAAAGAAGAAAGTCCAGTTGCCTCCTGAAAAAAGAACCTTTGGGACAACCATGACCTGGATGACGGAGAATCTCCATAGACATCTGCACCTGGTGAATTTCTGCCTCCTACAAAAGCATTTTTCCTTCGGGAAAGGGCGGTATATAAATGTAATAAAATAAAATAAATAAATAAAATAATTTTCCCTGATTGTTCCTTCCCTCCCCACCCCCCATTCAGTTACACTCCTAAGCTGTGCAGTTCAACAGTTAACCTCATAGAGAGAGGGAGAACAGCTGCACCTGATGGATTTTTAGCTGTTACTTAGCTAATCAAATCTCATCTCTCCGAGAAGACTCTATTAACCCATCTGTTAATACGGTTTTATGTGTGTTAACTATTGTATATTACATTGTTACATATTGGCCCACTTTTTGGGATTTTGCAGCCTATCCATCTAAGGCTAAGCAAACAGATACAGCTATGGAGCAGGCAGACGTCCAACCAATGAAGCATCCCCTTGCTAAGGCGGAGGAAGGCTGCATCTAGCAAACTTCTGCCTTATACCTCACCTGCCTTATTTTCCTTCCCAGACAGGCAGGACTCCTGAGCCACAACCCAACGGTCTAACTACACCAGGGAAGCCCACGCCCAGGGGCAAAAAAAAGGCTCGACCTGATGGACTTCTGCCTGTCTCTGACCCACCGACTCTGGACTCCTGGGCTTTTTAATCACCCTTTTTTTTTTTTTTTTTTTGATAAGAGAGGATCCTACCATGATTTTTTGACCCACAAGGATGGAAGAGAGCTACACCTGACGAGCTTCTGCCCAAAAAAAACGAAGAAGAAAAACTTTTTTGGGGGAGAGGAAACAACCGCAAATCCGACGAAAGGCTCCCTCCTTGCTCTCAAGGCCCCGAACCCCCGGCTCACCTTTGGCCATGGCTGCCCGGCTCGGCTCGGCTCGGTTCGGTCCGGCTTCCCGCCGCTGCCCTCGAACGGCCCGCGCAGCCGCCCACGACCATAGAGTCTCCTCAACGAAAGGCGGGAGGGCGAACTCTCCCAGGGCTAGAGAGGCCACTCCGGCCCATAGAGCTGAACTAGAGTGGACATGGGAAGCCTCCATTTCCGGTTTCCGGGAACAATATAGAATCGCGGCTTTGGAGACGAGGGAGCGCTTCTATACATTCCTATCTCTATGGGAGCGTACATGTTAGCAACCTCCCTGTTCGCTTTTTTTGTTATGTTTTCCTTTCGCCGCAAAAACAAAAGTCAGTTTTTTTTTAAATCGTGCATTCTTTTTTTTTTTTTTTTTAAATCTGACATAAGCAAATAAACTGCAACAGAAGCGGCAAGCCCAACTACATACAGTAAATATAGATGTCTGCCTATTTCTATTTAGAACGTTGAACCAGAAAGAGGGTTAAAAGTGTTTAAGCCAGCTTTGAAGAATAAACGAGAATTCGGGCATTTACAGTTTAGGAAGGAGTTTAAAACTTGCATTTTAATGTTTAATGTCTTAATAGAATGCTTTAATGCGGTGGTTCTCACACTTGGCAACTTTGAAGATGCGGGTGGAATTCAACTCCCAGAATCCCCCAGACAAGTTGACTGGGGGATTCTGGGAATTGGAGTCCTAACCTCCTTAAGTTGCCAAGGTTGAGAAACATTGCTTTAATGGTTTGACTTTGCTTCGATAGATTACTTTTCATGTTGTTTTCACTCTATCCTTGTAAGCTTCTGTTTCAGGGAATGGGGGGGGGGGGGCAGTTTAATTTTTTTTAATTTAATATAAATAACAAAATATTCAGGCAGTAGCTTTGCAAATCAGGGCTGGGCAACCCGGCTTTTAACGTCAAGCGCTTTTTAAGCTTACTGCTCATCTTCATCGGAAGTTTTCACGTGAACTGTTTCAAA
The DNA here is from genome assembly GCA_024449315.1 of Daboia siamensis. Taxonomy (NCBI): domain Eukaryota; kingdom Metazoa; phylum Chordata; class Lepidosauria; order Squamata; family Viperidae; genus Daboia; species Daboia siamensis. The sequence continues at coordinate 1,020,861 of JAKJMR010000107.1, read as the reverse complement.
TTTTGTTACTCTCCCTCAGTACTCGCCACATTAAAAACAAAAAAGCTGAAATTCGTAACTAGAAGAAGAATTTGATAAAACTACCCCACCGAGAACATCTCACGCCGGCTGAGCGGAACACGGTCACGCTCTGGGAAGCTGCGGGTTGCCCATTCTCACGATCAGAACGAGAGCTGCCCGGTCCTGGTGATGCCCACGTTGCACTCAGTCACGGAGCCCATCACGTGTCCTGCCTAGCCTCCCTCGCAGGCTTATTCTTAAAACTAAAGGGGGCGGGGCGAAAGACTCACAAACTTCACAAAATCAGAAATAAAAGATTTCGGTCTGATGCAGGTTGGTTGGTTCACACAACAGGCTAAGCCTACTTGTTGAATTAACCGATTTCGGGTCTCTCTCTCTCCCTCCCTCCCTCCCTCTCTCTCTCTCTCTCTTTCTCCCTCTCCCTCCCTCCCTCCCTTCCTCTCTCTCTTTCTCCCTCCCTCCCTCTCTCTCTCTTTCCCTCTCTCTCGCTTTCTCTCTCTCTTTCTCCCTCTCTCTCGCTTTCTCTCTTTCTCCTTCTCCCTCTCTCCCTCTCTTTCTTTCTCTTTCTCCCTCTCTCTCCCTCCCATTCTTTCTCTCTCTCTCTCTCTCTCTTCCTCTCTCTCCCTCTCTCGCTCTTTCTCTTCTCTCTCACACACACATTGACCCCTGCCAAACAAAGGATCTAAATTCACGCAACGACCCTCCTACACTTGCCTCAAGCCAGCGCGCTCCCCCGAGTCAGTTTAAGCCTCGAGGGCTGCGTTCTCACAACCCCGCCTTTCCGCAACTCCTTGAGAGAGTTGCGCGTGTCCGCGCGGACCCCACCCCTTCAACCCAGGCCAGACCCTCCCCAGGGCATGTACTTGCAGCCCCCGCCTCCGCCTCCCGGGACCTTCGGCCCATTCTCTCCCCCCCCCCCCGTCCCTCCGAGCCCTTCCCCGGGGACGGAGAGCGGAGCGTTCTCCCTCGCTCGCCGGTCGGAAAGCGGGTAGGGAGAGCGAGCAGGTAAAGCCCGAGAAGCCTCGCCCTGGGGCAGCGGGCAAGAGGAGGGTCAAATGCTGCAGCATGCCCTCACCGGGCATGGGGTGGACTGCCAAGCCCATGGTCCCCGGCTAGCTGAAGCGGGGGTGGGGGGGAGGTCGGGCTTGGGCAAGAGCCTGGCGGTGCTTTTCGTGCCTTTTGGCTGCGCACCTTGCCCGCATTTCGAAGGGAAACCATAAAACGAGACAGGAGAGAAAGCACGCAGGAGAGAAACCTTCCAAGGGGAGAAGAGAGGCCTGGGGGTGGGGGTGGGGGCGGGGGGTCTTGGGCATGACCTTTCCCTCATTAAGGCCCCATAAATTGGGGGTCCCAGCCTCCTGCAGGGGACGGGAGTTTGGCTGCCGACTCAGAGTCCAGTGCGCGCAATGGACTCTGAACCCGTGGTCGGTCCTAGGTTTTTGCTGACAGAGCAAGAACGCACTGCAGTTCAAGCCAGAGCAGATCCAGTAGATTCGCAAAGAATGCGAGGATCGGATCTTTGGGAATGCAGATTGATTTCGGGTGGGGGGGGGGGGGGGGGGCGGCGCCGGATCAATGGGCTGTATTGAATTTATAGAGACGCCCAGATCACTTGTGGACATGGTTCAAACTAATCAGCTGAACCAATTTATCCATGGAAAAAGCATTTTGAAAAGCTACGATAATAATAATAAAAAAAAGACAGGGAGCGACGCACTTTATATGTATATCAAATATTTAATGGGCTCTACCCTTCTGTAGGATTCCTCCCACCCCCACCCACCCCCAAATGCTGGGCTCTTATAGTAGGGAGGAAAGTAAACCCTAGCCCTCCCCACCGTTCAGTCTTCTGACATTCAATCTCCCCGGAAATGTTTCCTTTGCAAGCCCAGCTGGATCCCTGGTTAGGGCTAACCTGCCCGAAGTTTTGTTTTGTGAAGCCGCCTGCCAATCTTTCCTTTCTCGGGCATGGATTGGGATGATGTTTTGGAAGCACGAGCAGCCGAGCTGCAGCAGAAGAGGGGCAGCGAGGGGCTTTTTGAAATCGCATCCAGCGCCGGCCTTCTCATCTATTTTGCCTGGACGGGAGCCTTGGCCCTTGGATGCCGCAAAGTCGCTCTGCAGGTATCTGACTTCCCCTCATTTTAAGCACAGAAGTGAAGGTGACTGGCTGTCAGATCTGCCGTCACAACCGCTTCAGCCCCACTTCACCTTGATGGCATCCTGCCATTAAAAAAAAAAAGGGGGGGGGGAGAATTCAGGGAGAATTTTATGATCTTTTGGCCGTGGCCCTTAAGCAAATCCTGCAGTTCTTAGAGCAAATCCAGCTTCCTCCCCTGACTTTGCATCTCGGAAGTGAAGTGGGAAGATCACCCAGGACGATCACGTGACCCTGGCAAACTGCAGCCATTGTAAACACATGCCCAATTGCCAAATAAATAAATATTTAATGGAATTAAATAAATAAATAAATAAATAAATAAATAAATAAAAGCCTGCATTTATTTTATTTTTTTATTTTTATTACATTTATATCCCGCCCTTCTCCAAAGACACAGGGCGGCTTACAAGCTTAGCAGTAGCCTTCATTCTATGTATATGCCTGCTTGTTAGGGCTTTCATACACACCCCAAGCGGCATTATTACAAAGTCAGCTTATTGCCCCCAACAATCTGGGTCCTCATTTTACCTACCTGGGAAGGATGGAAGGCTGAGTCAACCTTGAGCCTGGTGGGACTTGAACCTGCACTAATTGCAGGCAGCTGGTGTTACTTAAGGAGGCATTAGCCCTCTGCTCCACCAAGGTTCAGTATTACCGTTGTAAGTGGGAGGACCGATTATAAGTCGCTGTCATAACTTCGAAGGCCCACTAATTAAATAGTCATAGTAGAAGATGGGAAGGCCTGGAAAAAAAAAAACTGGAAAAATTGGGGGGAGGGAATGTTCCCCCCCCTTTTCCCAAAGCAGTTTGGAAAAAAAAAAAACAGAAAAAACCCTGTTTCCCCTTCCCTTTTTCTGTTTTTCCCCCCAAGCCTTCCCATCTCTATCCCTAAGGTGAAATCTGTGAGCCCTGGTGGCAAAGTGGATAAAGTGCAAAATATCAACAAAGACTCAGCCATCCGGGCCAAAAGTGTCTTTAAAAGGTCGAATCATGGCAACTGCATTAAAGTTTCTTAATCTGAGGTGTTTTGTTAATCATCCAAGTAACTTCATCAGTCAAAATAAAAAAAAAAAAATTAGTTGACTTGGGTGAGTAACGAAACATCTCAGATTAACAAGCTTTGGCCCAGTTGCCATGATTTCACCTTTTTTTAGACGGTTAAAGTGCAGCTTTGCAGGCAAACTCTTCCCACAGCCTGGAGTTCAATCCTAATGAGGCGCAAGGTTGACTCAGCCTTCCATCCTTCCGAGATGGGTCAAATGAGAACTTCTTTATTATAACCCCCCCCCCCCCAGAAAATGCTGTAAAGCACTTCAATTCTGGGAATTGAAGTCCACAAGTCATAAAAGGGCCAAGTTTGAAGACCCCTGCACTACACGGTGGTATATAAGCTTAAATGCTATTGCTATTTCCCATGAATCTTACCAGCCCCTTTTCTATGACTCAGGTTCCATATGTGCCATCCAGTGCCAGGCAAGTCCAGAACATGATGTCGCTGCTAAAAGGGCGCTCGGGAAAACTGGTGGATCTAGGATCCGGCGATGGGAGAATTGTAAGAGCAGCCAAAGGCTTGACTCCTACACTTTAAGGCAGCGTGCAAAAGTATAGACACCGCAGGAAGTCAGTGGAAGGGAGCAAATGACATTTGCACAATGAGTCTCAGTGACACTTGGGTTCAGGTTACACACACACCCCTCTCCTCATTCCTCTGTGGCTGAGATCAACTCTTCTTTAATGCCCGGACAGATCTTATGCTTCTCCTATAAAGTTCTTTGCAGCTTTAAGCAGCAAAGGGATGCTTCTCTGTGCTCTGTGCCCTTGACACGCTCTTGTTTCTACCCAAAATGGTAGAACAAAGACTGTGTTGAATCCATGGCATTCATTCGGGATTTAAGTAAATCGATAGATTGAAATAAGATTGATAAGATTTACATCGATCATAGGGTAAAGGTTTGGCGTCTAACTTGGGCAATGTTAAGACTTGTGGACTTCAGCTCCATGGGGAATTTCTGGGCAGTTGCGGGCTGGGGAATTCTGGGAGTTGTGGTCTACAAGTCTTAAAAGTTACCAAGGTTGTACATCCCTGCCTTTTAGATTAGAGGTCAACCAACTTTTGGGGCACCAGGGACTGGTTACTTGGAGAAAAGTTTTACCATGGATTAGAGGGTGCGTGGTTTTGTGCGCTGCCTGCATCTTGTGGATGGGGCTTTGCTTGTTTGTGTGGCCCAGTTGCTGGCATGCCACGGACCGGGGGTTGGGGACCCCTGCCTTAGATGATTTGAGGCCACTTATTATCACTCAGCAGACCCTACCCTATGGATTGCTTGTTTTGGGGGAAGGAGAGTGCTGACCTGAATTCCTGAGAAATATTGGGATATAAATCTAGATTAAAGAAGAGCAAGCTTCTGGTTTATATAAACTCTTTTTTTTTTTTCATTTGTCCTCCTGGAGCAGGAATTATTACTTTATTCACCCAGAAAGAAACCCATGATCTCCAGTAAAAGATGGAGTAAAAATGTTCTTTTGCATAGGTGTTTTAACAGATTTCTTTGAGAAAACATGCAAGCAGGCATGAATATTGATAGAATATTTGTAGCTCAGGGTTGAACTGTGGGGTCCTTGGTGCTCTCTGAGCTTGGAAGGGACCTTGGAGGTCATCTAGTCCAACCCCCTGCCCAAGCATAAGTTGTGAATGCTCCAACACTGGAAGTTTTTAAGAAGAAATTGGATAACCATTTGTCTGAAATGGTATAGTTTCTTGCCTGAGCAGAGTGGTTGGACTAGAAGACCTCCAAGGTCCCTTCCAACTTTGTTATTCTATTCTATTCTATTCTATTCTATTCTATTCTATTCTATTCTATTCTATTCTATTCTACTCTACTCTACTCTATTCTACTCTATTTCTATTTCTATTTCTATTTCTATTTCTTCTATTTTTCTCACCCTAACCTCACATATACTGGCTGCAGAATTCTGGGAGTTGATATCTACCTCTTAAAATTGCCAACACTGGGAAACGTTGAGTTAATTATATGGATCTGCCTCTTTTGTGTTCCTAGGTATTGGAGGCGTATAAACAAGGTTTCCAACCTGTTGTTGGCTACGAACTCAACCCGTGGCTCTTGAAACTCTCCCAGTTTCGTGCCTGGTGGGCCGGATGTTATGGAAAAGTATTCTACCACCAACAAGATCTTTGGAAGGTTATTTTCGACATGGGGAATACACCCCATAGCAGGCTAGGTTTGTGGTTAATTTTTAGTGGGAGCTGTTCAGATAAAATTAGATGGAGGATAGATGGGCTAGCAGGTGAGCACAATAATCCTAGTATGGATTATTGTGATATGGATGATGGATTATGATGCCAATTCATCATCTTTGAAAGTCCATTCTCTCAAAGGCCCCAAATCATCCAACTGGCTTTCACACCTAAATTGGGACTCAAACTCCTGGTTTTTAAAGTTCTTGAAAATGAGCAAGTTAAGATCCTGTGGGATTTCTGGATCCATACAGAACAGATCTCTGACCCACAACATGCTATTGCGAAAAAGATAAAAAAGGTCTGGTTCATTGATATTGCATTACCAGGCGATGCACAAATGAAAGAGAAGCAGCTAGAAAAAATAATAAAATGTCATGGTTTGCACATTAAAGTTGAGCGATTATGCAGGAAGAAAGCAGAGGTTGCACCAATAGTAACAGGAGCCCTTGGAGCAATATCCAAAGGGTTGCCTAGGTACATGGAAATTTTAAACTTATTAGACTGAACATTCTGACTTTGCAAAAAACAACAACACCCTACTCTGAACTGCCTATATACTGAGATGTTACCTTAACAGCTCTTAGGTCCTTGGTTAGGACTTGAACTGTTAAGTTTTTACCACTCCCAGACTGTGAATCGAATTGAAGATTAAATCTTAAATAATAGTAGTAGTAGTCATACTCGGAACTACGTATAATACTGAGACGCTATCTTAACTAGCTCTGAGGTCCTTGATTAGGACTTACTTAACAATTCAAACCAAGTTTTTATCAGACTATGAACTGAATTGAGGAGGAGGAGGAGGAGGAGGAGGAAAGAAGAGGAGGAGGAGGAGGAGGAGAGAGGAGGAGGAGGAGGAGGAGGAGGAGGAGGAGGAGGAGGAAGAAGAAGAAGAAGAAGAAGAAGAAGAAGAAGAAGAAGAAGAAGA
>JAKJMR010000107.1:986946-1004512 GCA_024449315.1 Daboia siamensis | reverse complement strand
TAGATAGATAGATAGATAGATAGATAGATAGATAGATAGATAGATAGGCAGGCAGGCAGGCAGGCAGGCAGGCAGGCAGGCAGACAGACAGACAGACAGACAGACAGACATCATTTAGCTATTGTCTAACTATTATCTATCCTCTAACTACCATCCATCATCCATCTACCTGTCTGTCTGTCTACCTGCCTGCCCATCTCTCTTTCTCTGTATATATATACACACACACATACATACATCATCTATCAATCTATATATCTGTCTATCATTTTATCTACCTGTCAATCTACCTCTCACACATTTCCCATGATAATCGCTTACTATTGCATTATTTTTACTCTTTCAACTTGCTCTGCAATCCACTTCTTAATTTAATAAGTTAATTCATGTGCAATTAGGAGTGGCAAAACACTCTTCACAGTTAGGTACATTATAAATCACAGAGATCCGATCATCCCGATGAACCGAGTGCCATGGAAAGCTTTCTAACAATGCAACCAACTGATCAAATCCATCCATTGGTCACTGAGAGATCTCTAGCCCATGTTAAAATTCCACAGAATTGTCTCAGACCTATAGGAAAAGCTTGCTTTCTCATCAGGATTAGGCCCAGTGGCACTGAACCGTTCTGGGGGACCATCTGACCTGGATGCTCTCGCCTTCACGGCAGACCAAGGGAGTCTCCACACGGCTGTAGTCCACTCCCAGGACCCAACTCTTGCCAATGAGTTGAACGTTTTCTCCAGATGTCAAAGCAGTTGGCATGGCAGATTCCTTGCGGACAGTCTCGGGAGCTCGTTTGGAATGGAAAAGGCTGAACATCACATCTCCTTTGAGGATGTCAAAATCCCAAGTGATCACAGATTCACCTTCCAGGATCTCTACAACTATCTGAATTAGAAGACAGAAAAATCTTATGTCCAGGCAGTTTCTTCAGGGATAAAATTAGACCTTCTAAGATCCGGTCAACACTGGGAGGTTTTCCAGTGCAAAGATTCTGGATCCAACCACATCTTAATATCCCCCTCCATTCTGGCTGTGGGAATTCCCCACCACCACCACTCCCGAAATACATCTGTTACACAAGTCCACCACTTCTTGCCAAGGATTGAAGTGCCTACAAAGAAACTGAGTTTTAAATCTTTCCTCTTTCCCGCATAACATATTCACAGCAGTTGAAGGGACAGGACACCAGGAACATGGGGAAGCAAAGTTCTTCTTCCTTCTTCTTTCTTCAGAACCTTAATCAAGTCATCGTTGGGTGGCCTAGAAAAGTAGAATAGACCTACTGCCATCTTCCGCTGATCCTTCTGGTCTTACCTCCTGGGGAGCCCCTTTGAAAATATTTGCAGAGTGATAGATGGTTTCCGTCCAGAGACGAATGTGATCCGCGGTTTCAGACTCTTCATCGGTTTGATAGAGTGATTTGGGGACAAGTCCACCTTCAGGCACATTACACTGTGGGGAAGACAAATGAATAGTTAGAGAAGATGCATTTGTAAATGTCAACATTCCAATGAGGAAGACCTGTTACTTTCCGAAACTTCGGTCTACAGCTATGAAAGTTTCTTCAGAATTCTCCCTAAACTCAAAAGGAACGATTTGTTCTTGATCTGGCAGATCCTTTCTGGACAAAGACCTAAGGAAGACCAGGCCAGATTGGAAGTTAACCAGGAATGCAAGGGCACCCCAAGAAGCAAGGGCCAACCACTTCTAACTGCTGCCAAGATAAATGCATGGTGACAGGTTACTGATTCTCCAGGAACTCAGCCCTTCTCTAACAAAGAGTAAAATTTCACATATTCAAGTCAGCCAGCAAGTAAGCAAGGAGTCATATATATACACAATTCTCTCAACTTCAGAACCTAAACATCAATGTCTATTGATATATGTCAGTCTCGGAGTTTAAACCCTAGATCAGACATGTCAAACTCGCGACGTCATGTGACGTCGCGCGACGTATCGGAACTTTTTCCCATTGCCGGCAATGGGATGGGCGCGGCTTCTCCGTGACGCTCCGGCCCGCGGGCCGGCAGTTTGACACCCCTGCCCTAGATCTTCTTCTCTAACCCTTTTGGGTCAAAGGACATTCAATGGACATTCAAAATCTCACACATATGTTCCCAGTTTACATAACGATTCTCTCCTAGACTGAGAATTGCTGGTTTTCACCAGCAGCTTCAGCCCTTGAACGTAGGTGGGTTGTTTTGCATCATGTAAAATGTCTATCTATGACCTCACTAAGAGTTTACACTGGCTTGGCAGCACATAATCAAAAAACAATTACTGAAAGTCAAGCTCAGTTCCCAGCTGACTATACTTAATATGGGTATGGATCTCCTAAACCAGGGGGTCTTCAAACTTGGCCCTTTTACGACTTGTGGACTTCAACTCCCAGAATTCCTCAGCCAGGCATGCCTGGCTGAGGAATTCTGGGAATTGAAGTCCACAAGTCGTAAAAGGGCCAAGTTGAAGACCAAATATTAGGATTGTTACATACTCATGTTATCAAACATTGCTAAGAATGTTAAAATCCGAAGGAGGTCTCACTAAAGATTATACGCTAAACAGACATTATCCAAACGTACCACACATTCTCCTCCAAGGAAGTCTGGAATCACGTCTTTCTCCAGATAATCTACAAGTCCTCCAGGACCTTGGTAATTGTTCCCGCTATAAATGAGGAACTTCTGCCTGGTGTTTTCATTGATAAAGGGGCTCACCTAAAATTGATAGGAGAAACCGTTGCTATTTATCTATCACCTATTCTCTCAAATATTCACAAGTTCATAATACTTTTGATAAAAGACTTTCCCGAGAAACCAAAACAAACTCACCCTTTCTTTGCCATTTTAACTCTAACCCTGAACTTTGAAGTAGAGAAACTGTTTTTTTTTTTATTCCAAAGAAATATGTTTTGCAGGGTGCCACAGTTTTCCCACGTACAAAACAAAGAAGGCATAAAAAGATCTTTTTGCTCCCTTACGGTGCAAATCCTTAAGATTGAATTTGCAGCGGAAAGAGGAGCCATGCTTAAAACCTAAATTATGCATAAAATGAGTTGCAATTGTTCTAGAGACAGATTTGGACCAAGCAACTATGCAGTAGTGTGAACTTAGCATTAAAAACAATTTTCCTCTGTGCTACTTTTAAAAGCCTTCTTGAAAGACCACCTCAAAGGGAAAAGAGGCCTTTCCCCCTTTATCCTTCCTCACCAATGTCCAGAGAACAGGGAACACCCGTGGTGCCCGCACAATCAGCAGTCTCCCCAAGGTCTCTGGATAGTTGTCCTCCACAACTTCAATAATCCTAAGGAGAGTTTTTACACCAGGACGCCAGAGATGACGCATATTCAGCCCTTCCAGGTCAACTAAACAGGTCCAGGATCTGAAAAGGAACAAACAAAAGACGGTTTTTGCAACCTGTGCACTGGCATTCCTCAACTCACTAGTCCTCAAGACACGGGATCGGGCCAACATACCAATTCCTTATGTAAAATTTTGGGAGGCCACTCAAAAGAGCCTTCCCATCTCCTTAAGTTTATCCAAAGTATGAAAAAGGTAACTTGTTTAATGAGGTTTTCACACAGGTGGAGCAAGTTGCTGACTTATCCTAAATGTTCTTATATACGTATGCATAATTTAGGCCAATTAGTACACATTTAAAGTGACAATACAGTTATTCTATCTCTATGACTGTATTTGCATAATGAGATGCATACTAACGAGATGGGGCGGCCTAAGAGGTTGGTGTTTTCTTCACATCTCCTTTGTCCCTCCTCATTAATCGACAAGACCTAAAAGGAAAACAAAAATAGAGGTTGGATTGTGACATCTGAAAATATTCCTCATTTGCAGGTCTTGGACACAATGATCAGATTTTACAGCTGACAGAGAAATGCCTAACGGAATCCCTTAATCTCTTGCCTTGAGAAGGGGTAGGAGAGGAGAAAGAGTAATTCAGCCTAGGCAAGGCAGAGAGAGAGAGAGAGAGAGAGAGAGAGAGAGAGGAGGGGGGGGAAAGAGAGGGAGAGAGGGAGAGAGAGAGAGAGGGAGAGAGAGAGAGAGAGAGAGACCCAACAGTCTCATCTTGATCTGCTTGGCCTTAAAAATGGGCAGTGAAGGTTTTGGAGATGCTTTCAAAACTGATGTCAGTCCTTCAAAGTTGGCCAAGTCAAGAAACCCCTGCAAGAAATCAGGGTGCATTTGTAGGGTGCATTAAAAAAAAAACTTCTCCAACTCCCTAACCAACTTTAAGATTTGTGAATTTCAACTCCCGGAATTCCCCAATCAACTTTAAGATGTGTATACTTCAATTCCCAGAATTTCCCTGCCAACTATAACATCCATGGACTTCCATAATTCTTTATCCTGCTTTCTTCTTTCCTGGAGCTGAATAACTGTTTCTCCTCTACTGGCTGGGGAATTCTGGGAATTGGATTCTACACATCTTGAAACTGCTAAGGGTGAAAAACACTGCCCTCAACCACTATGGATGCTGGGAATTTTTAAAGTGCTGTTTGTTAGAGCTTTTGAATTTCCAAGTTTGATTAATAAGGTTGGCTCAGTGGGTTAGGACGCTGAGCTTGTCGATCAGAAGGTCGACAGTTTGGTGGGTCAAATCCCAAGTGCCACGTAGCAGAGTGAGCGCCTGTTACGTGTCCCAGCTTCTGCCAACCTAGCAGTTCCAAAGCACGTAAAATGCAAGTAGAAAAATAGGGACCACTCCGGTGGGAAGGTAACAGCGTTCCGTGCGCCTTTGGCGTCTAGTCATGCCGGCCACATGACCACGGAGCCGTCCTCAGACAAGTGCTGGCTCTTCGGCTTTGAAACGGAGATGAGCACCAGCCCCTAGAGTTGGAAACGACTAGCACGCATGTGCGGGGGAACCTTTACCTTTACCTTTATTAGATTGTCATTAATTGTCTTAAGTGGACAAGGTGGGCCCACGCTTTAAAGACATCTGAATGTCTTAAAAGAAAACTATGCAATGCAGGAACACAATCCCAGAGTCTCGGTACTTGGTCTTCGCAATGCCTACCGAAACTTTAAGACTTGGCAGAAGTCCTTTGAGAAAGGACCGCTGTCAAAGCTAAAGTATGTATTAACTTAAAGGTGTGTCTCACATGACGAAGAAGCGATTCCTCTCCCAGAGCTTTCACAAGACCCTTGGTGTCCATTTGCCCAAGGCGGAGGATGTAGAGGGGTCTTCCATCTTGAAAAACAAAGGAAGAACACAGAAGCTAAAAAAAACCCCCTGACTTAAAAGACAGAATAAGCTTCCAGAAACATGAAAATTAGCCTTTGACCATCCTTCAACTGACAACCTGTTCTTGCAATGAAAGGTTCTTACCACAACAGTTCAGCATAGAGCACGCAACCTTTGATTTATGTTATTACTGAGGGTAAAACTTAGAAGTACAAAGGAAATAAAGGACTTACAACCAACTCTGATGTAAATCAAGGACTAGCTGCATATATGACTAATAATTTTCTGATGCGCTGCAGAACTACTGATAAACTCAGTATTGTGCTGTGGATTCAGGACGGATTGAAACCACTAAGCTGAAGAAAATAGCTACCAGTAATGCATTTTTAGGGACGTGGTGGCTCAGTGGGTTAGGACGCTGAGCTTGTTGATCAGATGGTCGAAGGTTTGGCGGGTCGAATCCCGAGTGCCGCGTAACAGAGTGAGCGCCTGTTACGCGTCCCAGCTTCTGCCAACCTAGCAGTTCGAAAGCACGTAAAAATGCAAGTAGAAAAATAGGGACCACTACGGTGGGAAGGTAACAGCGTTCCGTGCGCCTTTGGCGTCTAGTCATGCCGGCCACATGATCACGGAGACGTCCTCGGACAAGCGCTGGCTCTTCGGCTTTGAAACAGAGATGAGAACCGGCCCCTAGAGTCGGAAACGACTAGCATGCATGTGCGGGGGAACCTTTACCTTTACCTAATGCATTTTTGGAAATGGACCAGATGGGAAGGTGGCAATAAATATTCACGCTCCCGAATGTCACTGTTCAGCACCATAGGTATTTTGGGGAGGGAGGGGGAGGCCAGAGGAGAACCACAAATGACAAATAACTTACATTTTTGCATAGAAGGTTGAGATGTAATATAAAGAGCAAGGAAGATGGCCTTGACAGAGGGGTGAAACACACCTTAACAGACAGAAAATATGCAGAGAACGTTCAAACAGACACCTCCCTAATTCACTGGCATGTAAGAAGGAAGGAGATACAGCACAAAAAGATACTCACAAAATTCCATTATTACAGCCACTCTCAACCAACGTCGTTTCAGCTTTAATCTCCTAGCCAAGGGGTCCCCAACCTACAGTCAGTGGACTGGCACTGGGCCATGGCCTGCCCGAAACCAGTAAATACAAACAAGCGAAGCCCCATCCATGAGATACAGGCAGCACACCAAACCACGCCCCTTCCAGTCCATGGAAAAACCTCTCTCCATGTAACCTGTCCTTGGAGCCCAAAAGGTTGGAGGTCGCTGTCCTAGTCTGTCTTCTGGGCCAGACACCGAAGTCTAAAAAGCCAAGCTTTGCATTGTGAAGTGACTATACTGCAATTCACGTTGATCACAGATATTAAGGCGTTGGGGACATTGAGCCTTTGCAATGATAGAAGACCCTTTTGATTATTATTATTATTTCTCAGCTCTCTTTGGAATTACTTATACATGCATTGGGGCAAAAGCCTTCACAATAAAGGTTTTGAAGGAGAAGGAGTGGCAGAACCTGGGGGGGGGAATTAAAAAGGGGAGTCAGCCTAGAATCCCTACATAGCCACAAATGAACTAAGTCCAACTTCCCTTGAATTCAATTGACCCTTAACTAACTCCAAGAAGGTGCTGTTGTCACGGTTCTGTCAGATAAAACTCTTCAAAAGAACTTTGAGGCATTTGTTTACCTTAAAGGATCTTTTATTCCAGTAGTTTTATATTGGCACTTACATAATCAAAGCCAAAAACTGAATTCCCCTCCCCTGGGCACATAGTATCAAAGCACAATTCCCTCCCCCCAAATTAACAGTCATAAATCACATTCCCCAATTAACTTGAAGCACAGGCTTCCCCTCCAGCTCTCCAGTCCACCCTGGGCTCAGTAACCTTGATTCTCATGCTAAGTTTCAGTATTGTTATGTCTAGCTGGACTCTCATTCCTATCCCCCACCCTCCCAGCATCATCTAGCTCTAAAAGCAAAAGGAAAAAGATGGCTACATTTCCATCTGTTGTCAATGCAAAAACATCTGATGTTAGCAGCGTTGGACAGCTGTTTGTTGAGAAGATTCCTGTGCATAAGCCGTTTAGCAATAAATCAGTTTGGACTGGATCTCTCCCACCCCAGAGTCATCCCAAGGTAACTGAATGATGAACGACTCACTGACTGATGAGCCTCATGCCCTGGCATTGAGCAGAGGGCAACAGGGAGACACTCACCTTTGTCCTGGTAATGCCAGCCCCCAGCATAGAATTCCTCCAAAAGAGAAGGTGGCCTCCACGTTTGCAGAATGTAATCCACCTGGTATTGTTTTCGCCACGCCAAGGACTGGCAGAGCATTTCCCGAGCCTTGTCAATATTGAAGTCCCGAGCCCTCAGGAAACGGAGGATGTATTCATCTTTGGGAACCTGAGGAAAAGAGGCAGTTTAAGTTAATGCTCGGTTCATTTATTAGATTTGGAATTCCACCTTTCATCCAGGAACTCAATAGGAATTTCATCCTATCCAGGCTGAGAGAGAAGCCCAAAGTGGCCCAGAGACCTTTTGTGGGTGAGAGTGGACTACAACCAGGGTTTGCCCACTCCTAGTCCAGCACCTTCACTGCTGGACCACTCTGGCTCTTGTCATTCCAAGAATGTCTGTGGTCAAGGGAGGATTAGAATCCAGTTCTCCTCATTCCTAGTCCATCTTAACCTCTATTCCACTTTGGCTCTAAGGCTAAAGAAGGAAGGACTGGCCCAAAGTCCTCCAGGGGGCTTCCGTGGCTGAGGATGAGCTTGGACCCAGATCCTCCTGATGCTCGTCCAGGAATTTCCCTTCTACACCTATTGGCTCTTGGGCTCAGAAGAAGGGACTGGCCCAAAGTCATCGAGGAGCCTTCATAAATTGTGGAACTGAACCCAGCCCTCCCTGATCTTAATCCAACACTTCTATCATTACACCCCCCAGACAGCGACCACGGAAGGTCCCTTCCAAAAACTATCCCAGGAGAAGGCATGGTAGACATCATCCATAGCGTTGCCAAGAAGGCAACGCAGCGTCACCAACAATCAAGCTCAACTGCATGGAGCCTTTCCAGATCATAAACACATCTTGAAGCCGCACAGCAGGGAAAGTCATTCAAAGAGTCCTCCAGTTAGAAGCAAATTGATTTAGAATGCAATCTTGAAAGGCAGAGTTTCAGCTTCCTTTGCCTGGTCAACCATTAATGCAAACTGCTCCCAGTTCCTTCACAGGATCAGCAGTGGGACAGGAGCATCCAGGGAAGACCTGAGTTATTTGCCTTTAACTTTAACATTTACCTTTTCGCATTTACCTTTCCTTTCTGCATCTCTTGCAGCCACTGGCGAAGTCTGATCAAGCAGCTTTCCTGCAGGGGACTTAATTGTCCCAGGTAACGTTCTATATAATCAGCATCCAGTTTGTCCCCTAGGGAAACAGAAAAAAAAACAACCATGGGAGAAGCTCAGGAAAATCAGCCACGGGAGAGTAAGGCTATGAAAGCATTTCTTGCTATTTGCTTGCCGACGGCATGTAAGACTTTTGCAACTAATCCTTGCTTACCAACTGCCTTGTTCAGTGACCATTCGAGTACTGAAATTCAAACGTTGCAACAGTGCTGAAAAAAAAAATGATTTTACAACCAGTGCCTGAATCTATGACCTTTGCACTATCCCTCAGTCCCATTATAGGTTTGTCCTCTGGGTGAGCTGTTTTTTTTTTTTTTATCTTTTATCCCTCTTGCAGATTAGAGAGTTTGGAGAAGGGATTACAAGAGAGTAAGCTGGGGGTACAATGGAAAGCAATAGTCTAGCACAGGCAGCCATGAGCACATTATGCAAACAGCCTGATGTGCGCCTGCTTACTTGTTTGAAATCCCTTTCTCTCCAATCTCTTCCCTTTGCAAGGGGCAGGAAGGGGAAAAAAAGAAACATTTTCTGTAGGCAATCTTTCTTGTGTCTAATTTGTTTCCTGATGGGGAATAGCTAATGCGGAGAACACTGGCTGCTTGTGTAGGATTTTCAGGCTACTGGCACCAATGCATTGCTTTTGATATGCATTCCCTATTGTGTGCCTACTTTACTCTCGTCTACCCTTCCTCTCCAATGAACGTAAATATGAACATTAATTCCCTTCTTGTTAATTATTACAGTGCTGCTAGAGTGAGCAATCCAAAGGGGGTATGGATATGGGAAAAAGGAAAAGTCACCTGCAGTTACATGTTTTCCTTCTTAGCCATCACTTTGTTTAGTGACAGAACTGCCAATCCCAACTGTGGTCACTAAATGAGGACTACCTGTCACCTTGTTCAATAACTACAAGGATGGCCTTTGAAGTTTGTTATTTCCAAAAATGTTCTTCCACAACCCAAGAGGCTTTCACAGAATGTTTTAAAAACATGGGTCCTTCAAATTCTTCTGTTGGTCTGGCAAGACCAGGGGTAGGCAACCTCGGCTCTTTTGTGACTCACAGATTTCAACTCCCAGAATTCCTGAGTCAGCTGACTCAGGAATTCTGGGAGTTGAAGTCCGTGAGTCACAAAAGAGCTGAGGTTGCCTACCCCTGGGCAAGACAATTGAGGGCTCCATGCATTTTTCCAGCTACATTTGCTCATGATTTCCAGTTAGAAGAGAAGTTAATACAGTTCTGGGGAAAACAACAATTAAAAATGTCATTGTGATGTTGACTCATCTTCCCAAAATACAGAATTTGACATTTTATAAATAACCTCGGTCTTATCAAGTCTGGGGCTTAGCACAGAATGATTTTACATAGATGGAAATAAACGGGTCCTCCTGATGATGAGGAATGGATGCAGGATATGTGCTCATTATCAATTCTGAAAAGGTCTTTATATTACAAAAAAAAAAAAATGAGAAGAGGCAGCAATACATTTCTACATGGCCTATATTAAAGACTAAATTAATTTTATTTTGACATACACAGCTTATTTTCCCCCTCTTACTCTGAGAGTAAGTTCATTTTAAGCATTGTAGTGCATTTTTTTTTCTTATACAATCACTGATATATTATTTTTCTTTGTTTACCGTGCAGGTAATCCTTGGATTACATCCATAATGAGGACAAGGGTTTTTGTTGCTAAGCAAGATGGTTATTAAGGGAGTCACAATTTTATAACTTTTGCTACAGTCGTCAAGTAGGTATAAGGTATAGGGTTTCCTGCCTGAGCAGGGGATTGGACTAGATGACCTCCAAGGTCCCTTCCAACTTTATTAGGTCTGGCTTCCCCCATAAACATTGCTTCTTGAAAGTCATCCAGGAAGGTTGCAAATGGCAATCGTAGATGGATGTTGCAACTATTATAAATATATGCAGGCTGCCAAGCACCCAAATTCTGCTCATGTGTTTGTAGGAATGCTGCAATAGTCAGAAGTGTGTTGGCTAGTTGTAAACAAATAGCCGTAAGTCGACAACTACTTACTTGTACAGGTAATCCTTGACTTGCAATCATTCTTTTAGCGGCCATTCAAAGTAACAACGGCACTGAAAAAAATGACTTACTGTGTTTCCCCCCAAATAAGACCGGGTTTTATATTAATTTTTGCTCCAAAAGACGCATTAGGGCTTATTTTCCGGTTAGGTCTTATTTTGGGGGAAATACGGTTCTGAATGTATCCATCTGACTGACAATCTTAACTGGGGCTTATTTTTGGGGTAGGGCTTATATTATGAGCATCCTAGCATCCCCATGCTAGGGTTTATTTTCCAGTTGGGTTTTATTTTGGGGGAAACGTGATATAACTGTTTTTTACCCTTATGACCTTTGCAGCATCCTCATGGTCATGTGATTAAAATTTGACTGCTAGCAACTGGCAGGTATTTATGACGGTTGCAGCATCTTCCAAAACACACGATTCCCCTTTAGCGACCTTTCGACAAGCAAAGTCAATGGCGAAGCCGTATTCACTTAACAGCCGTGACTCACTTAGCAACTGTGGCAAGAAAGGTCACAAAAGTGGGGCAAAACTCACTTAACAATGACTTTGCTTAGCAGCAGAAATATGTCACAAGCTACCTGTATTTCAATAATAATAATAATAACAACAATAATAGGGAAAAAATTGAAATTTCAATTGGACTGAACATGCATGTTTTATTATCCTCCTGGTTCTTCTTACCTCAATTCCCTTTCCTTTCCCCCTTTTCTTTGGGCAATCCTGCAGTGGAGATGGAATGGTAACTATCATGACATGATTTGGGAGTGGGGGGGCAGTCTGGTAGGCATTTGACACGGCAATGTTGCTGAAGCCCCATGGTTGGAGTCAACATATCAGAAATCACAAGGACATTCATTGTGTGAGCTGCTGAAGAGTTTTTGATCTGCACAACGCCAATGGCAGGAACCGTGTAAGAGATCCTAGGCATTTTTTAAAACAATTCTAAATTCTCTTAAATCAACTGGGAGAGACAAGCCGGATTTCAAATCAATTTCTCCCTTTTTCTGCTCAGGTCTTTCCAAGATTGCTGGGAAGAGAAATGCAATGTCATCGAGGCTGATGGAGGGGGAAAAAAAATGGCTGGAAAGAAGGCAACGTTTTTACAAGGTGAGTAGACAAGTGCAAGCCCACTGGGCCAGGGAGACACCCCAAAGCAGCCAGCATTTGTATGGGCATCCGTATCCAACCAGCTCATCAGACGCTGTGCCAGGAGGGGAAGGATCCGGAGGCTGTAGTGGTGCCAGAAGCCTCTTGAAACAAAGACGACACACACACACGGCAGAGACGAGAATGAAAGAAAGATTTTCTAGGCTGAGTCCATAGGAAAGGACAATAGGACTGGTCACCGTTCCCAGTGCACGTTTACTGCAACTTAAATCAAGAATGAGATGGCCCCAGAGCAGGAAAAGTCCAAGAATCAAAATTAAGTTCTCCCAAGTTATCTGGAGCATAAGTCTTGCAAATTTAACAAGTAGTGCATTAGAAACAAATGGAGAGAAGATTAGTAGAAGTAACGGGGTCAAAATCCAAAGTGGTCAAGATATGGAATGGTGATGCTAATGGAACCAGCTGCCATGGATCCAGCTGTTATAAGCCATTACCTTCAGGAGTTGAGGCCTCCCCCGAAGGGCAGGCGTTGCCTCGTTGTTCTTTCTCGCTTCCGTGCTGGTGGGATTCCTGCGATATTGTACCGTTATTGCTTCCGGAATGACTCTTCTTCCTGAGATTCCCCTTGGCCTCCGGAGGAGTCCAACGAGGAATAAAAGTGATCCCTTGGGATATCAGCTCCTTTAGATAATGCTCGATTACTTCTTTGCCCTGAAAGGAATTGATTAATTACAGTTAGAATCAGCTTGTGCAATCTGTTTCGATGGTACAAAGAGATTTTATGCAAAAGGCTCTAACTGGATCTTGTCTGATCCAGCAGTAGTCTAGCTTCAATCCAGATTTATTTATTTATGAGATGTAGAGGCGCAGTAGTTAAAATGCAGTATTGCAGCTAATTCTGCTAACTGCCAGGGGTTCAATCCTCACCGGCTCAAGGTTGACTCAACCTTCCATCTTTCCGAGGTCGGTAAAATGAGGATCCAGATTGTTGGGGGCAACAGGCTGACTTTGTAAACCGCTTAGAGAGGGCTGTAAAGCACTGCAAAGTGGTACATACACTTGCTATTACTATTGCTATTGCTATTCTATTCTATTCCATTCTATTCTATTCTAATTGTGAGATGGTCTCACGAAGCCGATGGTTCGTTAAGGTGCTTCCAAGTAAAAGCAGCACGCAGAGATGCAATCATTTAAAGCTTTATTCAACGTTACAGTAAATAGAAAGAGTTCCCTGGCATGGAGGCATCCATGCCTGGATTGAGCTCATGGATCAGCAAGCAAGTAAGCAGAAGAAAGAACAAAGAGAAACTAGAGGGACTAGAGAGAAGAGCAGCCCCTGAGCAGAGGTATTTATGGGGGTCCTCAGTCCCTCCCTTACCAATTAACTCTCTCCAATGGGGCTGCAGGGGCCGAAGACCCCTGACCCACCAGTGGGAGCAAAGATGCTTCTTTGCTCCCATCTGATGACCTTTTTGGGGAGCTGCCATGGCTGGCACAAAAACATCTAACACTAATTGCCATGGTGGCACAGTGGTTAGAAGGAAGTATTGCAGGCTGACTTTGTCCACTGCCAGGAGTTCGATCCTGACTGGCTCAGGGTTGACTCAGCCTTCCATCCTTCCGAGGTGGGTAAAATGAGGACCCAGACTGTTGGGGGCAAATATGCTGAGTCTGTAGACTGCTCAGAGAGGCTGTAAAGCACTGTGGAGCAGCCTATAAGTCTAAGTGCTATTGCTATTGCTGCTTCATCTTGTTTATTAGATGTTTATTCCCTTTAACCAGCCCCACAAACTGCAGTTCTCATTTCATCCTGCTCTTTTTTTCCATAGAGTTATTACAATATTTCCACAATGGTACCCTGCAAAAATATATTTATATCCTTGTTTTTTAATCCATTGCAGTTTAGGCGGAGACACTGCAGTCTCCAGTAAGCATCTAATAAAGGTAAAGGAGTCCTTGCGTTATTGACTTAACAACTGCAGTGATTCACTTAACAAATGTGGCCGTTTCAAGACCAGTAAGCCAGCGCTGTCCGAAGACATTTCCGTGGTCAGGTGGCCAGCATGATGTCACAGAACACTGTTACCTTCCCACTTGAATTTGCATGCTTTCGAGCTGCTAGGGCAGGAGCTGGAGCCAGCATGGTAGCTCACCCTGACGTGTGGCGCCGGTCTCGAACCTGGGCTCCTGGCTTTCAAGCAGACAAGCCCAGCCTCTTCACCCCTGAACCGTCGCACTGCCCACACTGCAGTGCTTAGAACAGCGGCAGGCCACCTTGGCTCTTTTATGACTCGTGGACTTCAACTCCCAGAATTCCTCAGCCAGCCATGCTGAGGGGAAAGGGAGAGGTTCCCAAGCTGAGCCATGCTGGCTCAGGAATTCTGGGAGTTGAAGTCTACGAGTCATAAAAAAGCCAAGGTTGCCTGCCCCTGACCTAAGCCTAGGCCGCTTTATGACTCGTGGACTTCAACTCCCAGAATTCCTCAGCCAGCCACGCTGAGGGGAAAGGGAGAGGTTCCCAAGCTGAGGTTGGGAATTCTCGGAGTTGAAGTCCACGAGTCATAAAAAAGCCAAGGTTGCCTACCCCTGGCCTAGAAGATCCATATTCACCCGCTTGATGTTGGCTGTGTACTGCTTCATTGCCATTTTCTCCACCGTGCTCTCAAAACCAAAGAACGACTTGATGTCAAGGGATGCAGATTGTTCAAAACACGTCCAATCTTCATTCTCTGGATGAACCTGCCTCACAGAAGAAATGGCATAGTTAAAAATTAACCCAGCCAGCAATGCCTAGAAAGGAGCTTTTTAAAAAAGGAAATAGGAAACTAGTTCTCAAAGATAATTTCCACATCTTTTCTTTTTTCCCATTTCCCTTCCTTTCAGGGAGAAATAAGTTGGTTCTTTATTCCCCTTTTCTAGCAAAACCTACAGTGATCAACGGATTCGGTTTAAAAACGATCACAGCATTGGCTTAAAAAGCCCCAGATTCGCTTAATGACCGTGACGATTTGCTTAATGATCGCCACGCAAAAAAGCGTTGTAAAATTGGCTCCTTTAGAGCTGGCCATCCCATCTCTGACCTGGCCCTTTCCACAGAAAACCATCTTCCCTTTTTGTAACTTCTTTTCCTGACCTACATTTGCCTTGTTGTCTTTCGACAGACCGGAGCGAAAACCAAAGTGACGGTAGGATAAAAATGTCAACCGTATTCTAAAACAGCCATACGCAAACATACGGTTCCTGGTTTCAAGAACTGGCATTTTGTGGCTTCAGTAGTGGAGGTCATCCGAAACAGCACTTATTTCCAAGCGTCTTAGCTTTCATGAAGCTGTGTTTTCCAGTAGGGACCAATAAAGCATGTCAGTAACTCAATCTGGACTCTTGTCCACCCAGCATAAAAAGGTATTTTATTGCCCTGATCGCTTCTTAAATGTCAGGGGCAGACAAAGGCCATCACCTGCTAACCCAAAGACAAACTTACAAGCCTCGTGCAATTCCCAGCTAAACTGCGGTGGGGTTGGAGAAAATAAGAAAAGATAAAATAAAACTGTAGTGTATGCTCTTAAAGCATATACGGAATGTCAGCACAGCAGGGGGCTGGACAGCTCCAGGCTATAACCGCTTTTGGCGGGAAAGCCTGAATAGAGCGAGCCGTTGACAGCCCCAGGGCATGGTCAGCCCTGGCGGGAAGCCAGGGTTTAAATCCATTGGCCACCTGCACTGGCGGGAAGCCCAGGTTTGAATCTATTGGTCGCGATTCACCTGGGCAGGTATAAAGAGATGCCAGGTAACCCCTTTGCTCCAGCTTCATTCCTGATCCAATAAAGAAGTACTACCCAGCTCAAGTGTCCGTCTCTCTGTGCGACCACCCGACATTGCAAAAACCAAATATGAAGTCTTGTTTCTGATTTCTACGAAAAAAAAGAGTTTGTAGGACTCAACTATAAGAGTAAATAGATGGTACAAGGTGCCCATCTCCGTACTGGTAGATCTAACAACCGACCCAAACATATATATCAGCAAAACCTGTTTTCCTCTGAAGATTGTCTATGGAGATTCTCAGTCATCTAGGTCATAGTTGTCTCAAAGGTGCTTTTTTTTCAAAAGGCAACTGGATTGTGAAGAAGAGGAGGAGGAGGAGGAAGGTTGTAGGATCCTTGGTGCTCTCTGAGCTTGGTTGTTTTCTTGCAGGCATTTCATTACCAATCTAAGTAAAATCATAATTGCTAAAAGGGAAGGAGGAGGAGGAGGAGGAGGAGGAGGAGGAGGAGGAGGGTTTCACTTCTTATCCAAGAAACCTATCAGTTGGTGAAGAACAAAACACCATCTTCTTCCTCAAGACAAAAGCAGTTGCCTTCTGAAAAACAGCATCTTTAAGACCTTTCAAGATTGCTATTTCAAGATTGGCTAGTGTCCTTCACATAATGGTGGTGTTCTTGTTGATGCTGATGGTGCTGGTGATGATGATGATGATGAAGAAGATGGAGGGTTGTAATGATACCCGTTATAAAAAAACTGACAAAATACCAACCAACCCCTTGCCCTTTGCACAGGATCAGAGAAATCTCATTGTTAGATTACTGACCGAGTAGTTGCATGTCTCCAGGACAATGACCCGGTTGGCAAAGGTCTCATTGTGGGCTTCAATAACAAGGGTTCTCTCTCTCCAGTTCAGTGTATTTTTCTGTATGAAAAAGACATATTCCACCCCAGCAATCTGGAAGAAACAGGAGAAAAGTAAGAACAAAAGGCAAATGAAGAGCTAAGGGTATGGGGTGTTTGGGGATAGCTTAAGGATAAGGACTGTTAGAAGGATGTACCAGTGATGGCAAACCTTTTAGAGACCGAGTGCCCAAACTGCAATCCAAAACCCACTCATGTATGTATCATCGGGTGCTGGGTGGGCGTGGCCCATTGGGTGGGTGTGGCCAATTGGATGGGCATGGGTGTGGTGGTAACGGCAGAGTGGGTGGGACAAAAAAATTCAACCAATCAATTCCAACTTTGCGAGATTTTGTTCTTCCCCGCAAGAAGTTGAAATTGATTGATTGATTGAACCTTTTTTTTTGTTTTGCATACGGCGGCAGAGATCTAAAGCGAAAAGGTTTTGTAAAACCCAGCTGAAGGCCTAGGCCTGTGGTGATGGTGCGCATGCCCACAGAGAAGGCTCTGCGTGCCACCTGTGGCATGCGTGCCATAGGTTCGCCACCACGGGAATGTTTTTTTTAAAAAAATTTTTAATCCCATTTATATCCCGCCCTTCTCCGAAGACTCAGGGCGGCTTACAATCTAAGCACAAATCAATGTGCTTAGCAATAGCCTTCATTCTATGTATATGCCTGCTTATTAGGGCTTTCACACACACACACAAGCGGCATTATTACAAAGTCAGCTTATTGCCCCCAACAATCTGGGTCCTCATTTTACCTACCTCGGAAGGATGGAAGGCTGAGTCAACCTTGAGCCTGGTGGGATGCGAACCTGCACTAATTGCAGGCAGCTGGTGTTACTTAAGGAGGCATTAGCCTACTGCTCCACCAAGGCTCCTAATGTACTGTAGTTCTTACTTTCTTCAGTAAACGAGGTGCATCCACATTCAATTTGCAACTCCTTTCAATGATATGAACGGCTCCATCTTCACTCTTGGATTCGCGAAGGATCTCACTACCCAGAAAAACTGGGATCTCCGGGCAAGTTGGAAAACGTTTTTCATAAGCCTGGGAAGGAAGG
The DNA here is from genome assembly GCA_024449315.1 of Daboia siamensis. Classification (NCBI taxonomy): domain Eukaryota; kingdom Metazoa; phylum Chordata; class Lepidosauria; order Squamata; family Viperidae; genus Daboia; species Daboia siamensis. The sequence goes on along the minus strand of JAKJMR010000107.1, from coordinate 986,983 downwards.
AAGGAAGGAAGGAAGGAAGGAAGGAAGGAAGGAAGGA
>JAKJMR010000107.1:958043-978498 GCA_024449315.1 Daboia siamensis | reverse complement strand
AGAGAGAGAGAGAAGAGGAAGAGGGAGAAGGAGGGAGAGAGAGGGAAAAAGGGAGGGAGAGACATACACATAGAAAGACACACACACACACACACACACACACACACGCATACATTTATTTAAACATTTATTCATTCAACAGCATCACACTTCTCTACCGCGCATCTCATCTAAGTGTCGCTTAACATTTAAAAAGCACACAATGCTTTGGTCACGCGTTCCTAATTTTTTCTGCAAAGGGTTGCTTTTTTTATGACTACCACATTAGACCCTCGGGTTCTTGTGCTTCACAGCACCGCAACTGATGACAAACCAAACAGTGAACAGCTGACTTGACATTTAACACGGCTTGTTTGTAACACAGCATCTCTGCTAAGGATTAAATGACATTTAATGATGCATGAGCTTTCGCGTCTACACAGAATTACAAAAAACAAAAAAAATACAGATGTCATTTATACAGAAATACATTAAGCCGAATTAAGATACACAAAAATGAAGGCCCTTAGAAAGGGAACAGAATACTATATATATATATATATATATATATACACACATATACATACATACATACATATATACTGCTCAAAAAAATAAAGGGAACACTTAAACAACACAATGAACTGTATTTAATAGTAGGATGTCTTATCTTGTGTTCCCTTTATTTTTTTGAGCAGTATATATTTTTTGTTGGAAACGAAGCATGTTGTGCCCAATTTTACGACCTTGTTTGCCTTGGTCATTTAGCGAATCGGTGCAGTTGTTAAGTGAATTGACTTTGCTTATAGGAAGCTGGATGAGAAGGTTGCAAAGGGTGATCATCTGACTCTGGGGCAGTTCAAATGTCATAAATACATAACAAGCCCCCAAATTTTGAACCACATGACCCCAGCAATGCTCAGCGGTCGTAGGTGTGAAAACTGGTCGTGTCACTTTTTTCCAGTGGTGTTGTAACTTCAAAAGCAAACTGTTGCAAGCCTAAGATGGCCTCTATACTGTCAACTGACAAACAGCTGTTCCACTGCTTGTCTATGGAGATTCTCAGTCATCCAGGTCCTGGTTGTCCCAAAGGTTCTTTTTTCAGGAGGCAACTGGACTTTCTTGTTTTTCTTTGAAGACGTGTCGCTTATCATTCGAGAAGCTTCTTCAGTTCTGATTGGAAGGTGGGGAATGGAAGGATTTATGCTCCTTGCAGACAGCTGGTCATTTGCATTGTTTTAGAGAGTCGTTGAGCCCACTTGGGAGGTCTGTCTTAGTCCTGAAGGTAGCCTGAGTAGTGCAAATGGGTTTGGAGCTTTCTTGGAACTGCAGAAAGTGCCTTGTTGTGGAGTTGTGGTTTCTGCAGGAGGTTTGAACAGATTTCCAAAAATTGAAGACTACAGGAACCATTTGCGCTTCAGTTTGAGATGCAGGCCACACAAACTCATCCCCCACAGCCTGTGCCTGTGCTCAGCGGGGAAGGGACACAAAGCAGAAAACATCCTACAGATAGCACAGCTCCACAACGTAGCCCTTTCAACAGTTCCAAGAAGGCTCCACACCCATTTGCAGTACTCAGATGACCCTATGGAGACAGACAAACCTCCAAATGGCCTCAACAGCTCTCTTACAGACCAGCTGTCTGCAAGGAGTATAAATCCTTCCATACCCCACCCTCCAGTCAGAGCTGAAGAAGCTTCTTGGATGAGAAGCGAAACACCTTCAAAGAAGAACAAGAAAGTCCAGTTGCCTCCTGAAAAAGCATCTCTGGGAGTTCCACTGGTTAATTGTTCTCGCTTGTAAGGAGAAACTTCCTAACAGTGAGAACAATTAACTAATGGAACGGCTCACTTTCAGAAGTTGTGGGTGCTCCATCACTGGAGGCTTTTAAGAAGAGTCTGGACAGCCATTTGTCTGGAATGGTATAGGGTTTCCTGCTTGAGCAGGGGGCTGGACTAGAGGACCTCCAAGGTCCCTTCCAACTCTGTTATTCTTTTGTTCTGTTATTCTGAATAGATACCAAAATGTCAGCCCATATATGTTTTATGTGTACATTGTTACATCTCTTTAACAAAATTTAGTATATAGAAACAAGGGTAAAAATTTTCTATATGCAGTGCTTTTTTTGTAAAAGAAAAAGGTGCTGGAACTCACACATGTCATACAACCCGCCTTGCCTACCCTACAAGGTTCCATCCAAAAAAGGTGCCGGAACTCCGTTCTGAGCGTTCTATGAGAAAAAAGCCCTGTCTCTATGTAATCGTTGGAACAGAAAAAAAAACCCATTCCCTCTTATCTGTTCAAGATTGCCCCTTTCTCTGTTTTCTTCTTGTTAAACAAATTAGTAGAAAATTTCCCATGGCCACAAATACTGTATTCCTACATCATGGCTGCTTTTCTATGAACTCATCTTAACTCCTAGGCCTAAACAACATAAAAATATCCAACTGATTCTCTTGACTCCTAGCAAACAATTACAAAAATAGCAAATATATAAAATAAAATATATCCAACTCATCCTCTTGACTCTTAGCGGATGACAAAAAAAAGAAAAAAGAAAGAAAAGAAAGAAAAATCTATCTGGATAAAGATCAGCGCGCTCACTAACACAATACCGGATTCTTTCCTTTTTAACTTCTTTCCTGAACCTTTAAAAGCCACGGTTGCTTTGCTTTATATCGCCCGATCTCTTTTTGAACAAAATCACACAGAAGCCAACAAAATCACACAGAAGCCAAGAAGAAGCAAAGCTTCATGGACGCTGCCAAGCTTGCAAAGTAATCAACGTGTCGGTCTGTGATTGACAAGCTTGTGCCCACCAAAGAGTGCAGTAAAATTCAATTAACCGGAATATCTCTCAGAACTGAGACTGAAGCCAGCAATGTAAAGATGTCGTCCATTTTGGAACTCTCCTGAAAGCTAAGCAGGAATATGAAAGAAGACCAGACATTCTTATTTCCCTGAATAGCTAGTCCTCGATTTACAACACTTTATTTAGTGACCATTAGAAGTTATAACGGCACTGGGGGAAAAAAATGACTATGGGGCGTTTGCACGCTTACGACTGTTGCAGCATCCCCATGGTCCTATGATCAAAATTCAGCCAGTGTCCAACAGATTCATATTTACGACGGTTGCAGGCTCCCGGGGTCACGTGATCGCCTTTTGCGACCTTCCGACAAGCAAAGTCAATGGGGAAGCCAGATTCACTTAACAACCAGGTTACTAACTTAACAATGGCAGCGATTCACTTAGCAACGGTGGCAAGGGAGGTTGTCAAGGGAGGCCAAACTCAAGAGTCTCGCTTAGCTACAGAAATTTTGGGCTCAGTGACGGTCATTAAGTCATTACCTGTGCAATATTGCAGGAGTCCCACACATCCAGCTCATCGCAGCATGCACCGCGAAATGCAGCATGCACGCGTGCTCGAAATTCTTGCAACTGGCTGGCTTGACAAGCGGTGACCTCATCTGAACCTGCCGGAGGGGAGCAGGCATGAAGCACTGCAGATATGACCCAGCTGAACCCACTAAGGTTACGGCTGAAGGCACATTCCAGAAGAACCACGGCGTTCCTAGGCTGAGCTATAAACAGAACCATCCTCCTTCGCGATAAAGCTTCAGGCAAGGAGAAACTCCGAGTGCAATCTCCCTTTGCACAAAATGCCCTCTTTTTTTTTAGGCTTGCTCTCTCTCAGTCGGCAGATGCTCCGCTAAGTCGCCTATATGGGTATTTTACGCCCAGAACAAGTTAAATGGGAAGTTTCCCCATAAGAGGACTGGGCCAGGCTGCAAGAGAAGCGTTTAATCCAGCTTTTCAGCTAAACAGCTGTTTCTTTTTTCCTACAACAACTGAACGAAGAAAGGAGGGACCGCACGTTTGCAGTTGCAGAATGCAACGGCTTCCCAGAGAGGGAGGTTTTGGGTTAGTTTTTTTTTTTTCATTCTTTCTTTGGCTTCCTTCCAGCAATGACATACATTTTTCAAGGGTATGGAAAGGAAGATAAAACGCAACGACAAGAATTTTGCCGGGTCAACACTAAGCAGAGCTGGCTTCCCGTGGTTTGTGTCGGTGGACAATAGCTGCCAGCCCCCTGGTTTGCTTAAGAAACAGCCAGGACCTGGGTGTCAAATTAAAGTTTCCTAACAACAGAACCTGGGATGTACTGTAAAAGCAAGCAAGTGGGGCTTCATTTTATCACACAGAGTAACCAAAGGACAAATTCGATCGAGTAAACAATGCCCCAATCAAAGAACTACCAAAGCAGAGAAACAAGCTAACAAAAAATAACAGCCTGATCAAGAAATCACCAAAAAACCTCTCACCAACACTGACAGGGTAAGCCATGAGTATATAAAATAAGAACAAATCCTACTCCCTTCTAGCACTGATGATGTTACCTAGTTTGGTAATGAAATGTCTGAAAGAAAACCACCAAGCTCAGAGGCTCACCAAGGACCCCACAATTCAACCGAGCTACGAGTATTCTGTTCTCTATTCTTGAAAGAAGCAGCACAGTCTTCCATCACAGCCAGGGAAAGAAGAGCAAGATATACCAAATTCAGCAAGATCACTGTAATCTTCTGAAGACACTCACGCAAAAAGTCTTTTTTTTTCTCTTTCTCTGTCGTTGGTTAGTTTTAGGATTCTCCCCAGCGTCAGATCTGCCACACTTGAAAGTCTAGCTAGAAATGAGCCTTGGGTTCATTTGTTGAGAAAGGTATAATTTTATTAGAAGTCAAGGGTATTGCAGTATTGCAAAGCCAGAATTGAGAATTGTGCGCCAAAAATCCCTAAATTCAACTTTTCCCTCCCTTAACTGCCTCCCTTCCTATGGCCAGTCAGGTTGAAGGAAGATGTCTTCAGAACAGTCACTTCAAGCCTAGGTTGGTATGCAGCTACCTTCTTCTTCCGGCTGGGTAACCTTGAAGCAGCATCTCAGGGAGATATTGCTGTTACTTTTGCTTTCCCCTAAGCATCCACCTTCCCATCCACCCTCCTCAGCGTTCATGGGCAGAGTGTTAACCCATGGTAGCGAAGCACACAAGCCATTATAAGCTGGCAGCTGACACCCAGGGGAGTCCATCTACACGATAATTCATTCCTTCCCCACCCACCCCCAAAAAATTCACTAAAATGGAAGAAATGATATCACAAACAACAAGGCACAATGCATCGATAAGGTCAACTTAATTACACACACGCAATTGCTGGAGTTATTGATTTGTTTCTGGCCTCTGCTATGGCACTGCAGTGGCAAAAATAAAAGAGGAATTCCAGTTAAGAATCCAACTTAGACTTTATTATAGTTCCACATACAGATGGGGAAGATTCCCCCAAGCAACAGAAGATGCAGAAAGCAGAAGCTGTCGTGTTCACTGCAGATGTTTGCAAAACTGTTTAGGAATGTGACAAGGACCAGGGGCGTGGGGACCAAGGGCACCGTTTCATCAGCTGCCTGATGTCATTTGTTTCAGAACTCCTCCAAAATGAGTTGCAGCTCTCTGATTACCCACAAAGGAATTCCAGCTGCTAAAAAAACAAAGAAGGGGAACAAAGCCTCAAAAATGCAAACTCTGGAACGTAAGGCAGGGAAGGGGGGGAAGCACTTTCAGACATACAAAATTCTCTTACTGTAACCTTAGAATAAAAGTAGCACTAGCATTTTCGGTTTTGATTTCCTGAGCTGGACTACCCTGAAAGACCAATACCACCTGAGATCAGGTTGATCCTGGCCCTGCTAGACTTTCTGGAAACTTTTACTTTTTTAAAAAATTTTATTTTATGCATTTATTTGTACCCCGCCTTTATTACTTTTACAGATAACTCGAGGTGGCAAACACGCATCCATCACATCTTTTCTCCTCCTGTTTTCCCCAGACCAACAACCCTGTGAGGTGGATTGGGCTGAGAGTGAGTGATTAGCTGAAAGTCACCCAGCTGGTTTTCGTGGCTAAGGCGGGACTAGAACTCACCGTCTCCTAGTGATTAGCCCAAAGTCACCCAGCCGGATTTCATGGCTAAGGCGGGACTAGAACTCACCGTCTCTTGGTGATTAGCTCAAAGTCACTCAGCTGGATTTTGTGGCTAAGGCAGAACTAGAACTCACTGTCTCCTGGTGATAGGCTAAAGTCACCCAGACAGCTTTCATGCCTAAAATGGGACTAGAACACACCATCTCCTGGTGATTGGCTTTCATGGCTAAGGCAGGGTTAGAATTCACTGCCTCCTGGTAATTGGCCCAAACTCACCCAGCTGGCTTTCATGCCTAAGGCAGGACTAGAACTCACCATCTTGTCATTTCTAGCCTAATGCCTTAACTACTACACCAAACAGGTTCATACACAAAAATTGTTTACCCATGTATGAGGGGGAAAGGTTACAAAGGTAATGAAACCCAGATGGGTTGATAACACTTTATATTATTATTCTATTCACCCAGATAGCAACTGTATTAACCCAGCAATAGAGGAGTGAATGTTATATTATGTGATTTATTTTGATAGTTGTTATAGTAACATATTATTGTATTTATTTGCTCCACTCTGCTTTTGTTCTTTTAAATGTTGCTGGTCGCTGACCAAATAAATATTATTGATTGATTGTTCTTATTATCAACTGCGATTTCTTTTTTTGAGTTCTGTGTTTGGAATTAATTGTTTTAATAATTTTATATTGTGGGTTTCTATTTAAGCTTTGTACATCACTGAGACTCACTGTGATGAGTCGGTCAGCCTTATGAATCCAAGTAAATCAGTAAATCAATAAGATTCCTAGGTCAGTATATGAATTCCAAACTAAAGTGGTCCTAAACAGCATCCCATTTAAGTATACTATATCATTTTAACAGTAGTTACAATTCTATATATCTATATATTCTATCTAATGCAATTATTATTTAAGTACATATATATTTGCAATGCATTTATATTGCTATCATTTTTTTAAAAAAAAACCCTACTTATTTTGTATAAAGATGCCCCATATTTCATTATAAAATGCTACATCGTACTTTCTTTTCCCTTTTTTGTGTTTTGCTTTCCTTTTTTTAATATGCACTTTTTATTTCTTTTCTTTGACAATGTATCTTCATATTTGCCTTTCATTCTGTCTTTCATTTCTTCTCATCACTATTTTAAGAAGAATAAAAAAAAATTTTTTAAAAAAATATTCTCTTGAGTAACACTGCTGAAACGTATTTCACTCTAGTTGACACTGATTTTTTTATTCACAGCACATTTTAATTGTAAAACATTACTTTAGGCTGGTACGGGCATGTCCTCCAGAAATTGTTCTGCTACGGGAATAGGACAGTCTCTCTCAGTATCTGAGTGGTGTCCAAAACAATCTCCTGATATTCAGGAAATATTTTGAAATTATGCTATGGCAGAATACTGCTAATCCCATGTCCAAAAGGAATATTAGCTGGCAGCAGTTGATAGTCGGGCTGTCTGGACACATCTGTACAAAACCATCTTTATTTCAAAAATTGGTTTCACTTCTTTAACAATCTATGATTCAGTTGAGGTCACTTCAAATGCAATCCAACCAAGTCATGATCTATTGAATAGAATAACAGAGTAAAAGACTCGGAGGTCTTCTAGTCTTCTAGTCCAAACCCCTGCTCAAGCAGGAAACCCTATACCGTTCCAGACAAATGGCTGTCCAGTCTATTTTTGAAAACCTCCAGTGTTGGAGCATTCACCACTTCTGGAGGCAGGTTGTTCCACTGGTTAGTTGTTCTAACTGTCAGGAAGTTTCTCCTTAGTTCTAGGTTGCTTCTCTCCTTGACTAGTTTCCATCCGTTGCTTCTTGTCCTGCTTTCAGGTGCTTTGGAGAATAGCTTGACTCCCTCTTCTTTGTGGCAGCCCCTGAGATATTGGAACACTGCTATCATGTCACCCCTCAACCTTCTCTTCATTAAACTACACATACCCAATTCCTGCAACCGTTCTTCATATGTTTTAGCCTCCAGTCCCCTGATCATCTTTGTTGCTCTTCTCTGCACTCTTTCTAGAGTCTCAACATCTTTTCTGTATCACAGTGACCAACATTGGATGCAGTATTCCAAGTGTGGTATTACCAAGGCATCACACTCCACGTGATCTTGAATCGAGTAATGAAGGTTCCGTAAGTATATTCCTGTATATTCATACAGGAAACTATTAATGAAAGTACTTCTCTCAGTATATCAAAACCTCGTTTCATTAGGAACAGAAGCCTATCTGAGCTGCGTGTCTCTCTAGAGAATTTGCATCATCAAAGGGAGGAACTGCAACATCAGGGAGTCAAGCGGCAGAAACAGAGGTGGAAGCTGTTAATATCATATGAACCACTTGAAGAATCCGAATTAAAGACCCACAAGGGAATTCTGAGTGAGTACCCAACGATCCTTCATAGTTACTTCCTAGGAAAGCACAAGTTGCTTTGAAAGCTTTATCTATTGATTCACGCAGATCTTATGCAAAACTCTTGCAAGTAGTCCCCAACGTACAGCCATTTGCTTATTGACCATTCAAAGTTGCAATGTCACTGAAAAACATGACTTACAACCGGCATTCACAGCTTCCCCATTGTCACATGATCAGAATTTGGGTGCTTGGCAACTAGCATGTATTTAGTACAGTTGCTGGGTCCTGGGGCCATGGGATTGCCACTTATGGTGGAAGATAGATTCGTTTCATGAGCATGTGATTCCTTTAATGTCTCCAGTGATTCACTTAATAATTGTGGCCAAAAAGGCCATGATATCTAACCAGACTCACTTAACAACCACTTTGCTTAACAAAGAGATTTGGGCCCCAATTGTAGTCGTAAGTCAAGGGCTACCTGTATATTCTTCCAAGAACCAATATCAACCATCAGTCTAGGACAGGAGTCTTCAAACTTGGCCCTGACTTGTAGACTTCAACTCCCAGAATTCCTCAGCCAGCATGCCATAAAAGGGCCAAGTTTGAAGACCCCTGTTTTAACCAGAGAAAGAAAGAAATTAGGATTAGAATTCTGGGAGTTGAAGTCCACAAGTCATAAAAGGCCAAGTTTGAAGACCCCTGGTCTACAACATGGCCCACAAATGATTTGATTCCAGTCTCGAATGATAGAAAAATGGAAGGAGCCAGGCGGGCTGAATAAATGATTTTTCACTGTTCACAGGCAAAATTTCTGGCACTCTGCACACATTCAGAGGTAAGTCATGTGCTGTAGAGACGTCTTGTTTAGAATCACCTGTTTATGACAGCAAGAATTATGGACAGGTTTTATTGGCAGCGTTTCACCTTCTCTCGAGTATATATGCTTACAGCCTCACCAGCTTTGGGAGACTTCAAATATTCCTAGAAACTCTTTGATCCACGCTTAGCATATTGAATTGCTGTTGGAATAAAAATGTGGCTTAGAAACCAGAAAGCATATAAGCAATTCATCTTCCTGCCAGAGCCAATCAGGGACACATTTTGCATTTTAATTTCCTCTTCCTGAAACTGTAAAGTTGTACAGTACAAGTTAAAAAAAAAAGCTGAATGTTCCCAGACCATCTGTAAACTGCTGAGACGTGCATAAAAACCTTCCTTGCCAGCATGCGTTCCAAAATATTCTGTAACAAAAATCGAACTGTGAGATCCGCTAAGGAACGTACAGCATCCTTCTCTAGAGGCAACCTTCCACTATCCTAGTTTACTGCTAAGCAGCAAATATCAGTAACTCTAAAAACTTGAAGAATGGAAAACTTTAAGAATAGCTGACTTCCAGCAATTCTTGGGCAGTTCACGAATAAAAAGATAAAAATAAGGGGAAGAACATAATTATGAACAAAAACAAAGAATAGAAGATTACGACTGAGCTACTCAGTTCACAGATGGTTTCGCTCAACCTCACCAAAGGCCTAAAAATCCGATGAAACTTTCTCCTTTAGCTTTGTTGTATGTTGCCCAGAGTTACTTGTGTGGTGAAATGGGCAGCTATACAAATTGGATAAATAAATCTATTGAAGACATAAGATAAAATGCCATGGACCATCTTTCTCCCTCTCTCTCTCTCCATCTCTCATTCTCCCTCTCTCTCATTCGCTCTCTCTTTTTCTCTTTCTTCATCTCTCTCTCATTCTCTCTCATTCTTTGTCTCTCATTCTCTTTCTCTTTCTCCATCTCTCTCATTCTTTCTCTCTTTTTCTTTCTTCATCTTTCTCTTTATTTCTCTCATTGTCCCTCTCCCATTCTCTTTTTTCTTTCTCCATCTCTCTCATTCTCTCTCATTCTTTTTCTTTCTCCATCTTTCTTTTTATTTCTCTCTCATTCTCCCATTCTCTCCCATTCTTTTTCTTTCTCCATTTCTCTTATGTTCTTCCTCATTCTTTTTCTCATTCTCCCCCTCCCTTTTTCTTTCTCCATCTCTCATTCTGCTCATTCTCCCCCCCTCTCTCATTCTCTTATTCTTTGTCTCTTACTCTTTTTTCTCTTTCTCCATCTCTCTTTCTCTCTCATTCTTTTTCTTTCTCCATCTTTCTCTTTATTTCTCTCATTCTCCCTCTCTCTCTCATTCTCTCTTTTTCTCATTCTCCCCCTCCCTTTTTCTCTCCATCTCTCTCTCATTCTGCTCATACTCCATATTTCTCTTTCTCACCTCTCATTCTCTCTCTCTTTCTCTCTCTCTCTCATTCTCACCCCCTCTCATTCTGTCTCCATCCAAATCACTTCAGATCAAATTTATTATGGTCTTAGACCAACATAGTCACCACTTTCCATTCTTCTCATCTAAGAATGTCTCAGCCTTGAATCATGCTTATTAGCTATGCTAGTATTAAAGGAATTTAGTCCCAGTATTTTCCACTTCTGCCCAAGGGCAATCTCAAGGTGGCTAAAATTTGTTAAAGTTATGTCACTCTTTACCAAAGAGTGAAATCAGGAGACTAAGATGGCTTGGGACAGAGACCAGAGTGGGATCTGGAATAAGGACAGCAAATTTCATGCCAGGATAGATTTTAGCCAGATGGCACACAGCACTTCAACTCAGCAGTTGGAAAGGGCTAAAGTTGTTTTCTCAAAGGGCTTGTCAAGGTCTAATTCTCAAGTGCATTTTACAGAAGTCAGGATGGACCTCAGCACTTTTTAGAAGATGCCAAGTCTGGAAAAAGATATCACAGAGAAGTAAAGGGGTAGATGCTCTGATGTAGCCTTTGATAGGACTTAAAACTTAGAGAGATCCGGCAATATTCAAAAAGTATTATTTTCCTAGGATTCCAAATTAGAACACATTTGGTGCTGATTTACCAAGCAAGTTAAAAGTTAAAAAGTAGATCACTAAAATAGGGCACCTCACCAAAAGAGGTGACAAATGACAAATGAATGCTGCTAAGTGCAGCAAAAGCCTCAGAAACAAACCTTTTGCAAAACTTAACAAAGGAACTTCAAAACCAAGAATATCAATAGCATAAACATCCAAGCCCAAATGGACCCCACCAAAACAGGCTTCTGCAGAATTTTTGGTGCAATTAAAAACTAGGAAGAACAGAATAACAGAGTTGGAAGGGATCTTGGAGGTCTTCTAGTCCAACCCCTTGCTCAAGGAAGATATACCATTTCAGACAGATGGTTATCCAATCTCTTTTTTAAAAAACCTTCACTGTTGGAGCCCCCACAACCTCTGGAGGTAAGCCGCTCCACTGATTAATTGTTCTGATTGTCAGGAAGCTTCTCCTTAGTTCTAGGTTGCTTCTCTCCTTGATTGGCTTCCATCCTTTGCTTTTAATAATAATAATAATAATAATAATAATAATAATAATAATAATAAGAAGAAGAAGAAGAAGAAGAAGAAGAAGAAGAAGAAGAAGAAGAAGAAGGAGGAGGAGAAGAAGGAGAAGAAGAAGAAGAAGAAGAAGAAGAAGAAGTTGGAAGGGACCTTGGAGGTCATCTAGTCCAACCCCCTGCTCAGGCAGGAAACCCTACACCATTTCAGGCAAATGGCTGTCCAGTCTCTTCTTAAAAACCTCCAGTGTTGGAGCATTCACCACCTCTGGAGGCAGGTTGTTCCAATGGTTAATTGTTCTAACTGTCAGGAAGTTTCTCCTGTCCTGCCTTCGGGCGCTTTGGAGACTAGCTTGACTCCCTCTTCTTTGTGGCAACCCCTGAGATACTGGAACACTGCTATCATGTCCCTCCTCATCCTTCTCTTCATTAAACTAGACATATCCAATTCCTGCAACCGTTCTTCATATGTTTCAGCCTCCAGCCCCCTAATCATCTTTGTTGCTCTTCTCTGCACTCTTTCTAGAGTCTCAACATCTTTTTTTTCATGTTGTGGCAACCAAAACTGGATGCAATATTCCAATTGTGGTCTTATCGAGGCTTTAAAAGAAAATGAACTGCCGAAAGGAGAAATAATGTAGTACTTACCGCCATCACAAGCTCAAACGGGTACTTGTAGACTCTGACAGGAGATTGGTATTTTTGCACCATTTTTACTTCAGAATGCCTACAAAGAACGAGAAAAGTAATCAGTTAAATCCTCGGCTCTCAGCATCAACCGGTCCAGCGAAAACACCTTGGTTTTTATAGTAGACCTTCTGTTGGAAGTTAAAAGGAAGCAGGTTGTCTAATATGAATGCCCAAGAAGAGAGAATGAATTAATCCCGGTGGATCAAAAGCTATAATCCTTTTTTCCTTAGTTGGCTGTCACCCTGTCACTACTCTGAGATGAATTAGTTTTAAAGGCTGCTAACTCAACCCTTACCAGCTGCAACCAATTCGTTCTCAATTCATCTGCTATTTAGCAACAGGGAGAGAACACACTCCAAATGGAAAGATGGGCATACTTTACAAAATGTTCTAGGCACACAGTTGAGAAAATTACAGCATTTTGACAAGTGACTCAACACCAACTGGCTACCTTACAATGAACAAGAGACGCCTGCGGGATTTGAACACCATTATCTGCAGCTCTCAGCGCCGTTGGAATTTCCCTCTCTGCCCCCGTAGCTGTTGCTTTGAACCCGCACACGCAGAGTAGTCCAAGAATCCAGGCAAAGAATGAAGCTACTCTTATAGGAAGCTAATTAAATTGCTTTCTGCAAACCCAGTAGGATAGGCCGCCTCTGTTTGGTATTAAATGTCCCTGAATGTTACAAGCTCAGAAGGGCTTGTCAATTTAGATTTTCTTAGTGCTTGGTACAAAAAGGCACACAGGTAGTCCTCAAGTTATGATCACAAATCAAGCGCAAAATTTCTGTTGCTAAGCGAGACAGTTAAGTGAATTTTGCTCCACTTTACACCCTCTCTTGCCACAGTTGCTAAGTGAATCACTGCAGTTCTTAAGTTAGTAACACAGTTATTAAGTGAAACTGGCTTCCCAATTGACTTTGCTTGTCAGAAGGTCACAAAAGGGGATCCCACATGACCCCAGGAGAGTGCACAACCGTTATAAACACAAACCATTTGCCAAGTGTCTGAATTCTGATCACGTGGATCATGGAAATGCAGCAACAGTCGTAAGTGTAAAAAAACGATCATAAGGATTTTTTTTCTGTAGTGCCGTTGTAACTTTGGTCACTAAATAAACGGTTGTAAATCGAGGACCTCCCGTACATTTCACCAACGCAAGATAACCTCCAAGCATGAAGTCAAACGTGGGGACCAAACAAAAAATCAATTAAAGAGAGCTGCAGTTAAAAGTGATATGTGAAGAACAAGTAGGTAGCAAGTAAGACAAGTCAAGCCCACCTTTTCACCTTAAAACCATTGGATGCCCTTAAGAAAGGCAGCTGCTACTCAAAAGTTCTGCAGAAAGAGAAAGGGGAATGTACCTGAAATTTAGGGCTGGCCTGCATTAAATCCATAAATTTTCGGTCCATTAAGTAGCCATCGGAATAATACAGTCCTGGATAAGTTATCGCTCGCTGGTGCTACATTGGTGACTCCGTCTAGAGGGGGGAAAGCAGACAGAGCAAGTGTTGGTCAACACAAGAGTTAGAATCGAGACACAGAAGCTATGTTGGGATTATATAACAGATATCTGAACCTAGGAGGAGGACAGAACAGCTGATGGTGTAAAGCCTTAATCTTCGAATGTTCAGGAGCTGTGGAAACATGAGACAGCCCAACAATGTGAGCACTAAATCCAGTTTAATGTGGTTCTTCTTGATGATCAGCCATTTATAAACTTATTTATTTATACATGGCAGATTATCAAGGCTTGGGGTTTCTTTGACATGACTCTGCTTAGGAACCACACATAAAGAGTTGCATTGATAAAGCTTTTGGCTAGAAAGAGCATTAAATTAGGATTAAGTCATTGCTATTTTTTTAAGCAAACAAACAAACAAACAAACAAGCTGGAATGTACTTAACAGATATGGAGGAAAGATTCTGATCTAGTATATCTAAGTATGAAAATGGAAACATTTTTTTCTTACTAAATTGAAGAGAGTTTTCATGCTGGATTTAGTACTTAGTTCCCAGACCTATAAAGATTCAGGAGATGGTTATGTTGGCTGGGGAATTCTGGGAGTTGAAATCCACACATCTTCAAGTTGCCAAGTTTGAGAAAACATTGATCTATGTACGAGTTGGGTCAAGTGGCCATATTAATTTCTTTTATAAATAAATAAATAAATCACCCCAAAGTCAAAGTCAACTCAACAGAGGCCTTCATTATTAAGCTGCCCTTGTCATATTGTAGGGGATTTGGGCAGGATAAAATTTAATAAATAAAAATAAATAATCAATTTGATGGATTACAGAGCTGGAAGGGACATTGGAGATCTTCTAGTCCAACCCCCTGCTTAGGCAGGAAACTATACCATTTCAGACAAATGGTTGTCCAGTCTCTTCTAAAAACCTCCAGTGTTGAAGCATTCACGACTTCTGGAGGCAGGTTGTTCCACTGATTATTTGTTCTAACTGTCAAGAAATTTCTCCTTAGTTCTAGGTTGCTTCTCTCCTTGATTAGTTTCCATCCATTCTTGTCCTGCCTTCAGGTGCCTTGGAGAAGCACCTTCTTTTCCTTAAACTAGTCCTACCCAATTCCAGCAACTGTTCTTTATATGTTTTAGTCTCCAGTCCCCTGATCATCTTTGTTGCTCTTCTCTGCACTCTTTCTAAAGCAGGCATGTTAAACTCATGACGTCACGTGACGTCGCGTGATGTATCATGACTTTTCCCCCATTGCCGGCAATGGGAAGGCCGCAGTTTCATTGTGATGCATCCGGCCCATGGGCTGGCAGTTTGACATGACTGTTCTAGAGTCTCTGCACTTTTTCTAGAGAAATGGAGTACATATAACCTCAGTGTACTTCTCCTGCAGTAGGAAGCCTTCTGAGTTATTTCAACTTCCGCAAAGTTTCATTCCCCATCTCTCCTTCCCTACAGCTTATGACTAAGTCATCCATTAGCTTCATATCTCTGAAAGCAAACCAACTTTTTTGCCACCCACACCGCACTCCCCCTTCCTGAGTCTTGCTCCTATGCATTTATGCAAGCTTTTATGATCCTTTCATGCCAGCGATGAATGGATCCATTTAATCTTAGCAGGGAGAGCCTCTGAAGCAAGGCTGAGGCATCTCCCAGCCTTTACATCCCCGTGCAAATTGTTTAGCTTTCCCAATATAATTGATGGCTGACAATGAGGCATCCCACAGAAGGTTCCAATCAAAGCGATGCAGACAAGCCGAGTAGTTCTACCTCTTTCAAACTAATCCAGGTTTCCAAAAGCTTTGGGTATATTTACATTCTCAACACTTACATAAATAGGCACTCTCAATTCCTCCCCTCCTGCCTTGAAAAGCTCTTTGGAGGTTTGCTGTATTTCGGCCGTTGCCAAGAATTATCTTAATCTTCTGGGTCAGTTTGAGAAGCAACAGCAAGGAAAAATGTTTGGCGCATCCCAAAAATAAATAAATAACCTATTTATTTCAAGAAACTGTTTTGGCCCTGAAGTCCGTTTGATCCAATTCCTTTGGTTAGTGGCAGATGGTTATCTATACACACACACACACACACACACACACGTGTGTGTGTGTGTGTGTATAAATACCTGTGAACATACCAGTCCATGGAGAGAAAAAAACTGGTAAACACGGGTCTCAAGTGGATATATTATGCAAGAATAATCTACAGGATTCTGAACGTCTGCGAGAGTATATAGCTAATGTAAAAGTCTTCCTGGATTGGATCAGATACTAGTTGAGACTGCTTTTCCCACAAAAAGAATGAAAATTCAACATTTCATGGTCTTTGAATTAGATAGAATTCATGTTCTTTGTAATTAGAATTAGAAAGCTTAACGTTCTTTGCAATTAGATTTGAAACGTTTTTAACTCCATGGCGCAGGTTACGGAACTTACTTGACCATCTGTCTTCAAATATCTTTTTGTCACCCCCATTAAAGCTGGTGGGCATGCTCCAATCCTGTCTACAGGTAGTCCTCTATTTATGACCACAATGGGGACAATGTTAACTGAGTCGCACCCAATTTAACAATCTTCTTTTTGCTATGTTTGTTAAGGAGATCACTGCAGTTGTTAGGTGAATCTGACTTCTTCCATTGATTTCACTTATTCGAGGACCATTTGAAAGAATAACGGGCACTGGAAGAAGTGTCTTATGACAGGTCCTCATACTTACAACCACTGCAGCATCCCCAAGGTCACGTGATCCACATTCGGGTGGTTGGCAAACGACATATCTTTATGATGGCTGCCACTGGGATTGCATGAACACCATTTGTGACTTTCCCAGCCAACTTCCCAAAAAGCAAAGTACATGGGGGAAAACAGATTAGTTGAACAACCGCAAAATTCACCTGACAAGTACAGTGATTCCTTTAACAACTGTGATAAAAATGGTCATAAGATCAGATCAGATGTGACTCACCTAACAACCCATCTTGCTTAGCAATGGAAATTGCTAATTGTGGTTCTAAGACAAGGACCACCTGTAAAGTTCTGGTTGTAACCTGTCTTCAGCATTTCTGCCCGACTCTGAAAATTGCTTTATATTTGAGTTTCCAAGCATCTTGCTTCTAGTATCTCACCCGGCTTTGGGGAGCCCTGTCAATTGCCTGAAGGGATCAAATATATTTTACGTTACCCGCTTCATTACAGAAACATCTAAAGAATAGATCACTTCATTATTGCTTCCTTAGCCCCCATCACCAAACACGATATAAAGGATATGCCTTTCCATTCAATATTTATGGACTCCTCTCTCAGAGCGCTATTCATTATTTATTTCATGTGTCTCCCCCTCAGCTGAACAAATTCAGAGGCAAAGCTCAAATACTAAAACTGAATGCCGAAATGGGGAGGCTGAGATGGAATGATTGTGTGAAGGAACAGTAAATCTGTCAGGACCCACCTCAATCCACATCTTAGGAAATAAGAACTCTTGGATGCAAGTTTAATCCAAAAGGAAAATGTTTACTAGGATGGAATCGATTGTGGCAATACAAGACGGAATCTAACAAAGTGACATTTCAATCCTATATAAAGCATTCCCATTTCAGCCCCCTCCCCTCATCCATTTGGTCAGGCTCCCATCATTTGCTTAGGTGTCAGGCCCTTCCGTGGGAAAGGGAACTCTCCTTGGTTTTATTGTTATTGCTTCTTCCTTTTTCAGTTGTAAATGAAGATGCGATCCAGATCTGTCTCTCCCCCTCCCTCCCCCAGATCAGACGTTTCTCTGTTGTTTGAAGATCCCTTATTTCAATCTTAGTCACCACCCTCCCCCCCCCCCCTCGGAGAGATGGCAGAATCCCCAGAATAAGCACAATGTTCTACCTATACATTTATGAAATGTGATATAAATGGATTCTGACATTCGGCTCTCCTTTCAGAAAAAAGATGAGTCCATCTGTGGGGAAAAAAAAACATATAAATGTTAGCCTGGTTTGTTCGGATATTCTGTATGAAACCTCTTAAGCAACTTAGGTGCTTTAACATGGAGTTTGTTAACCCACTCATTTTCTGAGGAGGGGAGGTGTTTCCATGCCACTAAATATTGTATCGTTTTGTGGTGTTTTCTGGAATCTAAGATTTCTTTCACTTCAAAATGTTGTTCTCCTTCCACCATGATGGGGGGTGGTGGTGGTGGGATTTTTGCTCGTAGTGGTGATTGTTGTTCTCTCTTTAATAGACTGCAGTGAAAGGTTGGGTGTATTCATCTAAGATTTTTGGGTAGTTCTAATTCAACTGTTACTGGGTTTATGATTCTTTTAATTGGAAAGGGTCCAATATATTTTGGTCCTAGTTTTTTACAGGGTTGGAGTGATTTCAGGTATTTTGTGGATAATTATACCATCTCTCCTACCCTAAATGGTGTGGGATCGGTTCTTTTTTTGTCTGCCTGTGTCTTGTATGCTTTTCTGGCATCTTCCAACGCTTTCCTAACGATTGGCCATGTATTTTGTAATTGGGCAATCCATTCCTTCAGATCAGGGATGACCGGTTCTTTTGGGGTTAGTTCTGGTATTGGGTTGAAACTCTGGCCTGTAGCTACTTGAAAACGGGTGTAACCTGTGCTTGAGTGGACTGCATTATTATATGCTACTTCTGCGAAAGGCAGTAGGTCCGTCCAGTCGGACTGCTGAAAATTAATAAAGCATCTCAGATATTGTTCAAGTATATTATTAAGTCTTTCAGAAGCTCCGTCTGTCTGAGGATGGTGACTAGATGACAGTCCTTGGGTGGTTCCTAACAGGGATAAAAATTCTTTCCAAAATGCCGACGTAAATTGCACCCCTCTGTCAGATATGATGCGTTATGGTACCCCGTGCAATCTGTAAATATGCTGTACAAAAAGTTTTGCTAATGCTTTTGCGGTCGGGATTTTTTGGCAAGGTATGAAATGTACTTGCTTAGAGAACAGATCTGTGACAGTCCAGACTACGGTGTTTCCATTACTTTCTGGCAGTTCTACGATAAAATCCATGGCTATTTCTTTCCATGGGGCTGAGGGGTTTGCCACCGGTTGTAGCAGACCTGGCGGTTTCCCTTGCAGTCTTTTGGCCATCGCGCAAATTTGACAGCTACCCACATAGCTTTCTATGTCCTTTTTCATAGATGGCCACCAAAATTGCCTTTTAGTTAAGTGTAAGGTTTTTACAAAGCCAAAGTGTCCTGCTGATTTTGTATCGTGGCACAGTTGCATGAAATTGATTCTCTGTGTGGCAGGTATATATAGCTTCTCCCCCACCCATGGCAGTCCATCTTTAATTGTGCACACATGTTTATTTTTCTGGAACCATTCATCACTTTCCAAAGATTTCCTGAATTCTATTCCAGTTTGGCTATCTACCTTCGGCTTCATTTTTTCTTGTGCCCTGGTGGTGACTGGTGCTGCCAGTTGTTGTTCCGGTACAAGTGGTTTAAAGTCAGTAACTCTTGTGCTGTTATATTGGGGCATGCGGGATAATGCATCTGCCAGGAAGTTCTTTCCCCCGGTAAGTGTTTGAGAGTGAAATTGAATCGGTGAAAATGTTGGGACCAGGGGCTTGCTTAGGAGTGAGCTTCCTGGGCGTTTTTAGTGCTTCCAAATTCTTGTGATCTGTCCAGACCTGGAAAGGTATTTTATTTCCTTCTAAAAATTGGTGCCATGTTAGTAATGCCCACCTCAACGAGAATGCCTCTTTTTCCCATATTGGCCAACGTTGTTCTGTTTCTGTGAGTTTTCTGGATGTGTATGCGCATGGTTGCAACGTCCCCCCATCATTTTCTTGTAATAGTACTGCTCCTACCGCTACATCATTCGCATCTGCCTGTATTACAAAAGGTTTATCGGGATCTGGGTGTTTTAGGACAGGTTCAGCAGAAAAAAGTCTCTTTAGCCTCTCAAATGCTGCTTGACACTCCATTGTCCACTTTACAGGCTGGCTGGATTTCACGGGGGACCCCCCTTTTGTTTTCAACAAGTTTTTTAGGGGCATGGCTATTTGGCCAAATGCAGGGATGAATTGGCAGTAGAAATTTGCAAACCCCAGGAAACTTTGCAATTGCTTCTGTGTGCCGGGTGTGTGTGTGTGTGTGTGTGTGTGTGTGCCCACTCTAATACTGCCCTAACTTTCTCAGGGTCCATTTCATTTATGAAATAGTACATCTCACTGAAAGACAGTAATAACAAGTTGCTGCTAAATTAGTTGGATGTATTAGATAGATAGATAGATAGACAGATAGATGGATGGATGGATGGATGGATGGATGGATGGATGGATGGATTAGTGCAGATATAGATTGATAGATAGATAGATAGATAGATAGATAGATAGATAGATAGATAGATAGGCAGAGATAGATAGATAGATAGATAGATAGATAGATAGATAGATAGATAGAGATAGATACAGATAGACAGATTAGTAGAGAGAGAGAGAGAGAGAGAGAGAGATGATAGATAGAGATGATACAGATAGACAGATTAGTAGAGATATAGATATAGATATATAGATATATAGATAGATAGATAGATAGATAGATAGATAGATAGATAGATAGATA
>JAKJMR010000107.1:922087-940179 GCA_024449315.1 Daboia siamensis | reverse complement strand
AATAGAATAGAATAGAATAGAATAGAATAGAATAGAATAGAATAGAAGTTGGAAAGGATCTTGGAGGTCTTCTAGTCCAGCCCCCTGCTCAAGCAGGAGAACCTATACCATTTCAGACAAGTGACTGTCCAATCTCTTCTTAAAAATCTCCAGTGATGGGGCACCCACGATTTCTGGGGTTTCCACTGGTTGATCATCCTCCCTGTCAGGAAGTTTCTCCTTAATTCCAGGTTGTAGAAATGTAGAAATTCCAGAAACGTAGAGCAGGTCTCAGTCCATCAGTTTTCTTTATTTATCACATTTTTACATAGCCCAGCTGCCAGCAACAGAAGAAGACATGAAAATAGACAAAATTACCAACGATTGCAAAGCGGAGGGGAAACATCTTTACAGGTAGTGATGACCACAGTGGAAGCAGAATTTCCATTGGTAAGCAAGGTGGTTTGCACAATTTTTATGACCTTTTTTTGCCACAGTGGTTAAGTGAATCACTGCCCTTGGTGGTCATTAAGCAAATCCAGCTACCACCCCCACCCCCATCCCCTGCATTGACTTTGTTTGTGGGAAGCTGGCTGGGAAAGTTGCAGAATGCTGCAAACATCAGAAATATGCGCCAGTTGCCAAGAGCTCAAATGTTGATCACGTGAACGGAGGGAGGCTGCAAAAGTCGTAAGTGGGAGGAGGGGTCCTAAGTCACTTTTTTCAGTGTTGTGTCACAGTCGTTAAATGAATGGCTGTAAGTCAAGGACTGGTCTTTAAGACAGAAGTCAGGATTTTCCAAAGAAGAGGGAATCATAACAGGAAGTATCTGTTATTCCTATTGCATTTGTACAATTCTGTTAGCATCTTGCTAACTTTATTTAAAATAAGAGGTTCAGATCCTATCTTATACCCTGTAAAAAAACTGCCCTATATAATTAAAGCACAAGCGATAACAAAATCAATTTTAATACCTTGAGGAAGCCAGGTCATGTTAGCAAGAAAAAAAATGAGCTGGAAACAATCAACCTTTGGCAATCAAGGGCTGCATTTTTTTTAAAAGAAAAAAATGGTTTCAATCTCCAAGGTGACATTACGTCATCACAGAAGCGAGTGGCCAACCGTTGCAGTAGATTTGGATAATATGTTAATAGAAAAAGAATACTGTTTAAGGCCAGACCATACCTTGTGTCTTATTTTCTTTGATTTGAAATGGAAAAACGAAACACTCCTGTTTTTACAGCTAAATAATGTCTGCCAGATTTAAACGACTGAAATCTCACAGCATCTTCAGGACGAGGAAGAAAGAGTTGGGGAACTAGGAATATTTCTTCCTGATTTGGAAGTTTTTAAAAAGAGATTGGACAACCATTGATCTGAAATGGCATAGGCTTTCCTGCCTGAGCAAGGGGTTGGACTAGATGACCTCCAAGGTCCCTTCCAACTTTGTTGTTGCTTTTTAAGATTTAATCTTCAATTTGATTCACGGTCTGGGACTGGTAAAAACTTAAGTTCCGAATAAGGTGGGTTTGAGGGGGCTTTTTGCAAAATCAAGAGTATTGCCATGATTATTATTATGATTATTTATGTAAGTCTGGTAGATACTTTGACCCATGGGGCATCAAGTCCAAAAGGATTCCCTAAATTTATTAGCCAATATCACGTGAAGTGCTGGACTGGTGCTCTTACACAACCCCTATTTTACATCAGTGGACCTGATGTTGGATCCTTTGGTATCTGCTTGTACTAAATGTAGCTTGTGGTTGTTAAGAGTCTCTTGATAAAAATTAATAAGAAAGGTTCATAGTACAGGAATTTCTGAAAATGAACTGTTTCCCGAAGACTCTGGCATCTACAGGAGTAGTAGACTGTAGAGAGTCAGGGAGATGACCAAGAGATCATTGGAGAAGAAGAAACAAGTCTAGTGAGGAAGGAGAATATTACAAAGAGACACAGACTAGCCATTCACTCAGCTCCATGAGAAGAGAGAGAGAGAGAGAGAGAGATTGAAAATTTAAAAACATGCAAAAATGGGCAATTTTGATATGCTGGCTCATATGTGATATTCACTTTTCCTTCATTTGAGGATAAATTGTTTGAGAACAGCTTGGATTCTATGGGGAAAATCTTGCTATAGCCAGAAACATGAAATAAAAGAGAGAGGAGGAGGAGGAGGAGGAGGAGGAGGAGGAGGAGGAGGAGGCTGTACCCTTGCATGCTTGTAGACAGCTGAAAGTTCTGGGGGGGGGGGAAGAAATAAGTAGAAAGAAAAGAGGATTTTGACCCCTACGTTTTGTCCATACCAGGCCCAAAGAACAAAGAATAATGGTGGACCTACTTCCAAGTAGTTCCTCTATTGTTATCTGCCTAAAGACAGAATCTTGCCAGACTAAAGCAATTATTTGCATTAACAATAGACCTTCCCTGTGAATTGCTAGGGAGGGTCTGACCTTGCTCTCTTCCTGCCCACCGGACATTCCAGCTGTGGTATCGCTTTGCCCTCTGGAAAGGAGACTTTCCCTCCTGCAGCTCTGGATTACATCCCACCATATCTATGAAAAGGAGGGAGGGAGGGAGGAAGGAAGGAAGTTTTCCTTTTTTGCTATTAGTGCCAAAACTCATTTACAACAGATTTAATTAAACTACAGAATTTGCTTCCAGAGAATGCAGGCATGCCTGCCAACTTGGTTGGCTTTAAAGAATTACATCTATTCATGATGTACAAAGCTATCAGTGGCTGCTAATCAGGATGATTCAATGCCAGTTGACGAATAAGAAGCACCATCCAACTTAGAATACTAAGGGGAGGTGCCAGTCTGTTCAAGTCCTGCTTGTTAGATATCTGGATATTTGTGATAAAAACAAAATGCTGGGCTGAATCAAGACTTTTGGTCTGATCCAAAAAAAGTGGTTCTTCTTTTTAAAGGAAAGTGAAAACCATACCCAAGTATGTTGGCTTCGAAATAAACCCAGCAATCACTTCCGTGACGGGAAACGCAGAATGGGAGATTCAACATGTGCAACCTCTCCTGTGCTACAAAGATCTGGGCCATTCATGTGTTGGGCCAACTGTTGGACCCCCTTCCAGCCAGCATCCCTGGGTTTCGTCTTTGCCAGCGTACAGGCAGTCCTTGACTTATGACTATAAAGGAACTGCTTGTCATAATTATAAATCATGACAATCATAAATTGGGTCACCTATATGACCAAATCAACTTTATGACGCATTTTGCAGCAGTTCTTAAGCAAATGACATGTTTGTTAAGCAAACCAATGGTTTGCTGTGGGTCAGTTTTGCCAAAGACCAGAAATAAATGTTGCTTGTCAGCAAAACCGTCATAAAATGCTTGTATTTTATTTATTTGGCCAAGTGTGGTTAGCCCAGCAAGGAATTTGTTTCTGGTAAAGAAGCAGAAAATGCAGACGTGTGACTGCGGGGCTCTGCAAACAGCCATGAATGTAGGCCCACTGCTGAGCACCAGAAATATGACTGTGCCACCATGCACAGTGGCTGCTGTCAGACCTTCAGAATGAATCGTGAGGACCACCAAGGAAGGCCATCAAACTTTGAAGGATTGTTAAGCAAGCAGTCACAAGTCAAGGACTAAGAGACATGGTGGTGCAGTGGTTAGAATACAGCAATGCAGGCTAACTCACTGAGCACTACAGGAATTTGATTCTGACCAGCTCAGGGTTGACTCAGCTTTCCATCCTTCCAAGGTGGGTAAAATGAGGACCCAGATTGTTGGGGGCAAATATGCTGACTCTGTAAATTGCTTAGAGAGGGCTGTGAAGCACTATTTTTTTTTTTATTATTACATTTATATCCCGCCCTTCTCCAAAGACTCAGGGCGGCTTACAAGCTTAGCAGAAGCCTTCATTCTATGTATATGCCTGCTTGTTAGGGCTTTCACACACACATCCAAGCGGCATTATTACAAAGTCAGCTGAATAGCCCCCAACAATCTGGGTCCTCATTTTACCTACCTCGGAAGGATGGAAGGCTGAGTCAACCTTGAGCCTGGTGGGATGCGAACCTGCACTAGTTGCAGGCAGCTGGTGTTACTTAAGGAGGCATTAGCCCACTGCTCCACCAAGGCTCTCTATGAAGTGGCATATAAGTCTAAATGCTACGGCTATGGCTATTGCTGTAGCTGATTGGATGTCACATTAGGAGCCCTGGTGGTGCAGTTGTTACAATGCAGTGTTGCCGGCTAACTCTGCCCACAGCCTGGAGTTCGATCCTGACCAGCTCGAGGTTGACTCAGCCTTCTATCCTTCTGAGGTTGGTAAAATGAGGACCCAGATTGTTGAGGGGCAAGAGGCTGACTCTGTAAACCGCTTAGAGAGGGCTGGAAAGCACTGTGATGCGGTATATAAGTCTAGGTGCTATTGCTATCTGTAGCCAGTTTGCCTGCTCTCTTCAAGAGCATACTCTGTGAGAAAGAGTCAACACAACACAGCATCTTTTTTTTGCTGCTCTGGATGTTGGCTGGAAGCCAAAGAGAGAAGATATAGAGAAGAAAGATTCTCAAGATAGACCCATCAGGAGTTTCTCCAGACTAAATAAATCTGGAGCTGGAATTGTGCAAGTATTCCAATTAACTGCAAGTGGCTGTTCACCACGAGAAGACCCCAGGAGCCGAACATCTGCAGACCCTTGATCAAAATTTTGGGGAAAGGTCTTAAGTCTTAAAAGTTGAAGACTTTCTGTTAGAGCAGACATGTCAAACACAAGGCCCAGGTGCCGGATCCGGCCCGCGAAGTGGTTTCATGCGGCCCGCGAAGCCATCCTGGAAACAGTGAGGGAACGGCCCCCACTGCCTTGGCCCTGGCCCAGAGACCCTCAGATCTGTCCCACTCCTGCCCAGGCCCCCATAGGCACCCTTGATGCGAATGATGTAGAGCTGGCCACACCCACCCAGTAGGCCATATGCATTCTAGCCACGCCCACCCAGTAGGCCACGCCCACCCTGGCCATACCCACCCGGCCCCCTGAGGGCAACCGCGATGCTGATGCGGCCCTCAATGAAATTGAGTTTGACACCACTGTGTTAGAGGAATTGAGAGTGGCCTATCCGACAGCAGAAATGAAAAAGAGGCATTGACCGGTAATAAACTAACCAAAGGATTTCCAGTCTTTTTTTTTCCCGAAGAATCTAGAATAATTCAAAGAATCCTGAGAGGAAGGAGAGAAATGGGTACAATTGATCCAAATGCAAATCACTTTCAGCATTGAGTGACTATCTGTTAAGGATCTATCTATTCTCTATTTACATAAATCAAGAGGCATCCGGTAACTCCTTTTCAGGTGAACAAATTTCATTAAAAGGCATAAGCTTTCACGAGCTTTTCAACTAAATTTGCTAGTGGGAAAGGATGTTGCTAAATTCCTGATTTTGGAGTGCCATAGAGTGACCATACATTTCATTTAAAGGAAGGCAAGAAAGGTGCAGGAAACAGCATGAATACATGCATACAGTGCAAAAACTAAGTGAAAATGTTACATTTCCCCCCCCCCCCAAATCACAGTTAAAAGTCACATTGGCTTCAGTGACACTTCTGGTTATTCTCCCCAGCGAGGGCTTAGATCAATGATGGCGAACCTTTTAGAGACCGAGTGCCCAAACTGTGACCCAAAACCCACTTATGTATCATCATGTGCTGGGTGGGCGTGGCCCATTGGCTGGGCGTGGCTGCGGTGGTAACAGCAGACTGGGTGGGACTATCAATTCCAACTTTGCGGGATCTTTTTTTTCCCTGCAAGAAGTTGAAATTGATTGATTAAACCTTTTTTTTTTTTTTTTTTTGCACATGGCGGCAGAAGCCTAAAGCGAAAAAGTTTTACAAAACCCAGCTGAAGGCCTAGGACTGGGGCGACGATGCACGTGCCCACAAAGAGGGCTCTGCGTGCCATCTGTGGCACGCGTGCCATAGGTTTGCCACCACGGGCTTAGATAAATAACCAAAAATAAAGCTTTACGGAGAGCTATTCAAAGTAAAAGTATGTAGAACAGCTCGCCTCCTGAAGTTCTGGAGCTCCATCAATGGAGACTTTCAACCAAGACTGGACAGTTATATGTCTAGGAAGTGTGAGGATTCCTGCCCTTTGGAAGGGGATGGACTAGAAGCTCTCAAAATGCCTTCCAGTTCTAGGCTTCTAGGATTCTTAATTGCCCTCCAGAAGTGACTTTCCAGAGATAATAGCTGCCATTGTTCTTGTTCTTTCAGACCAGGAACAAGCAATGGAGAGAAGTGAAAGAAGATCCATTTTGAAGGAGCACCGTGGACCAGAAATGGCCCAAAGTCTAACTTCTGGAGGAAATGATGTCATGTTTCTCAGCATTCATAGTAGGGGGGATCTCTCATCTGCTTGGCAGCTGTCCGAATCTTGCAGTAGAGCTGTCAACGAAAGCAGAAGATCGCCAGGTCACCGTCAATCAGCATCAAACCTAGAGATGCCCTCAAGGTTCCTAACCTTCGCTCAGAATAGAAACGTCAGCAGCTGGTAACAGGCAAGGCCCCACTCACCCCTCTGAATTTTTTAATATCAAATTTTAATCCAAGCTGAAGAATTCAATTACACGCTCGCTCACACACTGACTCTTAGCTCCTTTTATCTGACAAACTGGGTCTCTAATCCCTTCCCCCGTTCATCTGCTTTGCTTCCCTGCTGTTACTCCACCTCTGCCTCTATAAGTGAGCATGAGAAGAAGGATCAGATGTTGCTCCATCATCAGCCATCTCAAGAACCTGGTAAATGTCATTTTATAGGTGAGAAGTACCCTTTGACCAGCTGCAAGTGGTCCTTGACTTGCAACCACAATGGAGACCGGAATACCTTTGTTAATCAAAGTGGCTGCTGAGTGAGTCGCGTCCAGTTTTATGACATAGTTTGTAAGCAAATCATTGCAGCCGTTAAGTGAATCATGCAGATATTAAGTGAAACCTGCTTTTCCCATTGACTTTGCTTGCCCGGGAGGTCATAAATGGTAACTCCAGGATGCTGCAACTCTACACACCTGGATGCCAAGCAAGCAAATTGTAATCATGTGACTGTGGGGAATGCTATGTTGGTTCTGAGTGTGGTTGTAACTCACATTTTTCAGCGCTGTTATAACTTTGAATGGTTGCTAAATGAATGGTTGTAAGTCAAGGATTACCTGTACTCAGAGTAAAGTCGAGGTATAAGTGCTGGAGCAGTGGTTGACCACAGTTGCTGAAGCCCATTCAAGAGGAAATAGATCTCACTAAGGCAGTGCACCCAAAATCTGAGTAAATTACCCCAAATTGGGTAAAAGTAGCTTTTCTTGGGGTACAAACTAATTGCCCATCACAACAGGGATGTTTAAATTGACTTAGGAATTGCCAGAGGTACTAAAATATATCCCAACTATTCCTATTAAGATAAAAATTGATGAAATCACCAATGGTAATTGGTGGAAATGGTGCAGTGAATATTTAAGGTTATTATTTTTATAATACAGGTAGTCCTTGAGTTTTGGCCATCTGTTCAATGACTGTTTGAAGTTGCGATGATGTTGAAGGAAGGGACCTACAACCAATCCTCAAACTTCAGTAAAACTGATAGAAGAGAATATTTTGTAGCTCAGGGTTGAACTGTGGGGTCCTTGGTGTTCTCTCTGAGCTTGGTTGTTTTCTTGCAAACATTTCATTACCAAACTAGGTAACATCATCAGTGCTAGAAGGGAGGGGAGGAGGAAGAGGAGGAGGATGACTATGGGGTCCTTGGAGCTCTCTGAGCTTGGTTGTTTTCTTGCAGACATTTCATTACCAAACTAGGTAACATCGTCAGTGCTAGAAGGGAGTGGGGTTTGTGGAGAGGAGGAGGGGGAGAGGGAGAGGGAGGGGGAGGAGAGGGAGGAAAAGGACTGTGGGATCCTTGGTGCTCTTTGAGCTTGGTGGCTTTCTTGCAGACATTTCATTACCTAAGTAGGTAATGCACTGATGATATTACCTAGTTTGGTAATGAAACATCTGCAAGAATACCACCGAGTCCAGAGAACACCAAGGACTCCCCAGCTCAGAAAGACTTTCTGATCAATACTTTTGGGTACTGAAGGAAAATGTCTGTGAAGCTGTGCAGTAGGTCAAATTGAGATTTTTCTTGGTTCACAATATAAACCACTACTGGAGACAGCCAAGGAATCATCTCTATCCAGCTGCAAGCCAATTTAAACAGAATTTGTAGGATATAGCCAAGCTTAGTTCAGATTCAATATCATGCTGTCAAGCACCAGGAAAATCAGGAGATCCAGGGTATAAAGATTTATTGTCAGCTTAAACTCTCTACAACAGGGGTCTTCAAACTTGGCCCTTTTATGACTTATGGACTTCAACTCCCAGAATTCCTCAGCCAGTGTGCCTGGCTGAGGAATTCTAGAAGCTGAAGTCCACAAGTCATAAAAGGGCCAAGTTTGAAGACCCCTGCTCTACAAGAATCTGAACTACTGACAGTCCAAGTAATTCAGCAATAGATGAACAATTTATTTATTTATTTATTTATTACATTTATATCCCGCCCTTCTCCGAAGACTTAGGGCGGTTTACAAGCTTAGCAGTAGCCTTCATTCTATGTATATGCCTGCTTACTAGGGCTTTCACACATACCCCAAGCAGCATTATTACAAAGTCAGCTTATTGCCCCCAACAATCTGGGTCCTCAATGCAAGGTGGGCTGGATTTAGATCACTTGTGGGCGCGCAGGGACTCATGACTGATGATGCATTTGACCCCTGTCTCGGGCTCAGCCTCCTCATATCCTATACACCAGGGGTCTTCAAACTTGGCCCTTTTATGACTTGTGGACTTCAACTCCCAGAATTCCTCAGCCAGGTATGCCTGGCTGAGGAATTCTGTGATTTGAAGTCCACAAGTCGTAAAAGGGCCAAGTTTGAAGGCCCCTGCTATACACTCTGAGGGACCTTTATTTCTGCTCAGATCTTCGTGGCCAAGCAAAATCAAATACAGGGTGATGGCAAGATACAACCAGTTTCAGCACCTTGGACAGGGTACGTTAGTGTAAGACATGGAAGAAATCTTTCTTGCTTTCTAGTTCTACAATCCTGCCATATACTGTTGTAACAGAAGAAAAGAAACTGGCCTTGGTGTTCCCTGTGTAATAGAACTGCTTCTGTTATGGGGCAGCCATTGGTCAAAAATTCCCAGCAGCATTGCCTACAAGTGGAACTTACCATCTCTTGTAGCACTTGACAATGAGTTATTCTCCAAGAGTTCATTGCCTTCTGTGATCAACAACCTGGCAAGTTCTGAAGAGAGAAGGATAGTTTCTGAGGCATCTTCTGTCTTGTCCTCATCCTCTTGGCTGCTGATCCTGAGGGGGGATAATGTGGTGGTTTGTGAATTCCTACTTCACAGTCTCTGAGTGTAATGGACTATCAGAATCACCTTGGGAGAGGGAAGACCCGCAGCCTAGGCAATGGCCAGATGAAAACTCTCTTGAGCCCAGAGAAGGAATGGATATGGAGAAAACAACTCAGAAGGGACCTTCTCTAGGTAAGGGGGAGAGGGGGGGGAGAGAGATGTGCTTTCAGACTGCAAGATTCTACTGCTAGTATTATAAAAATAGCATTAATATTCTTGGCTTTGGTTTCACGGCTGGAATATCTAAAAGGGCTAATGCTCAGTGAAACTTTGAAGAAAGCCATAATCATTCAACTTTGCTACTTGTATTATGAAAGAGCCAGATTGGTCTAGTGCAGGAGTAGGCAACCTCGGCTCTTTTATGACTCATGGACTTCAACTCCCAGAATTCCTGAGTCTGAGTCTTTTGGCCAATCACCAGAAGCTTTTGAGTTCTAGTCCTGCCTTGGGCATAAAAGCCAGCTGGGTGACTTTGGGCCAGTCACTGTCTCTCTCAGCCTAACCTACCTGACGGGGTTGTTGCCGTGGGAAAAAATAGGGGAGAAAGGTGTGTTGAATATATGTACGCCGCCTCGAGTTATTTGTAAACATAGTAAAGGTTGGATACAAATAAATAAATGAGATGTAGAGGAACAACGGTCTGTCTCCTAAATCCTTTGTAAGGTTTACTCAAAACGTCCATAGAAAGTATTTTGGACATCCTGCTCCCATCAAAAGTGGTTTTTATTTTTAAAAGGCAACCGGATTGATTTTTTTGAGGAAAAAGTAGACATTTTTGCTTCCTATCCTGGAAGCTTCATCAGTTGTATTGGATGCTGTGGGGGATGGAAGGACAGCTATTGGCAGTTGAGATTGAGATTGACAGTTGAGACAGTTGGTGGGAGGGGGAAGGATAGGTTGAGCAGTTGACTGCAAAGAAAACACAATCTTTCCATTTCCCCACACACAGACACACACACCCACACACCATCCTGTCAGAACCTTTCATCCCCACCCCCTTCAACTAATCTCAGCAATAACTGTCCTTCTATTTCCCACAATACCATCCAATACAACTGATGAAGCTTCTAGGAGAGGTGGCGAAACATCTTTTACTTCTTCCTCAAAAAAACCAGTCCAGTTGCCTTTTCAGAAATAAAAACCCCTTTTGATGCAACGATGATCTGAATGGCTGAGAATGTTCATAGACATGCTGCACACCTGGTAAGAAAGAAACTCAAGGAAACTCTTACCTCTTCTTGGGTAATGAGCAAGGTGTGCTCAGCAATCTGTGGGCATGCTGGTTAAAGACAAAAAAAAAAATGGGGAAGAAAAGTTGTCAACATTTGCAGAAATGTGACCTCATTCGTACTAGCAAACATCTTTTTTTCTTTGCTGAATTTTTTACAACTCACTCCGAGGAAGACCCGTTTTTTTTCCTCCAAGAGGAAAAAATAAAAACAACAATGGTTTAAGAATGTAAATCGAAGTTCAAATTAAATCAAGGTCAGTAATCCTAGCGCTAAACTTCAACTGCAAAAATGAAAAAGGGTATTTGACTCTCTGCCTTTAATCATGGGCAGGAGATATGCTTTTAATGGAAAAAAGAGAATACCCCCCCACCACACCACCCCCACCCCCCAAAATAAGGACAGGCGTGGTGCTATAGTCAAAATTAAAGGGAGATCATTCTCAGTCAGTTGTTTGTTTAATTTTAAACTACATCTCTCCTTTTCTAAGATAAAAAGCTCTTCCCCCTAATTTCTCCAACATATAACTGTGAATTTAAATTCATCATCGTGTTTGCTGCCCTGATGTCATTTCCTCTGCACAACTCTCCCTAATGCACAATTTTCACCTTAAATCCCCCTGTCTTCTTTTTAAATTAAAATCTCCCCAGTGAAAACTTTTAGATCCTTTTATTTTTCTTGCAGCACACCACACGCGTTCTTTTTTGGCCACATCTCTTGCAAATAAATGGTTCTATTCATGTGGAATGTTCACCCAGGGCTCTTCAAACTTGGCCCTTTTATGACTTCTGGACTTCAACTCCAGCATAGATTTTTTTCCTATTTTCATGCATTCTTCTTGAAATCAATGGGATGATCTAGACTAGTGTCTAGACTAGGGGTGGGCAACTGTGGTTCCCTTTACAACCTGTGGACTTCAACTCCCAGAATTCTTGAACCATTCCCAGGAGCATGGCTGGCTCAGGAATTCTGGGAGTTGTTGAAGTCCACAGGTTGTAAAGGGACCACAGTTGCCCACTCCTGGATAAGACACTGAGTTCTGATTGGATGAGAACATATTTATTTTATTTATTTATTTATTTTTATTACATTTATATCCTGCCCTTCTCCGAAGACTCAGGGCGGCTTACAAGCTTAGCAGTAGCCTTCATTCTATGTATATGCCTGCTTGTTAGGGCTTTATATATCACATATCACCTGTACAAACAATAGGAGTTTCCTGTTGTAAATTTCCAGGTGTTTCTGGGCAACCTCTGACTTCTGTAACTGCTCATTCACCAAGGACAGGTGCTTCTTCAGTTCTAAGGCATCACTCTGATTTGGGGGAAAATAGAAAAAGAGAGAAAAGACAGAAGGACAGGGTTGGAAGAGAAGATTATTAGTTTGGGATAGCAATTTGACACACGTTTGCTCACCTGGGTGTTTACAAAGTAAGTTTTGCTCCCGAACCAAAATGTTAGTGAAAACATGACACAGAGAAGTTTTAGAATCCAAAATTGTCATAAAGCAAGATGCTATCCTTATATTGTTTCTATTGTTTCTATTATACACTGTTTTTGTACTTTTATTCTTTGCTCGGGATTCCTTCAAAGCTGATTGCGTTAATTAGGGACAAAAAGGTAAACAATTTTATGGTTGTTTGGAAACTGCTTCTACACTTGCTGCTTGAAAGAAAAAACATGAAGTTTTAACTTTGGCTCTTGACAGTTAGGGGAGTTATTGCTGTAGAAATGGCTGGTGGTTATTATTTGGTATAACTAAAAAGCTGATACTATAACTTTATTACATAAATTACTGCACTTGTTTTGGTTTCTGTTTTATTTCCTTTTCCCCCTGACTTTATCTCCTCTATTCCCTTAACTTTCCTGTTTTTTTTCATTGTCTTTATTTCTATTTGTATTTTATACTTTATTTTTAATTGTATCTCAACTCCAAGCAGGTGCTGACTGTTAGTTAAGAAGATACTCTATCACTGGAGGCTTTTAAGAAGAGACTGGACAGCCACTTGTCTGGAATGGGATAGGGTGTCCTGCTTGAGCAGGGGGTTGGACTAGAAGACCTCTAAGGTCCCTTTCAACTCTGCTATTATGTTAAGATTCCTGTGCATATAGGCACAAGGAGCAATAAATTGGTTTAATTGGATCTTCCGGCATAGAGCTGATTTTCCACGCCTGTCATTTCTCCAGCTATTTAAGGTGCAGGTAGTCAGTCCTCGCCTTACAATCCCAATTGAGCCCAAAACCTCCGTTGCTAAGTGAAACATTCTTTAAGTGAATTTTTGTCCCCTTTTATGACTTTTCTTGCCACTGTTGTTAAGTGAATCACTGCTCTTATTAAGTTAGTAACACGGTTGTTAAATGAATCCGGCTTCCCCATTGGCTTTGTTTGTCAGACAGTCGCAAAAGGGGATCGCGTGACACCTCCCCTCCAGGACTCTTCGACCGTCATAAATACGAGTCAGTTGCCAATCATCTGAATTTTGATCAGGTTACCCTGGGGACACTGCAACGGTCATTAAGTGTGAAAAATGGTCATGTCACTTTTTTTCAGTGCCCTTATAACTTTGAACGGTCACTAAACAAGCTGTTGTAAGTCAAGGACTACATTTTAAAGAAAGGGCTGAATTTTCTTTCCATCCCTTTTGCTATGGATGCCACACCTGCTTTTGGACTGTCCATGATGCAGACATAACAGCATTAAAAACACTCCTTCTGGAGCAGACCCAAAATACAGCTGGGCACCGTGGGGCAGACGGGTGGGGAGGCAGACAATGGGGCAGCTGCTACTAAATATTGTTTGTAGCTGCTGAGGGTTGGGGGGAGAGGGGATTGTCTGGATTTTATGTCAAATTGTAAACTATATTTTCCTGGCCCAGGAAAGACAACAGCATATGCCACGGAGTTAATTACACTGGCTCACCCTATAAGGTTGTTAACTAATAATCTGGTTCAGGAATTAACTTAAACTCTGAAAACACCTTGCAGCTTTAGTGTTTAAGAAAAAATGTTGAAGGAATTCTAGAAAATGCTGTTCGTAAATCAATAAATCGGCAAGAGTAAGCAATTAACCTCCACGTTGTGGGAAGTCAACCCCCTACCACCACCACCCCAGAGAAAGAAATATTTTTGGAAATATTTAAAAGGCAGAATATATCTCCCTAAAGGGTTTTAAAAGCAGAACCCCACCCCCAAGCCTTTCTTTTCCAAACAGAAACCAAGTCTACAGAATTGCAGATGTGATCATCTTGTCAGAAAGACTGGAGTCAGGAAACTGGGATTAGGAAGAAAGATCCCTAGAATCAACACCAAAAATCTAAAGAGTCATCAGCCACAGCCCCAGGGAAGCAGGATATGACCCTTGGGACATAATAGGATTAACCCACAAATACCAAAGGGGCAAACTCAGACTCAGGTCAAAGTGCATGCCACAGGAACAACTCCAAAGAAAAGGCTCCAGAGGGTACAAAAACCCACTCCCTACATGTGCTCTCTCTCTCTCTCTCTCTTTTCTTCCAGAGCCCAGTTGTAAAGTGAATCTGGCTTCATCCTGTTGACTTTGCTGGTCAGAAAGGTGGCAGAAGCTGATCATGTGACCCCCCCAAGGCACTGCAACCGTCATCAATACGAATCAGTTGCCAAGCGTCTGAATTATGATCACGTGGCCACAGGGATGCTGCAACCATCGTTAAGTGTGAAAAATGGACATAATCCACTTTTTTCAGTGCCACTGTAGCTTCAAATGGTCACTAGACAAACTGTTGAAAGTTGAGGACTGCCTGTATAGTCTTTAGCAATTTAAGAAGAAAACCCGGGTATAGATCTAGTGCACAAATCTTGATAAGCCATGATATGAATGACCGAGTTGGGCTTTTATATGCTATTGTGCTTTCTAGAGCCTGGTTTATGTGAATGTTTTCAATACACTCGGCCAACAGAGGCTTCTTTAACAAATCATTGTGCAAGCTAACCACAATTGCAGGCAGGAAACCAGACGGTTCCTCTCGCTTCTGCCTGACCTCTGCTTCCAAAAGCTCCTTGTGCTTCTTCCCCGTCAGCTGGGATTTCAGCTCCATGATCTCAGCTTCCAACAGATGGATGACTTCTTCGTAATCTTGCTCCGCGCTCTGGGCTCGCCACCGGAAGACTTCAGCGGCTTCGAGCTTGTTCTGCAGACACTGGTTCTCTTGAAGGAAGCTCAGCGCCTTCTAAGATTTGGGCAAGAAGAGGAAAAGAGATATAGATGTCAGGGCATAGGTGAGAATGACCTTGGGAGACAGGAGGAAGAACTGCAGGCTAGGCAACGGTTAGATAAGAAGCCGCTGAGCCCACAGAAATAAAGGGGGTGAGGCAAAAATCTCAGAAGGAGAAAGTAAAAACAAAAGAGGGGAGAATAAGACTTGCAAGAGTCTGTTACTCTAACCTTACAAGGAAGTGGGGGAGGTGACGGCTCAGTGATTAAAGACACTGAGTTTGTCAGCTGGAAAGTTGACAGCCCAGGTTCAAGAACCCGAGTGCTTACGCAATGGGCTGAGCGTCCTTGCCTCAGTTCCTGCCCACCTAGCAGGCAAATGCGAGTAGATTAATAGGTACCACTTCGGTGGGAAGGTAACAGTATTTCGTACACCTTGGCAATATAGTCATGCTGGCCACATGACCACGGAAAATGTCTTCCTGACAGTGAGGACAATCAACCAGTGGTATGGGGTTTCCTGCCTGAGCGGGGGGTTGGACTAGATGACCTCCAAGATCCCTTCCAACTTTATTATTATTATTATTATTATTATTATTATTATTATTATTATTATTATTATTATTATTATTATTAACAGCCTGCCTCCAGAAATCGTGGCTGATCCATTACTGGAGATTTTTAAGAAGAGACTAGACAATCACCTGTCTGGGATGATATAGGTTCTCCTGCTTATGCAGGGGGCTGGACTAGAAGACCTCCAAGGTCCCTTCCAGCTCTATTCTATTCTTTGGACAATGCTGGCTCCCTCGGCTAAGAAACAGAGATGAGCATCGCCTCCTAGAGTCTGACATGATTCTTGAGTTGTTTTCCCCTTTAGGATTCTCATCCATGGAATTCTTCCCATGGTCTCTCTAAGTTTATTGAAATTAGCTCTTTTAAAGTCCAAGACTCTAGTTTCACTGTGTTCTATTGCTTGTGCCTCCAGAATGTTGAATTCCAATATTGCATGATCACTTCCCCCCAAGGTTCCTGTGGCTTCGACACCTTCTATCATTTCATCTCTGTTTGTGAGAATTAAATCCAATATGGCTAATCCCCTAGTTCCCTTCTCTACTTTTTGGGAGAAAAAGTTGTCTGCTAGGTTTGACAGGAATCTGTTTGATCTTCCACTTGGTGCAGAGTTTGTCTCCCAGTTGATATCAGGGTAATTAAAGTCCCCCGTTACTATCGTGATGTGCTTCTTACATACCTTAGTTAGCTGACTAGCAAAAAGTTCATCTATTTCCTCTGCTTGGTTGGGCGGCCTATAGTATACACCTATGGCAATGTCATTTTTCCCCCTTTTATATTGACCCAAATGCATTCAAGTTTACAGTTTTCGTCATTGTTGTGCTCTATTTCTGTAGAGATAAAGTTATTTCTTTTATAGAGAGCAACTCCACCTCCTCTTTTGTTTAGTCTGTTTCTTTTAAATAGTTTAAATCCCTCTAGCTGTGTGTTCCATTGGTAGGTTTCATCCCACCATGTTTCCATAATGGCAACAATGTCATATTTGCCCTCATTTACCTGAATTTCTAGTTCACCCTGCTTAATGTTCATACTCTGTGCATTAGTGTATAGACATTTGAGTCCTTTGTGACTGACCCTGTGTTTACTTGCTGCATAACTTGTGTGGTGCCTGGCTTCCCCTATTTTCTTAGATTGCCAGGGACAGTGATGTTCTGTATCAATTAACTCACTATCCCCATTATTTAGTTTAAATGTTCCTCCAAAAAAGCTGTGATTTTATTGCCAAGTAACTCAGTCCCTTTCTTGGATGGATGCAGACCATCTCTTTTATACATTTTTTCATTTGACCAGCTACAGACATCGTGACTAATATAACCAAAACCTTCTCCTTTACACCACTCCTTTAACCACATCTTAAATTCTGCTATACGCTGGCCTTTTCCATTTTGCTCCTTGGTAAAGGTAAAGGTTCCCCCGCACATGCGTGCTAGTCGTTTCCAACTCTAGGGGCCGGTGCTCATCTCCGTTTCAAAGCCGAAGAGTCAGCGCTTGTCCGAGGACGTCTCCGTGGTCATGTGGCCAGCATGACTGGACGCCAAAGCACACGGAATGCTGTTACCTTCCCACCGGAGCGGTCCCTATTTTTCTACTTGCATTTTTACGTGCTTTCGAACTGCTAGGTTGGCAGAAGCTGGGACGAGTAACAGGCGCTCACTCTGCTACGCGGCACTCGGGATTCGACCCGCCAAACTGCCGACCTTCTGATCGACAAGCTCAGCGTCCTAAGCCACTGAGCCACCGCGTCCCTTTAGTTCTCATACACTGGTAAAACCTCTGAAAAAGTGAGCCTACAGCCTATTCTGCTAAGTTCCTGCCCCAAGCCCTGGAAATCATTCTGCACAGAGAGTACATCTTTTTGGGACAGATCGTTAGTGCCAAGATGTACAATAGCCTCCACATCACCGTCTTTGCTGGCATTCTTGATTATTGTAGAAATACGCTTCTTGTCCCTACTGGCAGTAGCACCTGGAAGACACCTGACCTCTGTCAAAACCTCTGTGTCCTTTCCTAAATTTACATCCCTTATAATTGAATCACCAACCAGAAGGTGGCTTCTCTTTTTGGATGCCTTTCTGTTCTTGCATGACTGGTGTGTAATACCAGATTCACCCTTCTCCCTGTCGAAAACAAGTTTTTTGCACAGTTGTTAAGCAAATCACTGCAGTTGTTAATTAAGGGACTCATTAAGCAACTTCTAGCCTTCCCTGTTGATTTGGCTTGTATGAAGCCCCCTGGGAAGGTCACAAAGGGTGATCACATGACCCTGGGACAGTGCAACTGTCATAAGTACATGCCAGTTGCCAAGCAGCCTAATTCTGATCATGTGACCATGGGGATATGGCAATGGTTGTAAGTTTGAAAACTGGTCATCAGTCGCTTTACTCAGTGCAGTTGTAACTTGGTTAAATGAACGATTGTAAGTCAACGACCACCGGTACTTAGAGTCCTAGCATAGTGAGCCGCTGTCACAAAATGCACACTTAATTATGCGCATCTTCAGGTCAACGAAGCAGAGGTGTGCAACCAGTTCCCATCACTGACCTGATTCAATTTGTGAAGCTCATCTTCCATTGACTTCTTATTGCTTTCCACCTCCTTCAGGAGAGACTGGGGGGAGAGGAATGGGGAAGGGTTACAGTCTCATCAATCCAGACAGTGAATAATAATAATAATAATAATAATAATAATAATAATAATAATAATAATAATAATAATAAT
>JAKJMR010000107.1:908934-922077 GCA_024449315.1 Daboia siamensis | reverse complement strand
ATAATAATAATAATAATAATAATAATAATAATAATAATAATAATAATTAGTAGTAGTAGTAGTAGTAGTAGTAGTAGTAATAGTAGTAGTAGTAGTGGTGGTGGTGGTGGTGCTTTGGGTGCAATCCCAAAACAACTGGAGCACTACTTGAACACCAAATATGCCATCAGCCAATTGCAAAAGATGGCCCTACTAGGAACAGCTTCCATCCTGCGATGATATCTATAATACCATCAATTCAAACATCCACATCTGCCTATCCCAGGTCCTTGGTAAGGACTCAATAGGTAGACAAAAACGCCAAATTCAGTCTGAACATCTGGCTGACTGTGCGATGAATAATAGTAATAATAATAATAACAACAACAACAATAACAACAACAATAACAACAACAATAATATAATCCCCATTCCAGTGGACCTACAACTTCATGTTCCTCAAACCCTCTCCGAGTTTAATATCCTTTGTCATGGTGTCCTTAAGCTGTCAGCAAACCAGCTTGTCCAATCGTAGATTCCAATGGAGAAGAGCCTCCTTGACATCATTTTAATGAAAGTCAGGAGACTGATGGCCACACCATCAGGAAAAAAAGTCTGTCAGGAAACTTAGTCTGTAGGTTTGAGCTGGAGACAAATTATCGTGGCCTTTTGCGCATCCCTGTCATGACAAAAGGTCCCTGCCTTTTCCAAGTGGATGCAGAATCAAAGTGGAAGGGATTTTGGTCTTCTAATCCAACCCTTTCCTTGCCCCAAACAGGAGACTGTAGTTATGACAGGTAGCAGTAATTTAGTTAACTTCTTATAGAATCATTAGGAGCCAGGGTGGTGCAGCAGTTAAAGTGCAGTATTACATGCTAATTCTGCCAACTGCCAGCAGTTCGATCCTGACCGGCTCAAGGTTGACTCAGCCTTCCATCCTTCTGAGGTTAGTAAAATGATGACACACATTTTGGGGGGCAAGAGGCTGACTCTGTAAACTGCTTAGAGAGGGCTATGAATCGGTATATAAGTCTAAGTGCTATTGTTACCACTATCATAAGGCTGGAAAGGACTTTGGAGGTCTTCAAACCCTGTCTGAAGCAGGAGACTTTATACTATCCTGGACAAATGGTTGCTCAAACTTTTACAGAAGGGGCAGCATTGGGGATCTGTGGCTTGAACCCAACTTCTCAAAAAATAAATAAATGACAGTGTCTCTCCTTCCAGAAATAAAATCAAACTTTAACCCTGAAGCATCTCATAAAGCTAAACAAACCGGGTATGTTTCAACTGCCAATGATGGGCAGGTGTGTTCCTCATCCAGCATATTCCTTAATCTGTTTTGCCACAGAGCAGATTTAGCCTGAGGCATTATCTGGGAAGGTTGGGCAGTTCCAGGTTGGGATGGATATTAGGAGCAGCTAAAACTCAGAACCCATTTTGCAATCTGGTTTTTTGTTGGTGGGAATCACAATCCTAAAAGAACTCTTTAGCCCCAACCCCTGACCTGAGTCTATATAGGAAAGGCTGAGTTCATTGAGTCTGAGGCATGGCAGTGCAGTGGTTAGAAGGCAGTATTGCAGGCTGACTCTGCCCCCTGCCAGGAGTTCAATCCTGACAAGCCCAAGGTTGATTCAGCCTTCCATCCTTCTGAAGTTGGTAAAATGAGAACCCAGATTGTTGAGGACAGTATGCTGACTCTGTAAACCGCTTACAGAGGGCTGAAGCATTATGGAGCATAATGCTACTGCTATTGCTATTATGCCAGCGAACATCAGCAACGTACTTGACATTACCTTCAACCTCTGGACCTCCTGTTGTAACATTGCCATTTCCAGATGTAGGTTGTCCAGCTTCTCATTCTCATTGGAACTGACAGACTCAGACATCTATAAAGAGAAGTTGGTCCAGCCAAGAATGTGGATAAGCCAAACTTTCCTATGAGATTCCCAAATCTATTTTGGTTATGCTCAGAGCATTGATCGAATACCTGTGCAAACATGAATCACGATCACATGGTGAAGCACTAAGCTAGCTAGAGGATTTTGCAACCCAGGAGGGACCCTGAAATTATGGGATTGAGAGAGAGAAAGATCTGCCGATACGTCTATGGAGATTCTCAGTCATCCAGGTCATGGTTGTCCCAAAGGTGCTTTTTCAAAAGGCAACTGGACTTTCTTGGGTTGTTTTTTTTCTTCGAAAACATTTTGCTTCTCATGCAAGAAGCTTCTTCAGTTCCTCCACCGTTCAGTCAGAACTGAAGAAGCTTCTTGGATGAGAAGCGAAATGTCTTCAAGGAAAAACAAAACCCAGTTGTCTTTTGAAAAAGCACCTTTGGGATCTGCTGATACGAATTCTCTACTTTCAAAGTGGCAATAGTGGTTTTGTGTAGAGCTAAGTTCGGCCTCGCTATCTCTACCTAAGTGATATAAATCATCCCCAAGAATACAGGTAGTTCTTGATTTACAGCCGGTCATTTTCCAATTGTTCAAAGTTATGATGGATCCCCTCAAACGTTACCTACAAGCTGGATTCAAAATTCTGATGGCCACACCTCCCCAAGATCACATGGATACATTTTGGGTGCTCAGTAACAGGCCTACATTTAAGGTCATTCTTAGCATCCTGCAATCATGTGACTACAATTGACGATATGTTTTTCCATCGGGACTCTAAACCACCTGGCAGAACCAGGTCTTAAAATCCTTGCAGAAGGTCAGACAGGTGGGA
This sequence comes from Daboia siamensis, assembly GCA_024449315.1. Lineage (NCBI taxonomy): Eukaryota > Metazoa > Chordata > Lepidosauria > Squamata > Viperidae > Daboia > Daboia siamensis. The sequence goes on along the minus strand of JAKJMR010000107.1, from coordinate 919,368 downwards.
ACCGATCTCACCACCGGGAGTAAGAAGTCCCAAAGGGCAGGAGCCACAGCAGAGAAGCCCTTCTCTAGCACCCCGCCCGCCAGAGTTCCTTGACTGATGGGTCCTGTGGTATGCCTCCTCTGCCAAGGTGGGTGGGGCAGGTCAATCCCATTTGGAAAGAGCTGATTACTCAAGTAACCTGGACCTGTGCCATGCAAGGCTTCCATGGTGACAACCAACAGCAAAAGTAAACGTGGAAAATGCAATAAAGCTTTGGATAGTTCAACACTGACCAGAGAATGGAAAGCAGATGTGTCCAGCAAAGTAGCCACTTCATGCGGAGTGAAAAGTGCAGAATATGAACAGAGATCCATGTCTTCTTCTGGCAGCAAGTCCTTGAGAACTTGGAGGAAATCTGGGTTCAAAAAGAAAGGAAGGACTCAGCCAAACCAGAAAGGCTGGTGATGTAATCTTAATTTAGCAGAAACTTTGGAAAACATCCATTTCCCCTCTGCTCATAAAAATGCTGTATTCGGGAGAATTATCCCCCCAACTGGCCATTAGAGGGAGGCCTTGCTCAACTTCTCCATCAATGCTGACCAAAGCAATCCTGGAATGGACTCATCTCTTGCATCCTAAAGCTCACAAAGAAGAACTCTCCCAAAATTATGTCCGCTGTTCTAATTAAAGTCACCTCTCCTCAAACTGTTTTCTGCCAAGCAGCCTCTCTCGATGCAGCATCCAGCTTTCCCACTCTCCACACTATACCCCCAACCATCTGACACAGCTATTGCTTATTCCACCTGGAGATTAAGCTAGTCAAAGCCCATTAGATCTGTGCGGTTCATTTAAGGAAGGCTGCAGGAAAGGTAAAAATAACCCCACTAATCAAACCCAAACGAAGAGCCAAAAGGTTTAGAGCAGGGCAACTTCAAGACTTGGGGACTTCAACTCCCAGAATTCCTCAGCCAGCATAGAATCCTGGGAGTCGAAGTCCACAAATCTTAAATTGCCAAGGTTGGACATCCCTCATCTTCTAGAGCAGGGGTCCTCAAGCCCTGGTCCGTGGACCAGTACCGGGCCACAGCATGCCAGCAACCGGTCTGCACAAACAAGCAAAGCTCCATCTATGGGATGCAGGCAGCACACAAAACCACGCACTCTCTGGTCCACGGAAAAACCTCTCTCCACGGAACCGGGCCCTGGTGCCCAAAAAGTTGAGGACCTCTGGTCTAGAGAGAGATAGTAGAAGAGACTGGACACAGCATTTTATTTTTTATTTTTTTTTTATTTTAATTCCATTTATATCCCGCCCTTCTCCGAAGACTCAGGCTGGCTTACAAGCTTAGCAGTAGCCTTCATTCTATGTATATGCCTGCTCATTAGGGCTTTCACACACACCCCAAGCGGCATTATTACAAAGTCAGCTTATTGCCCCCAACAATCTGGGTCCTCATTTTACCTACCTGGGAAGGATGGAAGGCTGAGTCAACCTTGAGCCTGGTGGGATGCAAACCTGCACTAATTGCAGGCAGCTGGTGTTACTTAAGGAGGCATTAGCCACTGCTCCACCAAGGCTCCACCACAGCATAAAGAGCCTCTGTGCAATTCCTATAGAAATTGAGAAAGGTAACCTCGATGGAAATATGCAAGAGCTGCTACTTAGTCAAAGGGGACAGAAACAATCTCACCTTAAAAACCTCCCGTGTGAGAGAGCGCCCACAACTTTCAGAAGCAAGCCATTCCTTCTCTTCATTAGACTATCCATTCCTAGTTCCCTCAGTCGTTCATCATGTTTTAGCCTCCAGACTCTTTTTTTTTTCTATTTGTCGCTCTTCTCTATTTTCTTTCTAGCGTCTCAGCATCTCATTTGTACTGTGGTGAGCAGAACTGGAGGCAGTATTTTAAGTGTGGTCTCACCAGTGCAGTACAAGTCAACAAAGCAAGAATAGCTGCCAGGCGTAAGAATCAACAAAACGAGGACTTTGCGGGGTGTGTGTGTGTGTGTGTGTCTTTCTGAAGCCTGCCCACTCTTTGGATTGTCTTTGGAGCCAGGCTTGGCAACTTCCATCCCTCTGGCTAGTGCCTGGCAGCCTAGTTGAGAAGGATGTTTTTAAGTAGGTCTCTGCGTGTGTACACACGTAAGAAAGAGCAAACGTACATTGTAATCAGCAAAGTTTTGCCATTACTTCGAATTCGCTAGGTCTCTGTTTAGTTCCAAAGAACTAGTTGTGCCTCCACGTTCAGTTGAAAGGGATTGAATTGTAGCTGTTCACCAGGGTTGTGAATGTGTGAACCAGTTGCCGAGCATCCAAATTTTGATCAAGGACCGTACGCTGAACTTGGGAGCAAGTGTAACAGGTATGTGGGAATGACCTTGGAGACAGAAGGTAGAGACCCAGCCTAGGCAACAGTCTAATAAACAAAACCTTAGTCTGCAGGAGGGATGAGGTGGACAAAGCAGAAGGAACCCCCTCGAGGAAGGTCAGATGTTAGCCCTTCGAGGCAGTCGAGAAATGGACAAAACCAGGAATACTAGTTCTATCTTATCTATAAGATCACACTAACACAAATCCAAAGCATCGGAGGGCAGGACAAGAAACAACGGTTGGAAACTGACCAAAGAGAGAAGCAACCTGGAATTAAGGAGAAACTTCCCAACAGTGAGGACAATTAACCAGTGGAACAGTTTGCCTTCAGAAATTGTGGGCGCCCCATCACTGGAGGTTTTTAAGAAGAGACAGGACAGTCATTTGCCTGGGATGGTATAGGTTCTTCTGCTCGAGTGGGGGGGCTGGACTAGAAGATCTCCAAGGTCCCTTCCAGCTCTATTCTATTCTAACAGAATCTTGATAGCTGAAAGTACCTCTACATTTTTTTTCTTACCTCCGTAGGCCACTGTGCCCTGGGAGTCAGCTGTCAGTCTCTGCCGTAACTGCATTTTCTTCTCTTCACTCATATCTAGATTTAGGTACTGTAACATCTGGAAGCCAAAAAAACAGGCCGTGACACCAATGACAAGGTGGGGAGGAGAAAAAGAAGAAGAAGAAATGTTGATATTCATTTAGAAAAGTGGTTTCACTCCCCTAGTACAAATAATCCTCAGCTTACAGAAGTTCGTTTAGTGATTATTCAAAGTTACTACGGCATTGGAAAAAGCAACTTAGGGCCATTTTTTCACATTTACGACCGTTGCAGCATCCCTGTGATCACGTGATCTAAATTCAGACGCTCGGCAACTGATTCATATTTATGCTGGTTTTGCAGTGTCCTTGGGTCACGTGATCCCTTTTTGTGACCTTCTGACCAGGAAAGTCCATGGGGAAGACAGTTTCACTTCACAGCCAGGTTACTAACTTAACAACTGCAGTGAGTCACTTGACAATTGTGGCAAGAAAAGTGGTAAAATGGGGCAGAACTCAGCACATCTCGCTTAGCAAACATAAATTTTGGGCTCAATTGTGGCCGTAAGGACTACCTTTATCTCCCGCCATGTTCTCTAGACAGCCTCCAGAAGGTTGCAGAACCCAGGTCTCTGAGCTACGGCCTTGCACTCTGGCAAATTTTGAAGCTGAGATCTACACTATTGGAGGGTGTTCAGGTTAAGTAAAGGTGTTCTCCTACATCCAAAGTCACCTTTAAGATGGAAACTTTCTTGGAAGATCATCTCTGCATCAAGCCTGATCAGAAATGGAAGAGTTCCTGAAAGGTGGACCCAACTCTATTGGAGGGTCTTTCAGGAAAGCAACAGTGGGTGGAGGTCTCCAAGTATGGATCATGACTTGGAATCAGTATATGTTCTTCATTTCAAGCCATGAAATTAATTCATTAAAATAAAATCCAAAAAATTATTTCAGATGCATACAATGTGCTTAGAAGATGAGAGGGCCAACCAAATGCAAATTAGCTTGGCCTCCTAAGATATAAAAACCCACCCTTGAATTGAACGAAACTTACATTAGTTATGACTAAGGAGCCTACACCAGATATGACAACATCCAATCGCTGGATTTGTCTGGAATGCCCCATTGAGTTGGACTCACCAGTTCCAGTTTGCCATCCTTGAGACGGACGTGAGGATCCAAGGATACCTTAGGCTTGGAGGTTGAAGATGATCCTTGGTTTGAAGGAGAATCAGGAGCTGTAAGGAAAGAAAAAATGGACAGAGCCAGCCAACTAGATATGTCTACCCTTTCAAAGAGAGGGATTAGGGGAGATTGATAGCTGTCTTTCAGTACTTGAGAGGCTGTCAAGGGATCAACCTATTCTTCAAAGCACCCAAGGGTAGGATAAGAAGTAACGAATGTAAGATTAACAAAGAGAGAACCAACCATGAACTAAGGAGAAATTTCCTGACAGTGAGAACAATTAATCAGTGGAATTGCTTGCCTCCATACCTAAGTTGTGCATGCTCCATCACTGGAGGCTTTCGAGAAAAGATTGGGCAGCCATTTGTCCAGGATGATATAGAACAGGGGTGTCAAACTGTTGACCCACAGGCCGGACACGTCACCAGGAAACCATGCCTACCTCATTGCTGGCAATGGGGAAAAAGCTCTGATACGTTGCACGATGTCACATGATGTCATGAGTTTGACATGTCTGGTATAGGATCTCCTCTTTGAGCAGTGGATTAGACTAGAAGACCTCCAAGGTCCCTTTCATCCCTATCCTTCTATGATTCTAAATTTTCTTCCCCCAGGTGCCACCAATAAAATGTTGGGAAAGTATTGGGGGCAAATGATGAGTAGTAAATGGGTGTCTCCAAATTAAAAATAGACTGTGCCCTATGTAAAAAATATTTTACCTTTAAACCTCATCAATTTTCATATTTTTAATTCATCCCATCTCTCCCACAGGACCCAGTCCTTCCATTCTTAATATTAAAGTATTCAGCAACAGTTCATAGCAGTTGAGGTCAGCCTGGGCTGCAGGAAAAGCTTTAGAAATGGACCTCCAATTATACAATCCACAGAATCCCAAACCTTTTCCCAGAACAATTTTGGAAGGTAGGTCAAGCCAGGAAAGAATCTGCCCCAAAGACACCCAGTAAATGTCCATGATTAAGTGCGGGGAGGCTTCAATTTGGATCTCACCATTCTTGGCCCGGCACTGTCACCAATACACCACAGTGGGTCTTTAAGCTTTTGGATCACAGGGATCACAGGAATCACAATCACAGGGAATCGCAATCCCAAGTCCAGCAAAGATCATTAGGGGGCTGGAGGCTTAAACATATGAAGAACGGTTGCAGGAACTGGGTCTATCTAGTTTAGTGAAAAGAAGGACTAGAGAGTGACATGATAGCAGTGTGCAATATTTGAGGGGCTCCTACATAAATGAGGGGATCAAACTGTTTTTCAAAGCACCAGAAGGCAAAACAAGAAACAACGGATGGAAACTAATGAAGGAGAGAATCAACCGTGAACTAAGGAGAAATTTCCTAACAGCGAGAGCAATCAACCAATGGAACGGCTTGCCTTCAAACGTTGTGGGTGCTCCAACACTGGAGGTTTTTAAGAAGGGATTGGACAACCATTTGTCTGAAATGGTATAGGGTCTCCTGCTCGAGCAGGTGGTTGGACTAGAAGACCTCTGAGATCCCTTCCAACTCTATTATTCTGTGTTCTATGTCCTATCGATGCTCTCAAGAGCTGGCATCCAAAAACTCTGCATGTCCTATTATAATCCCATATCCCTACTCATTCCAGTGCAAAATGTCTTTACCAGAAATGATGCACTCTGGTGGGCAAACATCCGGAGATGGAGAAGGCACAGGGAAGTGGCTGTTGTGTCTGCTCTGAAAAAAAAAAATGGAAAAATGCAGGAGGAGAAAATTACCCAGGAAAAAAATAAAGGAGTATGAAAAACAAAGACAGAAAAAAAACTTTCCTTTGGATCTCTCCAAGGTGCTTTTTCAAAAGGCAACTGGACTTTCTTCATTTTTCCTTGGAGACATTTTGTCAGCTGCCACCTTATGTTTGCTTCGCTGCTTATGCAGTGACAGACGGCCATGAACTGTGGGGAAGGGGAATGAAGCAGGGACTGCTTGGGAAAACGAAAGTAAGTGCTGTATCTCCTCGAGACAACGCCTCAAGGTCACCCAGCTGGAAGAAGGAGAGAGAGACGCATATCAAACTGCATTTGTACTGACCACTATGAAAATCCCTTGCTTGAGCCTGATTGGTTACACTGGGGTGGACAATAGGAGGTAGTTAAGGGAGGGGAAAAGTAGAAGTGAGGGATTTTGAAGCACGATTCTCAGTTCCGGCTGAGAATCTTGATCTTTAATAAACTATACCTTTCTCAACAAATGGAGCCAAGGATCATTTCTAATTAGAGGTTTAAGTTGTGGCAGGTCCAACACGCTTTACTTCTCATCCCAGAAGCTTCTTCAGTTCACTACAGTGCCAAAGTGGACACTTTCCTGAAGGACAATGCTATGTATCAGATTCTGAAGAGAGATTCCACCAGCAGTTATAACAGTGATGGTGAACCTTTTAGAGACTGAGTGCCCAAATTGCAACCCAAAACCCACTTATTTATCACAAAGTGCCAGGGCCGCATCAGCATTGTGGTGCCCTCAGGGGGGATGGGGGGCATGGCCCACTGGGTGGATATGGCTGCAGTGGTATGGCAGACTGGGTGGGCATGGCCAGGGTGGGCATGGCCACCTTGATGTTGCTCGTGGGGGGATGCCTGTGGGGGCTGGGCAGGATTGGGGGAGATCCAAGGGGTCTCTGGTGGGTGGAGCAGTGGGCAGGAGGCTTGTCCTGTAGGGTGAGGCCGGGGGTAGGGTGGGGATGCCATTGCTGCAGGGCGAGGCGAGGCGAGGCAGGGGTGGCTGCTGCCGGACACTATCGGCCCCCACACACAGAGGCCAGCAAGTGCATGGGGGCATCTCTACCACCTCTATTTGAGCTTGCTACCCGGCTGCTTTGCCTCCTTTGTGCTGGGCAGGGATGCCACTCTGGGCTCTGGCGGTGGCCTAATGGACCTGCGCAAGCTGCTGGCGGTGGCAGCAGGTGTGCCCACAGAGAGGGCTCTGAGTGCTGCCTCTGGCACGCGTGCCATAGGTTGACCATCACTGAGTTACAAGAAAAAGGTTATTGAATTCCTGCAACCACTACTCAAGGACAATGCCACTGACAAGCCCCAGGACTACTGCCTTTATCCTGGGGAAGCCACTCCATGCATATATGGACAAAATAGGGGACTCCACTCAGACCATTTGTCAGCAGCAGCAGCAGCTCCATCAACTACAATGATGCAAAACATCTAATCACCTTTAGGCCCTCTGATCAGCAACAACACCCATCACAACAATTCACAGGACTTTGTTGGGAAGATTTTGAAACTAAAATTGGATCCGGATGAAACTGTGGTTTGGTAGGACTTCACTCTTCACCTGCGTTCCAGCAACTGAAGCTCTCACGGTAGTGAAGAAATGACTGCTACAAGGCAGCCCATCAGGCAGCAGAACCAACCAGAACTGAAGAAGCTTCTTGGATGAGGAGTAAAACACTCCCTCACACTGATGGTGTTACGTAGTTGGGTAATGATATGTCTGCAAACCAAGAGCCAGGCTCTGAGAGCACCAAGGACTCAAGCAAATATTAATCTGGTCCAAACCTATTCAAACTTTCCGAAGTTAGCCAGGATCAGCTAGATCAGTGATGGCGAACCTTTTAGAGACCAAGTGCCCAAGCTGCAACCCAAAACCCACTTATGTATCGTTGGGTGCCTGGTGGAGGTGGCCCATTGGGTGGAGGCCCCCATTGGGTGGGGGTGGCCAACTGGGTGAGGGTGGCCCATTGGGTGGGCATGGTTGTGGTGGTAATGGCAGACTGGGTGGAACAAAAACGTTCAATCAATTAATTCCAACTTTGTGAGATCTTTTTTTTCCCCAAGTTGAAATTGATTGACTGATTGAACCTTTTTTTTTTTTTTTGCACACGGTGGCGGAGGCCTAAAGCGAAAAGGTTTTATAAAACCCAGCTGAAGGCCTAGGACTGGGGCAACAGCGCGCGTGCCAACAGAGAGGGCTCTGCATGCCACCTGTGTCACACGTGCCATAGGTTCGCCACCACAGAGCTAGATCCTGCAATGTAGCTTGAGATCCCACAAGATTCAATGGAAAAGTCCTTTTTCCTAAAACTCAACCGGAAATGTAAGCTGGTATGACTTTTTCCAAAACATCCTGAGGTTAGAGCTGGATTAAGGTTAGTCATGCTGAGAAATTCTTCACCTCTTACCTCTGTCTGAGGTTTGTTTGGCTTTGCAATGCTACAGTCTGTTAATCTGCTCTGAAGACATTTTAAAACCATTATTATTATCCTGCACTCTGGATGTATAATCCTGTTCATACCTTGCTCTGGAATTAGATGGGCTCAAAGGCTATGTAGGAATGCAATGATTAAATAAATCAGTGTGTTTCCCTTGCAGAACTTGACCACCACCCCCATCCCACAAAGAAAGGGTATGATTAAGAATCCAGTGGTCTGTGGGGCAATCGGCTCTTTTCACAGTAGTATACTGGTTCCAACCCCACTCACAGGAAAACAGTCAATCAAGGATGCTGGCAGAAAATAAGATAAGCCTATTACAACTGTTACGTAACTGTAATAGATCAAATGTGTTTGCAAACACGCACAAAAAGTGGAATGGAGTAGACTGACACCTCTCTGAGTTCCTTAACTCTTCTTCCCAGGCTCCCCGTCAGATCCACCATTGTTAACTTTGTGCCTCGCTATCATCCTGGACTAGGGGAGAGGGAGACAAATGGACAATAAACCTAAATGCAGCCTGTGTGAGGGAGAGGGGAATGGCAGCTGAAGAAAAGCAGATTTCTTCAAGGCCATTTGCAGTGAGTGTGGAAAGTTACCAGCCCAAACACCTCAGCGTTCTCAAAACATCCCGGTGGCATCGCGTTGGCTGGCTTGGACTGGTCATAGGGGAGGGACGGGAATGAATGAAGGAAGTAGTTTTGTATTGATGTGTGGGAAACTGACTTTACTGCAACCAGGATCTCTTAGTAAAAGTACTAAAAAGTACTTCAACCAAATGGAGTCAGGGATTGGGGCAGGTCTGACATTCCCTATTGCAGAGTTTCTCAACCATGGCAACTTCAAGATGAGTGGACTTCAGCTCCCAGAATTCCCCAACCAGCATTCCCCATGCACCAAATTATCCTAGGGAACCTCACGTCGATTTCCTTTTAAGTAAAGGTAAAGGTTCCCCCGCACATGCGTGCTAGTCGTTTCCAACTCTAGGGGCCAGTGCTCATCTCCGTTTCAAAGCCAAAGAGCCGGCGCTTGTCCGAGGACGTCTCCGTGGTCATGTGGCCAGCATGACTAGATGCCAAAGGCGCACGGAACACTGTTACCTATTTTGGTTCCTATTTTTCTACTTGCATTTTTACATGCTTTCGAACTGCTAGGTTGGCAGAAGCTGGGACGGGTAACAGGCGCTCACTCTGTTACGCGGCACTCGGGATTCGACCCGCCGAACTGCCGACCTTCTGATCGACAAGCTCAGCGTCCTAACCCACTGAGCCACCGCATCCCTGATTTCCTTTTACCAAACAAGAAAAAGTATTATCACCCCTGATGTACAAAATCCAGTATAGTTGCTCTGAATGTCTCCAGACAATTGGAGAATTCTGGGAGTTGAGTCCACGCATCTTAAATGTTGCCAAGATCAAAAAACACTCTTCTGTTCCATAGGTATGAAATACTGAATCTCATTACTCTAATATCTGATTAAATAATTATTTTCATAGTTTGGACTATTAGAATTCAGTGTACATTCATATAAACCAGCACCTTTTCTGTTCCTGGTGGGTGAGTTCTCCCTGCCTTTTCCTTTGCTGTATTTTTTCATACTGTATATATTCTGTTTTTAACTGGTTACTGACCAGAATTAATTTTAGCTCTTTCATAAAAAAAACACATACAGAGCAGGGAGTACAAAAGAGGACTAGGGTACAAAGAAACAAACATCTTCAATCTGTCCTTGTTTTCGTTTTTTAAACAAAATTAAAAAACCAGCCTAATTCACATTTAGTTCCCTATCTCACTACCTAACCTATTCTTCTGATTCAGCAGTTCTAAACCCAAAATTGTACGGTGGGATCTCCAGAATAAGGAGCGGGGTGAAGAGACTGCTAAAGGTAAGGTCCAAAGGGGTTCATGACCACCACTTCGGCAGGGGTTAGATCAGGGGTGTCAAACTCAATTTCACTGAGGGCCGCATCAGCATGGCGGTTGCCCTCAGGGGGGCAGATGGGTGTGGCCAGGGTGGGCGCGGCCTACTGGGTGGGCGTGGCTAGAGTACCTATGGCCTACTTGGTGGGCATGGCCAGCTCTACATCGTTCGCATCAAGGGTGCCTATGGGGGCCTGGGCAGGAGTGGGACAGATCTGAGGGTCTCTGGCAGAAGGAGGGTCTCTGGGCC
>JAKJMR010000107.1:894199-906465 GCA_024449315.1 Daboia siamensis | reverse complement strand
AATAATAATAATAATAATAATAATAATAATAATAATAATAATAATAAAGTTGGAAGGGACCTTGAAGGTCATCCAACCCCCTGCTCAGGCATCTCTGTACTCTTTCTAGAATCTCAACATCTTTTTTACATCGTGGTGACCAAAACTGGATGCAGTATTCCAGGTGTGGCCTTACCAAGGCATTGTAAAGTGGTATTAACATGATCTTGATTCTATCCCTCTGTTAATGCAGCCTAGCACTGTGTTGGCTTTTTTGGCAGCTGCAGCACACTGCTGGCTCATATTGAAGTGATTCTCCACTAGGATTCCGAGATCCCTCTCACAGTTTCTACTATTGAGCAAGATACCCCCTATACTATACCTATACATTTGGTTTTTCTTGCCTAAATGAAGAACCTTACTTTTTTCACCATTGAATTTCATTTTGTTAGATAGCGCCAAGTGTTCAAGTCTATCCAGATCCTCCTGTATCTTGAGCCTATCTTTCTGAGTGTTGGCTATTCCTGCCAGCTTGGTGTCATCTGCAAATTTGATGAGTTCCCCATCTATCCCCTTGTCCAAATCATTGATGAAGATGTTGAAGAGCACTTGGCCCAGAACAGAGCCCTGGGGCACCCCACTACACACTTCGCTTCATGTAGATGCCGTTCCATTGAGGACCACATGTTGAGTATGGCCAGTCAGCCAGCTACAAATCCATCTGGTGGTGATGCTATCTAACCCACATTTTTCTATCTTATCAAGTAGTACTTTGTGATCTACTTTATCAAATGCCTTACTGAAGTCCAACTAAATTATATCTACAGCATTCCTCTAATTATGTCACTTGGTCAAAGAATGCAATAAGATTTCTCTGGCATGATCCGTTTTTGACAAACCCATGTTGACTTTTAATGATAACTTTGTTTGCATCAAGGTGCTCACTGATACGTTGTTTGATTATCTTTTCCAGAATCTTCCCAGGTATTCAGGTCAGGCTGATAGGTCTGTAGTTTCCTGGATCTATTTTTTTCCCTTTTTTGAAGATGGGAACTACATCAGCTCTCTTCCAGTCCTCTGGTAGTTCCCCAGTGCTCCAGGATCTTTGAAAAATATAGTTCAGTGGTTCTGAGATCACGTCTGCCAGTTCCTTGAGAACTTTGGGATGTAATCCATCCGGTCCTGGTGATTTGAATTCGTCTAGGCTGGACAGGTGCTCACTTACCATTTTCTTGCCTATCTTAACTTGGGTTTCTATTCTGTTTTTTATGGCAGAAGAGTTTCATCTGTTGGAACCATGACCGTATGTCAGTTATCTCTCATGACTGCATGACATTTACATGCATTGTGCAACCACGTCATGGAATCTGGATGAGTTTCAGCCCGGTGCCTCACAACACATTGTGGTTAATGTTTTGGTCAGGAAGTCTGAATAAAGATGACACCATCAACTCTTCAAGATAAGCCAAGTCAACCTTGCAGGAATTCCAAGAATGCTATTTTATTGTCCTAGATGCAGTGATACAATCTTGAAACTTGTCCAAGTTTCTCCCTGCCCCATCTTATACTGAACCAAATCAAGGCAGGCTTATTTTGAGTTTCTTTTTCGTGGTTCCTTCTGTCTCTGTATAAATCTCTGGGCAATCTCTGTCTAAACTCCATCCAAGTCCATTGTTCATAGCTCACTCCCTCTTTCTCCCAGATCAGCAATAAATGCCTTTAGACATAACTATGCCAACTCTATTTCAGATGATGTCTTCAAAGCCTATAGAGAGCCAGTTGAGTATAGTGGTTAAGGCACCAGGCTAGAAACTGGGAGACGGTGAGTTCTAGTCCCACCTTAGCCATGAAAGCCAGCTGGTGGGCCTTAGACCAATCATCAGGAGATGGTGAGTTCTAGTCCTGCCTTAGCCATGAAAGTCAGCTGGGTGATTTGGAGCCAGTCCTCCTCTCTTAGCCCAACGCACCTCACAGGGTTGTTGTTGTGGGAAAAGTAAGAGGAAGCATGTGTTGGAGATGTTCATCACCTTGACTTATTTGTAAAAATAATAAGGGTGAGATATGAATAAATAAATAAACTCCAAAGCAACACTTTACCTGAACAAATTCTTTGCAACTATCCTTTTAGCCTCCTCATGCGTAGCACCCAGCAAGGAGTCTTTATTGATAGCAATTAGCTGGTCTCCAACTTGCAGGCACCCATCCTAAAGAAAGTGGAGAGAACAATAACAGAGGGGAAAAAATCAAGTTTTATGTCTCGTGACTTCAATTTTCCTTCTTTACGAAGCCCTTTATTGCAACCTGAACACCTTTGAAGGAAAACCCCTGGCTCTGTTCAAGATGGAGATAGCAATGTATAAAACTGAAGTCCTTCAGGTGTTTGTCCTACCTTGTTGCAGTCGCCTTCCTGTTGAATGTCATGGACATAAACCATGGGTCCATCGGATTGGTTGGCTCCTCCACCAACGCTTAGCCCCAAGTCAGAAAACTTCCTTACGGTGACGCTTTGGATCCCAGATCCAACGCAACAGCTATAAACAAAGAAGTTAGCAGAATGCTCAAAAAGATGTTCAATACATCAATTCCTGTTCAAAGATGCACCCCCTTGATTGGCCACAGTTTGTTTAGTGACCTTGGAAGCTACGATGACACAGTAAGAAGTGACTTATAACCATTTTTCACACTTATAACCATTGCAGCACCCCCGTGATCGCAGGATCAAAATCCAGGCGCTTTGCAACTGGTTCATATTTATGACAGTTGCAGTGTCCAGGGGTCACGTGATCAGCTTTTGCAAACTTCCGGCAAGCAAAGTCGATGGGGAAGCCAGATTCACTTAGCAGCTGTGTTATTACCTTAACAGCTGCAGCAATTCACTTAGTGGCAGAGGCCAGAAAGCTCATAAAATGGGGCCAAAATCACTTAAGAACAGTCTTGCTTAGCAGCAGAAAAGTTGGACTCCGTTGCAGTTGTAAATCGAGGACTAACCTGTACAGAAAAAAGAACTTACGCCTTTCTGGGTACACTGATACGGAGGATCAGAAGGAGTCAGAAGTCAACACCTTTCTCTTTCTTTTCCCCCCTCTCCTCCACACTTCTCTTTTCCCCTCCCCCTTTCCTTTGTTCCCTACTATTTACTTTTGCATTTTTGTAATAATAATAATAATAATAATAATAATAATAATAATAATAATAATAATAATAATAATAATAATTTTATTTATATACCGCCCTTCTCCGGAAGGACTCAGGGCGGTGTACAGGGCAAATATATAACAATACAAAAATACAAAAGTTAAAAAGAATTAAACATATGCCCAACTAAAAACAATAAATACAGATATTAAAATAACCACCCATCCCCCATCAGGCCAGGCCGGATTGTACAAATAAGAATGTCTTCAGATCGCGACGGAAGGAGCGAAGGTCGGGCGCCATCCGGAGCTCAACCGGCAACCGGTTCCATAGCTCCGGGGCGCCCACAGAGAAGGATCTCCCCCTGGGGGCCACCAATCAACATTCTCTGGTCGGTGGCACCCTGAGGAGACCCTCTCTGTGGGAGCGCACAGGGCGGAGGGAAGTTGATGCCGGCAGCAGGTGATCCCTAAGGTACTCCAGACCCATGCCATGTAGGGCCTTAAACACCATAACTAATACCTTGAACCTTTATATATTATATAAAAAAATTGGATTTTAAAAAAAAAGATCAGAGGGACCAACCCAAGAAGTTCCATGAACTGCTGACGTATTTCTTCAGCCATGTAGTACATACCGTGAGACTGAGGGGTGGGTTTGTCCCGGATTTCCAAACAGCATCCCCTGGGAATGGATTGGGCTCAGCAACAGAGGGCTCTGGGAACACGATGAGGACCCTGAAGAGGTGCTTCCCAAAGATCTGCCTGAAGAACAAGGAGAGCTACATAAGATGGACGAAGCATTTGGACAGCGAGTGACACGGAATCAAGGCAGCAAGTGGAACTGAGGTTCATCCGGTGATATTTTTTTTTCATCTCTGTCTCAGATCCTCTCTTATGGTCTGGAACCTTGAGCCAAGAACCCATACAGCTGTGCACAGCTGCCCTGTGAAATAAGCACAGTGACCAAAGAGAACTTCTCATGCATCCGAGGGTCCATGGGCACCAGATGTTGGAAGGACTTCAGCCATCAATAGAGATAAACCACATTTAGGTACCATTCAAAGGAGACAGTAAAAAAAAAAGAAGGACAGTAAAAAAAAAAGAATGAAGAAAACAAAAAGGCCACAACGCATCCTCTCCAGAAGCCAACATCCAGAGAAACAGGGATTAACACTGGACAAACAAGCAGAAAACCACATCCCAATCAAGGAACCGCTGTCTCCTCCTCCTCCTCCACCACTCCACAAATCCCCCTCCCTTCTAGCACTGATGATGTTACCTAGTTGGGTAATGAAATGTTTGCAAGAAAACAGCCAAGCTCAGAGAGTACTAAGGACCCCACAGTCCTCCTCCTCCTCCTCCTCCCCCCCACTCCACAAAGCCCACTCCCTTCTAGCACTGATAATGTTACCCAGGTGGGTAATGAAATGTTTGCAAGAAAACAACCAAGCTCAGAGAGCATCAAAGACTCCACAGTCCTCCTCCTCCATCAACAACTTCTGTATCATAAATACTTACTTCCAGTATGGGAAGTAGGTGAACTCTGTGCAGACCCCGAGCTGCTATGAGATCCAAATTTTTCCAGCAGTTCAGAGAATTCCTTGCTAAACAAGAAACAGAATACAATTTTAGGGTAGCTAAATCAATCTTTATTTTTTTTTTAATCAGTTGCACCTGCCTGGATACCTTTCTTTGATTCTATCATTAGGTTTTTCTTAGGAACTCACCTTCACCAGCACACTTTAAAGGCAGCAATATTAATGTAATAAAATCGGTAGTTCGCATTCGGCTATTGTACAGACAGTAAATTGGGCAGTATCTAAAATTAGACATTAGAGCAGTGTTTCTCAACCTCTGCAACCTTAAGATGAGTGGACTTCAACTCCCAGAATTCCCCAGCCAGCATTCTGGGCTAATCCCTGAGGTTTTCTTGGCTTTTTCAAAAGTGTTTTATTCTTAGAAAGAGGAATTGGTCCTGAGAAGCCAGCTAAATTTGTGGTTAATGCAGGATTGGAACTCACAGTCTTCCAGTTTCTAGCCCGCTGCCTTTAACCACTACACCAAATTACCAAGAACATCAGAGGTAGTCAGATGCCTCCATATACTCCCTAAGGTAAACAGGAAGTAATAACTCTGTTCTTTATCCCAACATCTGGCATTTTGATAATGTTTGTTTTGTATCTCAAGGAATTATTCCTCATTTAAGTCCTCCTCCTCCTCCTCCTCCTCCTCCTCCTCCACCACCACCACCACCACAATTGCAAAAGTATCCTTCATTTTCACTGGCTGCCAGTATAACATTAATGCCAACTGTAAGACAGCTAGTGAGTCACTGTTATTTTAGCTATCAGCCTTCCAAATAAATTATTCAAGAGAAGCAATGTTAAAAGTAAAGGAACAATCATCACAATCAAGTTTGACTTTGAGATATAGGTAGGATGAAACACTCCCCCTGACACACACACACACACACCCCAAGTATATCATGCTTGGAAAAACAGCTAAATAAATGTAAAGCATTACATATAATTGAATAAAGGACCCTCTGTGTCATAACACATTTATCTCATTCTATTAGCCTTGCAATGTTTGTATTTTTGGAGCTCTTCAGATGCTGAGGTGTACTACTGATGAGTATGTTGGGGGGGGGGGAATGAAGAGGATGTAAAACAATCACAAAATCAATCTAGCCTGTTAATGAAAGCAAATCTGGTTACTCGAAATAATGGGGGTGTCTTTTTCAAGTCATGTCACTTGAACACCATGTGATCTTATGCAGAATAAGCATGATGAAGAATTGCTTCCAAACAAATATAATTGTCCATTCTGAATAAAACCTAAATACCTACTGAGCATCACCATCCCTGGTGACAAGAAGGCGCATACAGCTGGTGCCAGAGGCTGCCCTTAGGATCTCCACAGCTCTGTTGGAAGTTAAGAAAAGGAGCAGGAAGTGAGCTAGGTTTGCAGTTGATGCCCTTCAAAAAAATATTAATCAGCTTCCACCTAACACAGGGGTCTTCAAACTTGGCCCTTATATGACTTATGGACTTCAACTCCCAGAATTCTGGGAGTTGAAGTCCACAAGTCATAAAAGGGCCAAGTTTCAAGAGCCCTGGCCTAAAATGTCATCAATCATCATCAGCCATCAATTATATGAGCCACTGGATAGTCTGACTTGATTTGGTCCTGTTGACTATTGGACCGAAGCTTCTCAAGATAACCAGGAGACTTAAAGATGCAATCATAATATAATGCGCTGTTCCAAATAACTCATTCTTTTGTAATTGGATGAGTTGACATGCTCCCAATCTGGATTGTCTACAAGTACTTTTTCAGATCTTTTAATACAGTACTAACTTTGCCAACGATTATTGGCGCTCCTACAACTTTCTTTTTCCATATTTGGTTGACCTCCATCGGAAGACCTTTACATTTCCCTATTTTCCCCTATTTCTTTTTTATCTCCATTTATTTCCATCTGCAACCACCATGGTGTCAGTTATCCATAGTTGTCACTTTATTGTTATTACTGGTAGGTAGAAGTCCCTGTTTAAAAAGAGCAGACCTGATTTATACATGGAGGGAAGACCACCAGGAGATCTCACGGCTGTAGGCCAGGTTTGGAAGATGAAAACATCCCAGGAAAAGGCAAGGCAAACAAATTTGATATTTTTGCCTCATGGTTGTGTAGCCACCAGAAATCAGATCATGATTTAAAGAGTCTTTTCCTGAGATAATAGGAAAATGCTGGATCCAGTTTAGTTAGCTTATTTAGGAGGGACACTAGATTTGTTTAGTGTTGAGTTGCCTGAAGGCGAGCAATTGTCCTAGCATGGAAAGAAATGATCAAGGAATTACAATAAGAACAGATGAGAAAGGTCAAAAGAATAATTTAGTATTATGTTATCAATAAATAAAATCAGGCCAGGTTTATGTGTTGCTAAATGATGCTGAATTCTGGAAGGAAATTGAATTCTTGAAGTGGGCCTTCCATAGTGTTGCTAACCAGGATCTGAAGCATTAAATCTGAGCCCTGAAATACATTCAGAGGCTTCATTCAGATGTTATACCTCTCATTGGTAACACCAGTCAGACTGTCTCCATTCACTTCTAAGATCTGATCTCCTGGCTGCAGTCGTCCTGGAGAGAAAGAGAAAGGAAAGGGGGGGAAAAAATGACACATAGAATAGTGGTATTATGTACATGCTTTTATGCACAAGCATTCATTGTGAATATTTTGGACCTACACAACTGCACTGCTGACAATGAAGATAATGGGGAAACTATCATTAATTTTAGAGATGCAGTCTGGAACCCTTAAAAGCGTTAAGTGTGAGCTATTCAAATTTTTCTGAAGATTGTCATTAATTCTTAATATGGCCAAAGAGAAGAATACAAAATGTGTAGAATGATTAAATTCAGGTGTCACACGGTCATTTTTGGATGCTCAGACGCAAGCAGGAAGGGAAGTAGGGATTTGCCTTCATCAGGATCTCTTTTTTGCTCAACAGATACAAAACAGAACTTTGATTTTCAGATCTTCCTTCCACAAACAGCCTTTTTGTAATTTCATATTTTAATTTTAACTAAATCAGTTTAACTTTTCTCTAGATAAGGATATGAAACTTAGAGGTATTCCAAGATGCCAGTTTGAGAAGAGGAGAAAAATGTCCAATTGTGAGAAGTCCAAATTTATGCTGAATAGAATAGAATAGAATAGAATAGAATAGAATAGAATAGAATAGAATAGAATGGGATCTTGGAGGTCTTCTAGTCCAGCCCCCCACTCAAGCAGGAGAACCTACACCATTTCATACAAGTGATTGTCTAGCCTCTTCTTAAAGACCTCCAGTGATGGAGCGCCCATGATTTCTCGTGGCAAGCTGTTCCACTGGTTAATGGTCCTCACTGTTAGGAACTTTCTCCTTAATTCCAGGTTGCTTCTCTTTTTGGTCAGTTTCGAAGCATTGTTTCTTGTCTTGCCCTCTGGTGCTTTGGAGAACAGTTTGATATAACATGCTGATATAACATTTATAATAATAATAATAATAATAATAATTTGGAAGGGACCTTGGAGGTCATCTAGTCCAACCCCCTGCTAAGGCAGGAAACCCTATACCATTTCAGGCAAATGGCTGTCCAGTCTCTTCTTAAAAACCTCCAGTGTTGGAGCATTCACCACTTCTGGAGGCAGGTTGTTCCACTGGTTAGTTGTTCTAACTGTCAGGAAGTTTCTCCTTAGTTCTAGGTTGCTTCTCTCCTTGACTAGTTTCCATCCATTGCTTCTTGTCCTGCTTTCAGGTGCTTTGGAGAATAGCTAGACTCCCTCTTCTTTGGGGCAGCCCCTGAGATATTGGAACACTGCTATCATGTCACCCCTCACCCTTCTCTTTGTTAAACTACACATACCCAATTCCAGCAACCGTTCCCTATATGTTTTAGCCTCCAGTCCCCCAATCATCTTTGTTGCTCTTCTCTGTACTCTTTCTAGAGTCTCGACATCTTTTTTACATCGTGGTGACCAAAACTGGATGCAGTATTCCAGGTGTGGCCTTACCAAGGCATTGTAAAGTAGTATTAGTACTTCACGTGATTTTGATTCTATTCCTCTGTTAATGCAGCCTAGCACTGTGTTGGCTTTTTTGGCAGCTGCAGCGCATGGCTGGCTCATATTTAAGTGATTCTCCACTAGGACT
Organism: Daboia siamensis; assembly: GCA_024449315.1. NCBI lineage: Eukaryota > Metazoa > Chordata > Lepidosauria > Squamata > Viperidae > Daboia > Daboia siamensis. The sequence goes on along the minus strand of JAKJMR010000107.1, from coordinate 897,650 downwards.
CTGAAATCCCTCTCACAGTTACTACTATTGAGCAAGCTACCACCTATACTATACCTGTGGATTTGATTTTTCCTGCCTCAATGCAGAACCTTACTTTTTTCACAATTGAATTTCATTTTGTTAGATAGTGCCCAGTGTTCGAGTCTGTCCAGATCCTCCTGTATCTTAAGCCTATCTTCTGGAGTATTGGCTATTCCTGCCAGCTTGGTGTCGTCTGCAAATTTAATGAGTTCCCCATCTATCCCCTAATCCAAATCATTGATGAAGATATTGAAGAGCACTGGGCCCAGAACAGAGCCCTGGGGCACCCCACTACACACTTCCTTCCATGTATATGCAGTTCCATTGAGGACCACACACTGAGTACGGCCTGTCAGCCAGCTACGAATCCATCTGGTGGTGATGCTATCTAACCCACATTTTTCTATCTTATCAAGTAGTAGGTTGTGATCTACTTTATCAAATGCCTTACCGAAATCCAAGTAAATTAAATCTACAGAATTGCTCTGGTCCACTAGTTTTGTCACTTGGTCAAAGCATTTTGGGCAAATGATTCTGATTCATTTTTCAAAGAAGGATTATTCTCAGAAGGTGTATCAGTAAAAACAACTCTGATCAATTTCAGGGCACTTTTTCACAGCGTTATATCAGAAGCAATATTTCAGATGCTCTTCACCAAGACTGTCTTCCAATAAACCCTATGCGGAGCTGTCCTTGGTGCTGACAATATACCAGTTGGACTTAATGTACCCGCTCCTCTTTGCCAGTGTGACGCTGACCAGGGATCTGAAATGCTTTTTTTAGATGCCCAAATGTATTGAGTTAAGGTTTACTACACCTTCGCAAACAAAAGGGATGCTCCCTTAAATTTCCCTGATTCCAGTTCCCACTAATCCATTTTCAATTGTTTGAATTGATGGAAATCGGAAGACCTTTTCAAGCATTCAACACAACCTAATATCAATAACTGGGAGATTTCGAGCAACAGATGTAAGCGATAAAAACTTACCATCAATGTAAGCCACTCCTCCTGGTAGGATTCTCTTGACATAAACTCCATATTCTTCTCCCGTGAATTCTTTAATACCACCAATCACTTTGATACCTATCCATAAAAAAGAAATACAGTGCGGTCCCAAGTGGCAAGTGTAAATCCTGTTCTAAATATTATACTTTCTCCCTTGCTGAATCAGGGGAGCTTTAAGTTAATGGGGACATCAGAGTGAGTGAAAAAACTTTCAAATAAATATGCATTCATTCCACTGAGAATTAGCTAAGACCCGCAGAATGCATTGAGGACATCTCTGTTTAGATCAAAAACAGAACAATTAGCTCCATGTTTATTGAGGTAGCTTCTTTTGTATGAGTTGGCCATGTTCCTTTGGGGATCATTTTTGGTTTCACATCATAACATAACAGAATTGGGAGGGGACCTTGGAGGTCTTGTAGCCCAACCGACTGCTCAGGCAGGAGGCCTCTATCAGTTCAGACAAATAGTTGTCCAATCTTACATCTGTCAATACAATATTGGGGGGGGGGAACACAATTGTTAACAATGTTCATGTGAGGTCAAGCAATAATTGGCCCAAGAACCTCTTTTATAGACATTCTTCTCCCAGAGAAGCTTGACGGTCAAAGTCAACTCAAAGTTTGAAACGAGTTCACCAGGAAGCTGTCACCTCTCGATCACCCCATAATCCCAAATAGGAAAGCTATTTTTATGTGCAGCTTTAGTGAGAAAAAGCTGAGAGGATTCTGCAAAGTGAGAGAAATCTCTGGTACTCTTACCCTTTTATTTCCATAATCCTATTTAGAAGGTGTGGCAGGAGGCCACATCTCATCAGAAAACACATATCCTCATGCAGACAAACACAAGAGACGAGAAGGTGATTGTCCTCGATTTACAATCCCAATTGAGTCCAAAATTGCTAAGCGAGGCAGTTGTTAAGTGATCTTGGCCCCATTTTACAACTTTTCTCGCCACAATTGTTCAGTCAATCACTGCAGTTGAAAAGTTAGTAACACGGTTGCTAAGTGAATCTTCTCTTCCCCATTGACTTTGCTTGTCAGAAGTTTGCAAAAGGGGCTCATGTGACTCCAGACACTTCAACCGTTATAAATTCGTGCCAGTTGCCCAGCCTACAAATTTTGATCACGTGACCAAGGAGATGCTGCAGTGGCCGTAAGTGTGAAAAACGGTCATAAGTCACTTTTTCACTGCCATTGTAACTTGGAATGGTCAGTAAACGAACTGTTGCAAGGTGAAAACTACTTGGATGTATATGTTTAATAAAAGCGGCAATTCTCCTTGCAAGGAATTGGTAAAGCTTCCCTCCTACGTTGCTCTCTGGGGTTGATATGGAAAACTGATGACTAACTTTCAGGAGAAATGTAAATACAGGTCATCCTCGACTTACAACAGTTCATTTAGTGGCCATTCAAAATTACGACAGCACTGAAAAAAGTGACCTATGACCGTTTCTCATAGTTACGACCTTTGCAGCATCCCCATGGTCACGTGATCAAAATTCAGACACTTGGACACCGACTCGTATTTATGACAGTGGCAGCGTCCTGGGGTCACGTGATCCCCTTCTGCGGCCTTCTGACAAGCAAAGTCAATGGGGGAAGCCAGATCCACTTAACAACCGTGTTACTAACTTAACAACTGCAGTGATTTACTTAACCACTGTCGTAAGGTCGTAAAATGGGACAAAACTCACTTAACAAATGCTTCACTTAGCTACAGAAAGTCTGAGTGCAATTGTGGTCGTAATTCGAGGAATTTGATGATGGCGACTTGTCCTCCAGTTGCTGATTTTTAACCTCAGCATCTATTCTATTTTACTTGGCTTTCTCTTTATGTTGAATGTTCTTCAAAAATATCAGCAGTGCTCTAGCAAAAAAAATAAAAAATGCAAAACCAGCCCCAAATTCCAGATTTTGATAGCCAAATCTTCCTTTTTTTCAATCACAAATCCAGAACAAATCAAAAGCTTACACTTTATCAATCTTTTTTGCATCTTTTTTTTAGATTCTGGTTGTTGCTGTTTATCTTAAGGGAGCCCCCACCCCCGTTTTAGACATGCCAGCTTTTAAAAGTTCCACATCTACGTTTCTATTTTATTCCTTTTACAGACAATTCATTTCGGAGTCTTCTGAATAACCGCGAACATAAATGAACAGAACATAAATGAAAGCCTTCCCATATTTTTAGGGTTTCCATTTGGGTTCCCTTTTGAACCCTAAAGATGGAATTGTTGGATCCCTAAAGATGGAATTTAGCAAGGAATTAATTCTCTCCGTTGAGAGAGAATTTTGTCGAGACCCTAGAAATAGAGAAGAGCCACAGAGAGGATGTGGGGTCTAGAGGCTAAATTGTATGATGAACAACTGAGGGAACCAGGAATGTCTATTCCAGGGGTCTTCAAACTTGGCCCTTTTATGACGT